>SMMW01000627.1:2397500-2982500 GCA_004794655.1 Marisa cornuarietis | reverse complement strand
TGTAACCATCAAGTAAAATCTTTGCCAAACATATCTAAACATATTCGACCTCATTTGTCCATCAAAGAAGGTCCTTTGACTTGCGTTAAGAAATCGAACGAGCTGCATTGAATCTATAAAATATTTACCAGCACAAAATTTTCGATGCATTTGCACTACAAACCAGTCATTTTTTTGGGGTTTTACATACGTCTTTTACCGACCGATAAATAATATGACTCGAACACTAACTGTACATCTGTTTCAATTCTTTGTGTCTGACAGATTAACATTATGATAAGCGTGGTTGTTGTTCAAAGCTCAGATAAAAATTATTTACTTTTGAACAAGACATTGTATCTCTGCAGACCTGTCCATTGTCGGCAAGACAATGGACAGGTCTACAGAGATACAATTTTCCGTGTAGGAAGCCATAGTTAGGATCAACATAAGGGGTAAAATGATACAGGCGGCGATATATTTCAGGCATGGCGAGAGGGCAAGGCTAGTTTGGAAGGTTTTTTTCCCTCCCAAAACTGGTGGCGCAGCTGGGACGATAAATGATGGCGGGATAACGAGTTTAGTAGGATGTACATAGTTGTTGCACTTGTTACTACCCTTGATCTGTCGAGTCACATTTATGGTACTTGTTTCCGTAAGCCTTGAACTCTGTCTGGGCCTGAACAGAAAATTTACTAATGCCTTCACTCCAAAATGTACAGAAGAAAAATCTAGGACAGCCTACGCAATTTGCTTTTACCATAATCATCTCCGGTATTTTTTTCGCCAGACTAGCGACAACGTCTGCTATATTTGGGCAAACCTGTCGATCCTATCAATCATCTAGTAATTTTCGCAGCAGCACAGACATCTGATGGTTATCTCGCCTCGTCTCTACGCGAATCAACTCATTAGAGCCCTGGACGTCCTTCAGGAACCACGGGAAAGACGGTCTTAGATTCTGTTTACTTGACCTGTCTCGTAAGAAAGCTCCTGAGAAGAGTGGCTTCTGGATGCATATTCAGGAAATTGTCGCGAGAAACTGCACGTAAATTTATGTAAAGTTAATTTATTCTTGTTACAACATTTATAGATTTACAACCTGTGTCCGTGAAGCTGGAAAAGTCCAGAACTGTGTGAGTCATGCTCAGACATTCCGTGGCCAAGCAGCAAGAATTTTGAAGAAGCGCTTAACACTAATTTGTTTGCTATAATATGTCCGTCCCTCTCTCGATCACTGTACATATTATGGGATAGATGTGGTCTAATAATTACTGTGACAATAGGTCTTGGCTAAAGGGCTTATCTTAACTGGGCACATTGTGCGATGTGTCTATGACAATTTTTTTAAATTGACCGTAAAATAGACATTAAAAGGAGCTAAAATAATATCAGATTAACATTTTATGGAAGGCAATCTTAGATTAAAGATTAGAACAAAAAATAAATAAAAAAACAAAACAGAACAAAAAAAGTGAAGAAGGAGAATCTTTAGCCGTTAAAATGAACTTTTTTCTAACTACAGCATTCTGAAGGCTTAAAGGGTAATGGGTTCTGATGGGTGAATGATTTAATTCTCGAACCTAGAATGTAAAATCTTAAATGGAGTCTGTTGCTCACCTGACCCCCGTCCCTTTTCGGTGCACTCAGTGCATACACTAGCCACTATATATCAGATAGCACTGGGGATAGTTTGACGGTCTACACTAGCAACTATATATCAGACAGCACTGGGGATATTTTGACGATCTACACTAGCCACTATATATCAGATAGCACTGGGGATATTTTGATGATCTACACTAGCCCCTATATATCAGATAGCATTGGGGATATTTTGACGATCTACACTAGTTACTAAATATCAGATAGCACCGGGGATTGTTGGACGATCTACTCTAGCCACTACATGTCAGATAGCACTGGGGATAGTTTCCCAATCTGAAGACCGACGAAGTCGCCATTGCACGCACGTGCGCGCACGTCCAAACTGGTCATGCAAGGCAGACACCCGAGGAAGATGCGCATGTTTGTCAGGGATGCTGAGTGAAAGTAAAATGCACGCTTTCTGAAGTTCTAAAAGAAAATCACAAACCATCTTAATCTGCCTCGCTCAACTCCCATCATGCACTGTTGTCAAATTTCTAGATTAATTTACGCACTGCGTTCTTTTTCAGCAAGTAGAAAAATAAAGTAGTTCTCAAGAATCTACTGCCTGACACTGAAAACATGATTTCCTCATCACAGTCTGGGTATAGTTCTTTTTACAGCACTGAAGCCACCCTGCAAACTGAACCATGGTATCATTTGGATACAGGTGATGTCTCATTCCTCTCCAGGTTATATCTTTCTGCTGCTTTTAAAACCGTTTTTCAGACCACCAGTATTGACAGGCTTACTACTCTTTATGGTATCTCTAGTCTAGTCCCTTCTTAATTGCTTACGATCGTATCTCTCTGACAGCACTCAGTGACAGCAGATGTTCGCGTGTCTGCATCAGTTCCCATTCGCTGTGAGTTCCCCAAGGCTCTGTTCTTGGGTTTACTCTTTTTACTCTGTTTCTGACCAATCTTGTGCAGATGATAGTCGGTTATATATCACGAACACGCACGCACCCACACACAGTTATCCAGAACATTCAAGAGTGCATTTTGAATGTTAGGCTATCGAAGACCCCCCAAAAAGCTAAAACTAAATGAAGATAAAACAGAAGGCTTAATATTTTCCAAGAGGAGTACTAGAATTTGTCCTTATCTGCCTGTCTGTGCTCAGGTTTCCTGATGTCTCTTGACACTGAGGTCTATAATCTCTGTCGTGCTGCTTACAAGGAACTCCGCAAGATCAGCTCCATTCGCAATACTCTGTCAATCTAGACTACCAAGATTATCATTTGTTTTTTAGCTGTATCCATAATAGACTACTACAACTCTCTTCTTGCTGGCTGTCCACAATATTTAATTTACAATCTCCAAAAATTCCAGAATTCGTCTGTTCGTCTCATTCTCAAGACTCGCAAATCTGAACATGCTAAACCACTTCTCCACATCCTTCCCCGGTTTACAGTTGAATGAAGAATTGACTAGAAACTCTCAGCTCTCTGCTATGGATTTTCTGCTTTTATCCTCCCCTTCTCTATATGTCTGATCTCTTGTCGGTCCACACTCCTGCTCGGAACCTCCACTCCTCATCTGACTCTCACATTCTGTCCATCCCTCCTACAAAAGACAGTTACCTATGCACATCAAATGTTCTCCTTCTGTGCCTTTACACCTCATTCGCTATTCTGATTCAAAGGCAGTATTCAAACAATCACTAAAAACACACATAATTAAATATTATACTTGATTTTGGGGGGTCTCGTTGTGTTACCATTATGCATGAACACACCAGTTCTACATAGTATTTTGTTATGTATTTTTTACACTTCATGTCTCACTCTTTCATTCCCTGTGTGCTACAGACCAAGACAGTGTGTCACGGGTCATGGGAGACAACTCTGATGGAGCCATTAGGCAGATTTCACGTTTTCTATTTAGAGTTTTTAAACTGCGTGATACTGTTATTAAGCAAGAAATGTATGTACAGAAATAGTACTGATTGTCATACGAGAATGATGTCTTGTGAGTATTTAGACCATTTTATTTATATATGGAGATAACCTGTTTACTTTTTTAATATTAATGCCCCTAACCCCTTGACAGTAACCCAATGGTTTATCAATAAAATGATCAAATGTCAAATGTCCCTGTGTGCTATTTATCCTGTGGCTCGGTGGTTATTTGTGTACATATGTTATTGCTATCCAGTGTTATTGGCATTTTTTTATTATCTTTGGTCAGCGACATGCTCTGTGCTGAAGTGCGATATAAGCGCTCAATTATCATTGCTGGACATGAGGACTGAAGGGTTCTCTTTGATCCTTTCCCCCGATTTTTCAGCAACTACCAACAACACTTGGAATAACTACTGTCGAGTTTGCTCATCCACATTCAAACACCACACCATGCAAACTCAGATCGAGTACTTGGCTGCGTTTTTTTGCCGACCTTAAAATATCTGTATAGGTCAGTGTTACAATGATGGCCCTTCCGATCTAATTAAGTAAACGAGCGTGACAACATCACAAACATTACTTGTCCTATAGTTTGTATGATCTGTGATTAAACGGAGTTTAGTTGATGTATTGAATCCAGCAGAGTTTGGACTGTGTGAAAGATGTTTACCCGAAGCTTGTGATTGATTCTATGGATTAAGGTTGAGCCTCGGAAAGTTTTGATTTCTCCCTTTTTTGTGAGAACAGCGATGTGAATTTCATTTGTTTGGATAGGAAATCAATATACTTCAACTTTTGTTTCGTTTGCGATCCATCAAATGTTGCAGCCAAACCGCAAAGATGCTTTCGCCATTCTCAATTCACACATCGGCCTTTGTCTGGGACACACGTACCACACATGCATAAACTTCGTCCACACGTGCTTCGAGCAACAAATAAGGAACTGCATGTGGATTTCCCAATATTTTATTCTTATCCCCAAAACAAACTAATACATTTCTATTTCTGTACATCGTCATCTCCAGACAGGTTTCAACAAAACATCCATCAAAACTTTTCAAACTATTTCTAATCAACATAGCCATATACTTCACCACACCAGACGTGATTTATAAACAGAAAAAACTTCCTCTGAATAGTGGTTTCAACAAAAAGTTCTCCAACCAATACATTCAGTCATTCCATAAACCACACTACCCCTCGGACAGATAAATGTTCCCCGTTTGTATAAGAACGATATAAGCGTCTGTATTAAACTTTCTGACGACATTATACAGAGAAGTAGAGTTCAGCCTGTAAGTCTTTTGGGACAGAACAAGGTCTGTCTACTGTTACACGTAAAAGAAACATTGTCCAGCACTTATACTGTGTTAAGTCCAGTAGCTGACACAGAATCCTTACACAAATACTAACTCACCCCATACACTGCACTGTAGTATTTAGGACCTACTTACCTTCAACACAAGAAGAAAAAACACCGCCTCACTTATTAATACCCTGAGAAATATAATTTCCGATGTAAATATAAAAATCTCTCAATCAGATCTTCCGTGATCACAACAGTGATCACATCAAGCCACACAAGCTAAGTTTTCAATTTCCTTCTGTTTGCACTCGTTTGGTATTATTTTCTTTGAACTGGTAGAGTCAAAACCCTTTCAATAAAGACAGAGATACGAAATATCTTTTAAAGTACTTTAATTGAAAATGAACAGGAATCAGCTGACATTATTCAAAACAATATTATTAATAACATTGTACATTAAATGTCGCATTTCTTGGTGTGCTGCTTGAGTTTTACACTCTTTGGTTCACACTAATATTAGTTCCTGATAATATTATTTACTATCGTTATGGGCGATGATTGTATTTTCGTGATTGTGATTCAATCTGTTGAAAAGGTGACTGATGTATTTTCTTTCATATATTTAATTCTGTGAAGTTTGGCAAAATCTCACTCACATCTTCAAGATACTTTGTCTTTTTTTTAAACTACTAGAGTTAAGGCTCCAATGTAATTAGATGCCATAATTCATTTAAATTATATTCATTTTGCATAGATAATCAGCTTCTGCGCCGGTATCTTCACAAGTTGAGATAGGTTGTCACTAAGGTTTCTTCAGTTTCAGACTGGTAGACGTAGAATTTTGCCCTCGGCAGTTTAACTTGACATTTGTTTTCTGATATATTTATAAAGAATCCCTACTGCCAAAAAGAGTCAAAATAACATGAAAACTGATAGCGGCATCAGATAGGACACTTTACCATTATGCGAGCTTAGGCAATTTGCATAGTTGTTAATTCATTAAGCAGAATTTCTCCATAGACATTTGGTATAACTATTTTAGTGGTTTTATTTGTCTCATCAGGTGCAACGATTAGAATGGGAGAGGTAGCAAGCAATCTCTTCATCTGTTTCCGATGAAGACAAGTGTTAAAATGAGAGTAAAAGAAGCCCTTTGACAGACAGTTAAGAGTGTGTGTGGCTTTAAGTGGTGAAAAGAATAAAGGTTGATCATCATAAAAAGAGTTTTTTTTTCTCGGACTCAGAAGCATTTCACATTTGACATATATTTTTTATTCACAGCTGTGGATTCGTGGTTGTCCAGAAGAAGGATCCACGTTTTCGACAGAAAGTAGCCTCTCAGCTGCAAATGTCAGCAGGTATATGGCTTCACCATTACTCAAATTAAGGTTATGCGTTACAGATACATAAGGTGGTGGTTGTGCTTCCAGTACCATTACATAATTTGACATTAATAGTACATAATACAATAATTTCTGTTTCTTAATAAACAGAAACACCACTAAAAAATATAATGTTTTTATCAAGAAATAGAGCGCAGATGACTAGAGCAGAGGTAGAACACACAAATAATTAAGTTGTCACTGTCATTTTGTTCCGTTTCTTGCGTTGGTAAATAGCTGACGGTGTCACATATTAGTAAGGAGTCATTATCATAGACTTTTCAATTCATCTGGGCATAATGTATGCCAGCTATTTTTACATTTTAAGTTTGGAGCAAGAAATTTTCCCTCATTACCAAAAGGCACACTGGGGGGAGCAACATGAACAGACGTGACAGCTGACAGGGCCCGCCACTCGTGTCTATTTTGGATGATAGTGAGCAGGACGACCAGTCCAGTATTTGAAATTCGTAAGCCAGTTCTTTCTCTGACCACCGCGGCGTTGACCACCCTCCAAGGTGCTTTGAAGGATTGTCTTCGACAAGGTGTCATGCCGGGTTACATGGCCAGAGAAGACCAGCTTACGCCCTTTGACTGTTGATGGTAGAGGTTCCTGGTTCCTACGACTGTGGCAATCTTATTTCGTACAAACTTGTTTTTATGTTCTCTCTTATGACAGATTATATCCAGCTTAGCCATCGTTGCTGTTGCTTTTGCGATCCTGATGCGGATATCTGGCGTGGAGCTGCCGTCCTTGTGGAGGGTGGCTTCTAAGTATTTGAAGCTGCTTACCGACTTCGTTCTTTTTGGTCTGAATTGCGTATGTGTTCGAACTGTCTGTCAATCTGTTGGTAAGGTTTTGCAGTTCTTTGTTAGTGCCTGCTAAAAGGCTTATGTCGTCTGCAAAGTTCAGGATACAGATCGGCCTTGCACCAATATGAAATGGAAGTGTGATGGCCGTGGAAGGTTTCGAGCATGACGTTCTCCAAGAAGATATTAAACAGCACCGGGGATAGAGGACATCCTTGACATACGCCTACTGCGGTGAGAAAGTTACTCCTATTTGGTTATCCAGCATTAGTACACTCTTTGAGCTATTATTTAGCGCTTCGGTGATTTGAACGAGGCCTTCTTCGTCACATGGCATAGCTCCTCGTGCCAGACTCTGTCGATTGCCTTTTTAGTCAATGAAGTTGTGAAAGAAGTCCCGCTGGTGCTCAAGATGATTTTCTATAAGGATGCATCAGTTGAAGCTGTGCTTCTATGTGGTCTAAAGCCAGCCTGTTCTTCCGTTCGCAGTTCTTCGGACGTGGTGTTGATGCGGTTGTTTTGCATACTTTCCTTGGGTGGCTGATAAGGTTTATGGTTCTGTAGTTCTGGCACTGCTTGCTGTTATCTTTTTAGGGAGGGGTATGACTAGCGATGCGGCGCTGCCTGCCCAAGTTTGCAACTTTAATTCATTAATTGATTAAATGATTGTGTGTGTGTGTGTGTGTGTGTGTGTGTGTGTGTGTGTGTGTGTGTGTGTGTGCGAGCGCGTGTGTGTGTGTGTGTGTTGTCTTAAAGTCTTTTAGACAGAACTACGTTTAATAGCAAAGGAAGAAAGCGGGATGGAAGAGGAAAGGGGAGACTATTTTCGTCTCAGCTAAAAACCGAGCTGAGATTAATTCCCTTCAGTGACATGCGTGTCGAATGCAGATACTCGTCATTATACCTGTATTTTTTCCTTCCATTTGTTGAGGAGATATTAATTTTTATTATAATACACGATGGAAGTTGCTCTGTTGTGATTTCTCAAATATCATGATACGAACATCATGTCGAAAAATCAGATTAATGTCTCTTTGAGGTCTGTGGGGGATAAGTGTGCGAGTGGGCATTCATGCAAGCCTAAGTGCATGCTCGCATATGTGTTTGGGTGTGTCTATACGTGCAGCCGTGAATCTGAAATGTGTGGGTAGCATACAAAGTATGTGAAAGAGAAAGTGTGTGTGTGTGCGTGCGCCCACGTTGGTATATATTTGCATCTGAATGTGGGAGCAGTCATTCCTTTGGAGTATATATAACCTTTCGTGCCATCTGCGAGTGTGGATATGTGATTTGTATTTGTCGAGTAAATGGCGGTGATCATCAAGACATGTTGCTCGTGCAGTGTCACAAGGCGAGGAAGAGAAAAATTTGAATACATGGTTTGAAGTTTGGAAGTGTTTTGGATGGACTCCTAAGACAAACATGGAAACAAGTGCCATTATTTCCTCAACATGCACACAGGCCTCATTATCGCCATCATAACATCAGCAACAGCTGTTTCGCTCCCGAACTACAGTTCAATAAAACTCCTGCGTTATTCTTCGCTGAATGATTTTATCAACAAGTTGCTCCCTCTCTCTCGCGTGCGCGCACACACTCCCCCCCCCCATACACACACCGTTTTCAAAACAGTGCTTTTTTAAGCGCAAGAAAAACACTTTTGACAGAAAATGTTCTGGTAACAGCTTTTCCGTTTGTGATGAAACACGAACGAATTTGTTTACGAAAGCTCCATGATACTTTTGTCCCGTGTCGTATCCATCGTCAGCAAAATTTTTCAAATTATACATTCGAAGCGTTAAAATACTCAAAACCCATCTCTTAAAGAAATGACCACCACCTATTCCGATCTTTTCCGAGGTCTTCATCTTTGTCCATACACTTAGCTCCGTTCAAATTTTGCCATGGTTTGGTAACTCATAAGTTTATTATATTGTTGACTATCGGTTTGTTGAGCTCAAATCCACACGAGAGAATGCACATTAAAAATTCCATTATTTGTATTTATTACTATTGTCAATTATTTGTATTTATTACTATTGTCAATTATTTGTACTTATTACTAGTGTTTATTATTTGTATTTATTGCTGGTGTCGCGCAACACCCTGCAGTGACTCAGAACAAGTTTCAGTCGATCAATGTGTAAAAGTCTCGCTGATTGGATGTTACCGTAGGTCACTGACCTTGACGAAATAGCTCCATTTCAACTGGGAAGTGGCTTTAACGGCCGTTGTGTTGTGGAGAGGAAAAAAAAAAGTTCTGATAACAGAACACGTAAATCAGAAAAAACGAGAGAAGCAGGCACCAACGGATGGCTGATAAAATCAACAGGTCCTCGCCTTGCGCATGATCCATGACTTTGGGTTCAGATGGCTTGCATGGGCTGCATGCTATTGAGCGGAGGTAAAACACATCCTGGTGGTGGTGTTGAACATCTGGTTCATAACTGTCCATACTGAAATAATAATAGGAGGTTAGGTAACTTCGTCTTTCAATACCTAGACATAATGAATTATTTCCCTTCAACGCCTCTATTGACACTATGGCAATGGATCCCCCTCACCTTCACGTATTAATTTTTTTTTTATCAGCCTGGATGCTTCAATCTGCAAAGCCATGTCTTTTCTCTGAAAAATCTAATTTCTTTTTTACAGAATTATAAAAACCTTCATGTAAGACCAAAGGTAATAGTGGTTAAGCCATCTTGTAGGAAGATGCGTTGAACTATAAGACACTCTCAACATCTAATACCGTCGCACATCCCATAATTATTTTCAGGCTTTCTGTCGGCTCCCCATTTTCACATCTGTCTTCGTTTACAAGAGTATGGGTTCTATCTCTCTATCTTGGGAGATTTATATAGATTTGTGTGTGAAAGAATCTGTTAAATTCCTGTGAAGCTATGTTTTCGCATTTTCGGTCCTGCAATTGCTGCTGCATAATGCACATCCTTAATCGCACCCTCCTGCAATCACGAGTGTTAATGCACACACACACACACACACACACACACACACACACACACACAAACACGCACGCACACACACACACACACACCTGCACGCTACTTCCCTCAATAAAATCCAAATATTCAAAATGCACGCGCATTCGCGTGAGAGTAATAACCCCATTTGTTCAACCGGCAGAATCAATAATGCCCCACGCTTCCGGTCTTGCGAGAGGCAGATCCTAGCGACGTGATGAATCATGGCGAATCAGAATAGACTGGAACAGGGATCGACAGAAGTCATAAGCTCGATCTATCAAAGTGATCTGCTTTGCAGGAACCTATCACCGGAATCACAAAAATATTCGTGCTGAACGTAACAAGTAAACATTGTTTCTCATAGGTAAACACGTGTTTCTCGTATGTAAACACATGTTTATCATGAGGGAATAAATAACTAGTTATGCACATAGTGAGTCATTTGTGTGTGTGTCTGTGTTGGGGGGGGGGGCTGTAACAATACACATGTTGTAAAACAGTAAGTTTGCTTGGTGAATTATTTACTTCAATAAAATGTGAAAGAGAAAAAATTTCTTAGTTGTGTTTGTCTTAGCTGTCTTTATCTATCTTGATGATTGTAACAAGAAAGATAACAAAGAAACTGGAGATCCACCCTCATTTCTGTCCCTTTTTCAGTTAAGACTAGCAGGATCTTGAGCATGATGCTCTGACGGTAGAGCAGCTTGTGATTAAGTAAGAGAAACAAGATCATACTCACATGGTGAAGACTGAGACAGAGTATATATATATATATATGTATTGTTCGACCATGATTGGTTCTGACAGACCGGTCGTAACTCGATTTGGTCGTAATTCGAGTAATCTATGTAGAGTACTGTGAAATGATGTTATAGAAATCTTCAAGTCATATTTTATCAGAATTTTCTTTGTTCATTTTATGCCATTTGTATCATCTCTACACCATTTTGTTTCTTATTTTTACATTCCTCAGGTTTAAGTAAAACACTACATTACCAGTACAACTGGTCTAATATTTTCAAAGCATACAAAATTACAATATACAGGTGTAAAAAATAAAAAATACAGGTGTAAAAATACCATAGGAAATATTTTCCCAATTGCAAAACATATCAAAACCAGCTGGGCAACTTTTTGCGCTGCCAGACGCGAAGCAGTCGTGGCTAGCGATTGTGGTCGCTAAGTCGCATAGCCATTTACAGATAAAGAAGTTGATTAATGCTCAGTACTTAGTTCTTTTCATTTAGTACACGAAACCCCTTTCATCATTTATCCAGTCTCCCCGGGTTTTTCATCAGTTATATGCTAACAACATGCAGCTGTACTGCTCCATTCAACCGGCTGTCTCACTCTGCTACTAGCACCATAGAAACCTGTATTAGCGACCTCAAAGACTGGGTGGTAACAAACTTAAACTCATTGATGGTAAAACGGAAGCCGTCTTATGCTCGACGAGAAGAAATCAGCCTTGTCTGTCCGCCGAGTGAGGGGAAACCAACATCACAATTGTGTCCTTCGTCAGGAATCTGAAATCCATTGTCACTGCAGACTTGACTCTTGATACACAAACTACAGCTGTCTGTCAGTCTGCCTATTATGATAAACAAGTTACAGTTGTCTGTCAGTCCTGCTATGATAAAAAAGTTACAGCTGTCAGTCTGCCTGTTATGAGCTCCGTAATATCAGCGCCATCCCTCACATTCTCTCTACACGCGCTACCAACACGTACTCTTGTCTGTGTGTTTGTTCCATCTCGGCTTGATTACTATGACCTTTTACCTTCCAACATTTCAGTTCAATATCTCGTGCACACTTGCCAAAAAAGCAAGCAAAAAACAAACAAACAATGACAGCAACCAGAGACATTGGTTTCCTTCAAGGGCTTCGTATGATGATGGCGTTCCAATCAAGATTTTTTTCAAACAAATTTTTATTCCATAAAAACACAAATACACCAAAAAGATACAAATATACGAGACAAAATACAATATTTAACATTACAAGTGAAAAAAACACCCACACACACACAAACAGGCAAAAACAAGCCATCCAGTACGGTGTGCGCATATACTTTCCTGTCATCTATTCCAGCTGTCTGTAGATTCTGGTCACATCCTTGATGCTTAGAAACTTTCACACATTGTACCTGTCCCAAAAATCACTAAGCCCAGTCAATCCAACGACTTCATACTGGTCACTCTTACTTCAATTATCATGAAATCACTTGAGAAAATGGTAAGGAGCGAGGTTATGACTGCTGTTGATAAATATCTTGACCCGCTGCAGTTTGCCTATAGAGCTGGAAGAGGTGTCGATGATGCTAAGCTGTTTATACTAAATACGTTGTACAAACATCTGGATAACCCTTAAGCTCATGCCAGGCTTCTCTCTGCTGATTTTTCTTCTGCTTTTACCCTGTGCAACCTCACTTGTTAGCGGAGAGTCTAGTTTCAGACTTTCATCTATCCCACCATTCACTAGCTCTCTGGATCCTGGACTTTCAACAAACAGACAGCAAAGAGTTTCTGTTAATGGTCTTCTCTCAGATCCTGTTGTCACCTGTACAGGTTCCCCTCAAGGCTGCTGCTTGTCTCCATTACTGTTCATACTCTATACTAACAGTTGTAGAAGCACTAGTGATAGGAGCTTTCTGATAAAATTTGCTAATGACTCTGCCCCCCTGTCACTTTTGTATGATAATGAACATTTTCACAGAGGCGATCTTCCTGACTTTGTCCGTTGGTGTGACGAACATTTCCTTGTCTGGAATGCCTCAAAGACTAAAGAAATGATCTTCGACTTTCGGATGAACAAACCTGAGACAGTCATCAGTACTATCCATGATGGTGTCATCGAGGTAGTCAACTCTTACAAATATTTAGGTACTATCTTCGATAAGAAGCTTAAATGGAACATCAACACTGACATGATCCTCTCTACAACGCCTCTACCTCCTACGGAAACTTAATTCTTTCTCTGTCAGCTCTGTCATCCTCACTCGGTTCTGTCAGTCCTTCATTTAAAGTCTCATCACTTTTTCTTTCATCTCCTGGTTCCACAACTTCTCCCTAGGGAACAGGAACAGTCTTGTCTCCCTTGTTAATATCTGTTCCTAGATCACCGGAATCAGGCAGAGGGACTTGGCACCCTTCTGTCATCAACAAATCCTTGGGAAGGCATCCCGTATCCTCTCTGTTTCTGATCATATGTTGACATGTGAGTTCTCACTCTTGCGGTCTGGCTGTAGGTACGCGATGCCTGTTTGCAAAACCAATCGTCACCGCAATTCATTCATTCCACGTGCCATTTACTTGATTAACTCTACTGGCCGTGATATTGTATTAACCTGAGGTGACCTAAGGTCACCAATTGTATTTACTGTTGCTGAGAATGTGTGTGAGTGCATGCGCGCGCGAGAGAGAAATTAGTCCAACATGTATGTATTATCTCTTCTACAGTATATCATGTATATACTGCTAGTATGAGCACTAGCTAGAATTGCCCCTTGGGGATAAATAAAGTTGTATTGAATCCCCTCATCAAAGTAAGAGAAGCATTGCTCGCAAGCCCTGAAGCAAAAGCACGACCACATCAATAAAGTATGTTCAACAACCACACGACCAAACCCACCCCCACCTTTCAAAGTAAGGCATCAGTCCAAAAATTAGGAGAGAGCACAGGACCTCCCATTCCTCCCATTTGCAATCAAAGAACTGGATTTCGCACAACACCACTGCCCACTGCCTACCCTGTTTCACGGCTGCGCAAGTTTTTAGCGATTATTTCACCAGAAAGATATCAGACATTCGTTCATCGTTAGACTCGGCGTCGGCGCTTGACAGCATCGCCTGTGATGTCCTCCCAGGATGCTCTATGACCATGTTTCTACCAGTCTCTGAGGCCGATGTGAAAGCGGTTATTCTAAAAGCTAGACCAACAACTTGCGAGTTAGATCAACTGCCCACAAGCCTTCTTCTTGAGTGCCTAGATATTTTACTTCCTTCCATCACACATATTGTAAATGTCAGCTTGCCGTCATGTTTTTCTCCCATCTTTTGTTCAAAACTGCGCTGGTGAGGCCACTTCTTAAGAAATTCACGCTTGATGTCAATGTGCTAAACAACTACCGCCCAGTTTCCAACTTGTCTTTTCTCTCTAAGATCATTGAGAAAATAGTTTTGCTACAGCTCTGGGTCTACTTACAAGACCACCATCTTCTCCCACAAGCTCAGTCGGCATATATAGACCATTTCATAGCACTGAGACCTTGATAAAGTGCAAAAAAACTGGACTCAGTGTAAAAGTAGTCATAGCAGATCAGGGTTCCAACAATAGAAGTATGAGAAATATTGTAAAGTGACCATTGAAAAGCCATTCTTTGTCCATATAATGATTGTAAAGAAATACTCACTGGCCAGCTACAGGAAAGTCTGGTTGTGCCAAGCACACAATTGTTTCACATTATTCAGGTATTGGAAGAAGAATTCATTTCCTGCATGGCACATATTCTGCACATGGACAAGGTGACAGCAAGGCTAATGGTGCAGTTTCAGACAAACACAGACTTAAAACAGTCATTCATGTGCTCTCTTGATAAATCTTGCCCTTTGAACATGATGGTGCAGAGTCTGTACCTCAGTGTGCGTTTAAATTTTATTTTAAAAGAAAACACATGGTTGTTTGCCAGTCAGTCTTCAAAGTAAAACAGGAAGTTTATAAAATTGAATCACTTATGATTATTTTCCATGTCATAGCATTCTTTCTTTTGTTATTTAGTTATGTATTGATTTGGTTTTCACTTAGGATCACTTGAGATTTAGTTCAGTAATTTGAAGAAAATTGCTTTGTACTGACGTGTTATTAAATGCTTACTGAAATCTTTCGCTATAAGCATTGAATAAGTTTTTTAGTCTAATATTTTCATAAACTGTCCACTTTTCCTGTGTTTCAAAGTATTGAAATATTGCTAATGTCATTTTATTGTCCTATTTACAATTAACTTTCACTTATTTGTACCTTTTTTGACACCTCTTTTTAAAGATTGACTGTAAATACATTTTTTATATATATATATATATATCCCAGTAGACCAGTCAGTCAGTCAGTCGTCCCTTGCCTGGCACCTGGCGTTGGGGGGAGCACATGGATAGACGCGGCAGCTGATAGGGCCCACCACTCTTGCCTGTTTTGGGCAATAGTCAGCAGGTCCTGTACAGGACGACCAGTCCAGTCTTTGACGTTCGTAAGCCAGTTCTTTCTCTGACCACCGCGGCGTCGGCTACCCTCCAAGGTGCCTTGAAGGATAGTCTTCGACAAGGTGTCGTGCCGGGTTACATGGCCAAAGAAGACGAGCTTACGTCGCTTGACTGTTGATAGTAGAGGTTCCTGGTGTCCTACCAGTGTGGCCATCTTGTTTCTTACAAAGTCGTTGGTTTTGTGTTCTTTGTATGAGATCCGGAGCAGCCTCCTCAGACACTTGTGCTCGAATGCCTGGATTCTCCTTTCTGTTTCGGCGAGTAGAGTCCACGTGTCGCATCCGTAGAGCAGGATCGGCACTACCAGGGATTTGTATAGCCTGTACTTGGTAGTGAACCTTATCTTGTGGCTATGCCAGATCCTATCTAGCCTAGCCATTGCTGCTGTTGCTGTTGCGATCCTGATGCGGATATCTTGCGTGGAGCTGCCGTCCTTGGAGAGAGTGGCTCCCAAGTACTTGAAGCTGCTTACCTCTTCGAGCTGTACCCCGTTCATATAGATCTCTGCTTTGCCGTTGCCATTGATCATAACTTTGCTCTTTTCTGTGCTGGTCTCCATTCCATACGCGTTTGAGCTGTCTGTCAGTCTGTTGGTGAGGTCTTGCAGTTCCTTGTTTGTACCTGCTAACAGATCTATATCATCTGCAAAGCGTAGGTTGCAGATTGGTCTTCCACCGATTGAAATGGAGGTATGGTGGTCATGAAGAGCTTCAAGCATGATGTTCTCCAAGAATATATTAAACAACACGGGTGATAGGGGACATCCTTGACGTACCCCTACTGTGGTACGAAAGTAAGCTCCTATTTGGTTGTTAAGCAAAACTGTACTCGTTGAGCTGTTATACAGCGCTTCAACAACCTGGACGAGCCCTTCTTCAATGTTGAATTTCCGCATCACATGCCATAGCCCCTCGTGCCAGACTCTGTCAAATGCCTTCTTAAAGTCAATGAAGTTGTGGTAAAGGTCCCGCTGATGCTGCAGATGCTTTTCTATAAGAAGACGACAGTTGAAGATCTGCTCAACTGTGCTTCTACGTGGTCTGAAGCCAGCCTGTTCTTCTGCTAGCAGCTCTTCTGCTGTAGTTCTGATGCGGTTCTGTATGACCTTCAGCATGACTTTGCTTGGGTGACTGATAAGGCTTATTGTTCGGTAGTTCTGACACTGTTTGCAGTTTCCTTTCTTTGGGAGGGGAATGATTAGTGACTGCGTCCATTCTCTGGGCCATTCCTTGCACTCCCAGACTCTTTGGCACAGAACAGTTAGGGCTTTTGTAGTTGCTTCCCCACCCTGCTTGAGCATCTCAGCTGGTACATTATCAACGCCTGGTGACTTTCCTCCCTTCAGACTATGTACAGCTCTTTCGACCTCTTCCCGTAGGACTGGTATGTCTGCAGGTTCACTGTCTCTAGTCTGGTTGTTTTGGAGAATGTTGGCGTCGGTCTTCAGCTGGTAATTGTACAGGTCCTTGCAGTATTCTGTCCATCGGTTGAGTACAGCATTGCCTTCTGTGAGAAGGTGACCATTGCTGTCTTCGATGACTGAGATCTTTTGCTGGTCTGTCTTAGTGAGGGTCTTTAGAAGTTGGTAGGCCTTTTTGCTGTCACCTCGTGCCATTCCAACCTCTATGTCCTGGCACTGCTTCTCGATCCAGCTCTCCCTAGCTGCCTTCATCCCTTTCTTAATAGCACAATTCACTTCTTTGTATTTGGTTGCTGCTTCTGGTTTGCTTTTCTTTTCTCTCTTCAAGGCCCTCCTTTGGTCACAGAGGTCTAGTATGTCGTTCGTGACCCATGGCTGTTTCTTGTTTCTATGTCGCCCTAGAACCTCTTGGGCTGTCGACAGTAGCACCTCTTTGATGTTTCCAGAGAGGGTGTCTACATCACAGTCCACCAGGTTCAGTGCGCCAAATTTTCCGCCAGCCGTGGCCTTGAAGACTTCTGCAACCTTTGGGTCTTGCAGCTTCTCTAAATCAAAGCGAATTCGGGGAGTGTTTGAGAGTCGCTTCGCTTTCAGCCTCAGCTTCAGGTTTGTTAGAACAAGGTCATGGTCGCTGCCTATGTCAGCGCCTGGGTACGTCCTTGTCTTGGCCCTGTTGATGCTGGATTTGAAGCGTCTCGGCAGTAGGATGTAGTCGATCTGATTATGGACCAGTCCGTCTGGTGAGTGCCAGGTGGCCGTCCTTGATTTCTTGTGGGGATACAAGGTGTTGGCTAAGGTGAGTCTCTGGCTCTGTGCGAACTCTAGGAGTCTGATGCCCCTGTCGTTGGTTTCACCAAGGCCAAATTTCCCCAACGTTCCTGCCCATTGCTGGTAGGCGTCTGGTCCGACCTTGGCGTTCCAGTCTCCGAGCACAACCAGGATGTCCTTTTTTGGAACTGCCTTCACAATCTTGTCCAGTTGTTGGTAGAATTCTTCCACTTCGTCGTCTCCATGTGTGGAAGTTGGAGCGTATACTTGGACAATGGTGACATTATGAGGCTTGGCTGAGACACGAATGGAGATCAGCCGGCTGGATACGGGTGTACAGCTGATGACGGCCGCGGCCACCTTCCTGTGCACAAGGAAGCCCACGCCGTACTCATGCCTGGTGTCCTCCCCACTGTACCACAGTCTGTGGCCGGCTTCCGTCACTGTTTCCCCAAATCCTGTCCATCTGACCTCCGCCAGTCCCACAATGTCCCACTGATACCGTTTCAGCTCGTGTGTGAGTTGGTGCACTTTTCCGCACTGGTATAACGTGCGTACGTTCCACGTGCCAATGGTTGTTCTTTCTCTTAGTTTGATTTCTGTTTTGGTTTTGGTCTTGGTCTTGGCTCCAGTAGCACACTTTTCGCTGACCCCACGCTGGAGCCTCCCGATAGGGTGCGCGGTCGTTGTTAGTCCGGGCCGCGACCGATCCGGCATGTTATCTCTTTTCTGGCGTATATCCATGGTCCTTTCATTGAGCTTATACACTTGGTAGCGCTAATCCCTTCTCCAAGTGAACCACAGCCGATTGTCGGCCTGGTCGTGAACACGTAGGCGCTGGGCCCTGGCCGGTACTCTCGTCGTGGAGAGTCTTCGCCCACTGATGCCGTGTTGGTATCAGGATTTTCTGTAGGGGTTTACTCCCTTAGCCTTTATCTTTCCCAAGATTCCCCCAAGTAGACCATTGGTAACTCGAAAGCATGACTGTTAAGTACAAATAAATTTAAAATGTGAGCTTGATGCAGACTGTGCCTTTGAGTACGTTGGTGCACAAATTTTCATAACATCATGACCATTTATTTTTCTGATTGCATTTTCTTTATTCTGATGTGTGTGTTTGTGTGAAAGATAGAAAGCTGGCATTCCTGGCAAGGATACTTGGTCACATGCCATTTTAACTCCCTATATAGATAGGACAAAAAAAAAACAAACAAAACTATCCTACCCAAAAAAAAGCAAAGGATTTTAGTGCAAGAAGATTTTTTTTTTAATTCAAACATTAATAATACAAAAAAGATAATGGTCAGTGTAAACATTCTTTCAACATCTATACTGATGTAGGTCTATTTTTTGTTGGTTGCTAGTGTTTGTGAAGAAAAAAATTATGTACCAAAAAACCTAAATGGATAACGCGTACACACTGAAAAATATGGTGGCGCGCACACTCCTGGGCTGTGATTTACTAGAGGACGACAAACGGTCTATTCATCGCTTTTGTGTAATTATCTCCCCTGAATCAAACTGCTCGGGTCACCGAGCGCAACGCCGCCATCGCTGTTTACATAGCGGATTTCGCACTATGACCCATCTTGTAGTATTTACTATCTTTGATGTAAATAAATGTTATTGTCATCAGATTGTTCAGTTGGGAGAAAAACTTGTGGTCACGTGACAGTCTCCCAGAGAAAAAGACAGTCCGCCATTTTCTTATCCAGATAACGGTGTCTGCGTGAAGAACGAGAAGCCGTTAGCTATTGTCACTCCTTCTTCTTCTGGGTAATGTGCAAACCCCTGCTAGGTGGGGAACAATGACACTTGCGATGAGGTCCACAGAAGAATAAACGAAGTTGTATTTTGCATTTATTATTATTGCCATTGGCAAGCCACATGAGACAGACGAGACAGCGGTTGGTGAGACAGTGCCTGTTCAGACCCATCGTTGGAACCGCTCAACGTCTTGTCGTCTGGGGGTATAGGAGAAAACCAGTCCTCAGATCATTCTTGCTACCGTGGTGAAGGTGGTGCGCCAAGATCCACTGGACCGTTCTCAGCCGTGTGCTAAACTGATAGTCGATGAACTGATGACTTTGAAGAACGGGGATCCATTGTATGTATATCTGTGTGATGGGGATGAGGTGTATGATAAGATTAAACTTTATTTAGGCCTATCCCATGCGTACCTAAGTATGTAAGATGAGGATGAGAATTTTCTGTATGTATGTAGAATAATAATAATAATAGTGAACATTTGTAAAGCGTTTTTCCAACGATTTGCGCTGTACAGAAATGATACACAGAAGTAAACAATCACCAACAATCATGCAGCCATTTTCACATGTAACAGACACCTCTAACTTCTACGACAGAAATACCCGCTCACACACGAAGTGAATACAGACACCATTAGGCATGATCATGGTCAGAACAGGGTCGTAGTAAAGTCGCTATTCTGAAAAGATGCGTGTTCATGGAAAATAGTCATGGAGCTTTAATTAAGTAGGTTTTCAGTATGCAGAAAAGACTATGGTATTTTGACTTTTATTTAACAACTATATAATTTTACACTTTGCAAGAACTAATACCAACAGGAAGGATAAAACAAGTTAGATATAATTAATGTAGTGCTACATTGTGTATTGCAGGTTTTTATTATAGCACCAGGGATTGAAACACAGGAGATGAAGCAGCTGAGGCCTTTTGTGCAATTTCAGTCTAATTTAATGATCAAACAAGAAAACTCAAATGTAATGTTATGAGAACAGAAAACTATGTCGGCCATAAACAATCACCTCCAGGTCCCATTTAAACAAAGTGGAAAGAGTGAACTGAGCTTTGTGGCTAATGTACAAGAAGACCTAAATGATAATGTAATACTAAAGACAGAAAGCACATTTTGTTCTTGTACTGATAAGACATATTGCTCACATATGAGCTTTGTGCAGCTCGAGAACTGCTCTGATCAAAGTTACATAAAACATGAGCGTGCTATGCATATCCAGCAATCAGCCTGGAAGCATGAAGAAGCTGTAAAATTAGAGTTCAACTCTCAAGATGCCGTTTGTTGTATTAAAACTGAGCAAGTTTTTGGTCAAGAACTCCATCACATAAAATCTGAGCATGCTGCACACATTGAGCAGTCAAACTGCAGGTGTGAGAGAGCTGTGAAACTGGAGTGCCGCTCTCAAGATGTGACTTGTTCAATTAAGACAGAACAGGATCCTCTGCATGGTGCAAAGACAGAAGAGCAGCTTGTGTTTAAGAAAGAACAAGATCCTAGTTACATGGTAAAATCAGAGCATGTAGACTGCAGGTGTGAGAGCACTGTGAAACTGGAGTACCAATCTCAATACGACACTTGTTTGATGAAGCCTGAGCAAGATTTTGTACCTGGAGAAAAAACAGAAGAGCAGATTTTGATTAAACAAGAAAAACAAGATGATAATCATAAAGTGAATCCTGAGACAGACTGGCCTGGTCAGCATGTAATGTGGCAGAATGACGGTGATGAGAAATGTCAAGAAATGATTACTCATAGGTATAAAATTATCAAGGTGATGGATATTAATACAAAAAGTCAACAGACACAAACTGATGTGCAACTTCGCCAGCGCAGTTTGTGTAACGCAACGTTTAAATACTCATCCTATTTAAAAGCGCACATGATTAACCACAGTGATGAAAGACCTCACCAGTGCAGTTTGTGTACAGCTACGTTCAAGCACTCAGGTCAGTTAAAAATTCACATGCTTACCCACACTGATGAGAGACCTCACCAGTGCAGTTTGTGTAAAGCTACGTTCAAGCGTATATATCAGTTAAAAGTGCATATGCTTACCCACAGTAATGAGAGACCTCACAAGTGCAGTTTGTGTAAAGCTACATTTAAGCAATCAGGTCATTTAAAAGCGCACATGATTAACCACAGTGATGAAAGACCTCACCAGTGCAGTTTGTGTACAGCTACGTTCAAGCACTCAGGTCAGTTAAAAATGCACATGCTTACCCACACTGTTGAGAGACCTCACCAGTGCAGTTTGTGTGAAGCAACGTTTAAATACTCATCCTATTTAAAAGCGCACATGTTTACGCACAGCCTTGCAAAACCTTACCAGTGCAGTTTGTGTAAAGATACGTTTCACTACTCATCCGATTTAAAAACGCACATGTGTACGCACGGTCATGCAAGACCTCACCAGTGCAGTTTGTGTAAAGCTACGTTTAAGTCCTTAGACCATTTAAAACAGCACATGGTTACACACAGTGATGAAAGACCTCACCAGTGCAGTTTATGTAGAGCTGCATTTAAGCAATCAAGTAAATTAAAAGTGCACATGTTTACACAGTGGTGAGAGACCTCACCAGTGCAGTTTGTGTAAAGCTGCATTTAAGCAATTAGGTCATTTAAAAAATCACATGTTTACACACAGTGGTGAGAGACCTCACCAGTGCAGTTTGTGTAAAGCTGCATTTAAGCAATTAGATCATTTAAAACGGCACATGGCTACACACAGTGATTAGAGATCTGACCTGTGCAGTTTGTGTTAAGCTATGTTTAAGCACTTAAAGCTATTCTCAAGGCAAAATAGCAGTGATAAGGCTGTGGCGACGGTCCAGAACATTTGCAAGTTATATTTAATTACGATTGCAGCTCACTAGAACAATACAGGAGAAATAAGAGAGCTTGTGTGTAGCGGGCTACAAGGCGCTGTTGCTTGCTACACACTCGGTATTTCAGAGGGTTCCCACATCTCAGCATTACGCTCTCTGCAGTTTGGTGAAAAGTGAACATTTGCATTTATGAAATGGCCATTTCCTGAAGGATGTGCAACTATAAGTATCAACCCCCTCCTCGCGGAGCAGCATCAGTGTACTCACCAACATTATGTCTCAAAGCAGACTTAAAATAGATGAAGCTAATGGTAGCCGTTAATTGTGAAAAAATGTTTATTGTATATTGGGTTAACTTATTTGGCATATAAGTCCTGTCTTTTTTAATTAATTTGTGTTACTTTATTGCAAATTGTGAGGAGTGGCCTGTCAGCGAAATGCACCCTGACATGTAAAGAAGAAAAGAGGTTTCTTCCCTGGCGGGATGATGGCGGGAGAAAAAAGATGGGAGAGGAAAATAAGAGTGAGGCAAGTGCGCAGAGAGGAATAAATGGCTGTGTGGTTGGTACCTTTCTGTATAGAACAGTTTTGGGAGGAGACTGCTATGTGGAATCTGTGTGGAAAGCCCCTGAAACGTAACCTGTGTTGGGATGTGATTTTAATCCATAAAATGTATTGGGAAGCGACTATGTGGTCTTTCGCTAACTCTTGCCTGCTGTGTGGATTTTACTTTTTTTTTTTTTTTGAAAGCGCATTGAGTCGACTCTGGGGTTGAAAATTGCGCTATATAAATCTACTTTAATAATAATAATTTAGCATTCACTAGAAGCGACTGTTTGGTTTTTCACTAACTCTTAACTGCTTTGTGAATTTTTCATTCATCCCTCGATCCTTAGTAGCGACTATGTGGCCTTTCGCTAACCCCTAACTGCTGTGTGGACCTTACCTGCTTACTTATCAGAAGCGACTTTTTTACTTTTTATTCGACTCGCTGTAAAGCAACTGTGTGTAGATTTCATTGGATACCAGATTACTGTGTGTTATTCTTAATTCTCTTTGTAACGTATCCAAGGCCTATGGGAGTACCTTGATGGATGTTTAACTAGTTTTTTTTAAACTAAGAGCTAGTACTTTTCTTTAATTTCGATGTTAATATGTAATGCATTTACCATAGCCCAGGCGTTCATGTGCTGATAGTTTTTGCTTTGTGCTAGTCAGGTGGCCTTGACCCCTCGGACTTTCGGTTGTGCATGTATGTGTGATGATATTTGCGTTGGCCTTAGAAATTATAATCCTTGTCTGGACAGCCTTAAGGCAATTGTTTGTGTTTTGTAATAAGATCGCACTAGTGACTCTGGGTGTGTGCGTGTGAGTGTGAATGACACGGTAAGAGTTCCTAACATTTATGGTGACCCCGACGTGATTGCCGGGCTGTCCTTAGATGTCAATATTGTGGAGCGAAAAAGTGTCCAGCGTCGCTTTTTGTGCTTTTGTATTGTGGGAATTAGATTTGGGGTTTATAGTTTGACTACTATTCCCCCCTCTCCCCACTGTCACCAATTTTACGGATCTGTGTGACTGTACATTTTTTATCCACAGTAAAGACTCTGTGTCTTCTATATTTCGGTGTATCATTGCCTGTTCCCTTTTTAAATTCTCTTGTATTATCTCCCTTTGTGTAGAAATTCGTTTTATTATTTTTTGTTTTTGTTTTTAATTGAAAAAAGGGGCTGACCAGTGTTTTTCGACATATTTGTCAAATCAGTTAACTTATTTATTTTCTTTTAGCCTCTGATTTGTGATTGTTCAGACAATTATCTGTATCAGTTTATTGAATTGTTATTTTTGTTAGTGATTTACTGATTGTTTCAGAATTACCTTATTATTGTCCTGCTAAGCATTTCATAATTTTGTTTGTATTAATTCTTTAACTCTTTGATGTTACAATTTGCGTACTGCTAGTGTGAAGAAGCTTAATAGCTCTTGTAAAGCAGTGTAGTTTGACTGCTGCCTTTAAACTGTGGTGTTTTTTTATTTTGTTTTGTTTACACCTGTGTGTATGTAGCGTTTTGTGTGAAGAGTGCTCCTATGAGTGGGTGCGAGCGTGTGTGTACATCTTCATGCAACTGCGCTCGCGGCACTCTTCTACCTTTTTCAACAAAAAGGGCCGACCAATGATTTCAACATTTAATGTTAAACGAAAAAAAGAATGAATTAATAAACGGGATTAACTATGGGTGGACAGCGATATGCTCTCTGTGGCAGTGCCACCTAACTGAAGATGAGGTAATCCAACACATGTGAACAGGTAAACTGGTATCCAATTATTCGAAAGTGCGGGTGATGAGTGAACAGGTGATATGATGTGCAGATAATCCGACGCAGGCGAACTGATAACGCAGTATCCAATATCCCCAAGGTACGATGAGTGAGTAGACAGATGTGTAGATAATCCAACACAGGGGAACTGATAACAAGTATCCAATAGTCCCAAGGTAGATGAGTGAGTAGACAGATGAGCCAATGTGCAGATAATCCAAAACAGGTGAACTGATAATCCAGTGTCCAATAGTTCCAAAGTGCGGTGGATGGGTGATCAGGTGTGCAGATAATCCAACACGGGCGAATTGATAACCCGGTGTCCACTTTTCCTGTGTTTCAAAGTATTGAAATATTGCTAATGTCTTTTTATTGTCCTATTTACAATTAACTTTCACTTATTTGTACCTTTTTTGACAACTCTTTTTAAAGATTGACTGTTAATACATTATATATATATATATTCCAGCTGGGATACTAGTAGACCATTCGTAAGTCACAAAAGCGTGACTGTAAAGTACAAATAAATTTAAAATGTGAGCTTGATGCAGACCTTGCCTTTGAGTATGTTGGTGCACTAATTTTCATAACATCATGACCATTTATTTTTCTGATTGCATTTTCTTAATTCTGATTGTGTGTGTGTGAAAGATAGAAAGCTGGCATTCCAGGCAAGGATAATTGGTCACATGCCATTTTAACTCCCTATATAGATAGGACAAAAAAAAAAACAAACAAAACTATCCTACCCAAAAAAAAAGCAAAGGATTTTAGTGCAAGAAGATTTTTTTTAATTCAAACATTAATAATACAAAAAAGATAATGGTCAGTGTAAACATTCTTTCAACATCTATACTGATGTAGGTCTATTTTTTGTTGGTTGCTAGTGTTTGTGAAGAAAAAAATTATGTACCAAAAAACCTAAATGGATAACGCGTACACACTGAAAAATATGGTGGCGCGCACACTACTGGGCTGTGAGAGGACGACAACGGTCTACTCATCGCGTGTATGTAATTATCTCCCCTGAATCAATTCTTCAATCAAACCGCTCGGGTCACCGAGTGCAACGCCGTCATCGCTGTTTACATAGCGGATTTCGCGCTATGACCCACCTTGTAGTATTCACTATCTTTGATGTAAATAAATGTTATTGCGTCAGATTGTTCAGTTTGGAGAAAACTTGTGGTCACGTGAAAAAGACCGCCATTTTCTCATCCAGATAACGGTGTCTGCGTGAAGAACGACAAGCCGTTAGCTAGTCACTCCTTCCTGACACTTGCGATGAGGTCCACAGAAGAATAAACGAAGTTGTATTTTGCATTTATTATTATTATTGCCATTGGCAAGCCACATGAGACAGCGGTTGGTGAGACAGTGCCTGTTCAGACCCATCGTTGGAACCGCTCAACGTCTTGTCGTCTGGGGGTATAGGAGAAAACCAGTCCTCAGATCATTCTTGCTACCGTGGTGAAGGTGGTGCGCCAAGATCCACTGGACCGTTCTCAGCCGTGTGCTAAACTGACAGTCGATGAACTGATGACTTTGAAGAACGGGGATCCATTGTATGTATATCTGTGTGATGGGGATGAGGTGTATGATAAGATTAAACTTTATTTAGGCCTATCCCATGCGTACCTAAGTATGTAAGATGAGGATGAGAATTTTCTGTATGTATGTAGAATAATAATAATAATAGTGAACATTTGTAAAGCGTTTTTCCAACGATTTGCGCTGTACAGAAATGATACACAGAAGTAAACAATCACCAACAATCATGCAGCCATTTTCACATGTAACAGACACCTCTAACTTCTACGACAGAAATACCCGCTCACACACGAAGTGAATACAGACACCATTAGGCATGATCATGGTCAGAACAGGGTTGTATGTAAAGTCGCTATTCTGAAAAGATGCGTGTTATGTGTGTATGACCAATTTTATTTGTAAAGCAGTGCTGTATTTCCTTACAAGTCATGGAGCTTTAATTAAATAGGTTTTCAGTATGCTGAAAAGACTATGGTATTTTGACTTTTATTTAACAACTATATAATTTTACACTTTGCCAGAACAAATACCAACAGGAAGGATAAAACAAGTTAGATATAATTAATTTAGTGTTACATTGTATATTGCAGGTTTTTATGATAGCACCAGGGATTGAGACACAGGAGATGAAGCAGCTGAGGCCTTTTGTGCAATTTCAGTCTAATTTAATGATCAAACAAGAAAACTCAAATGTAATGTTATGAGAACAGAAAACTATGTCGGCCATAAACAATCACGTCCAGGTCCCATTTAAACACAGTGTAAAGAGTGAACCGAGCTTTGTGGCTAATGTACAAGAAGACCTAAATGATAGTGTAATACTAAAGACAGAAAGCACATTTTGTTCTTGTACCGATAAGACATATTGCTCACAGATGAGCTTTGTGCCGCTTGAAAACAGCTCTGATCAAAGTTACATAAAACATGAGCGTGCTATGCATATCCAGCAATCAGCCTGGAAGCATGAAGAAGCTGAAAAATTAGAGTTCAACTCTCAAGATGCCGTTTGTTGTATTAAAACTGAGCAAGTTTCTGGTCAAGAACTCCATCACATAAAATCTGAGCATGCTGCACACATTGAGCAGTCAAACTGCAGGTGTGAGAGAGCTGTAAAACTGGAGTGCCGCTCTCAAGATGTGACTTGTTCAATTAGGACAGAACAGGATCCTCTGCATGGTGCAAAGACAGAAGAGCAGCTTGTGTTTAAGAAAGAACAAGATCCTAATTACATGGTAAAACCAGAGCATGTAGACTGCAGGTGTGAGAGCACTGTGAAACTGGAGTACCAATCTCAATATGCCCTTTGTTTGATGAAGCCTGAGCAAGATTTTGTACCTGGAGAAAAAACAGAAGAGCAGATTTTGATTAAACAAGAAAAACAAGATGATAATCATAAAGTGAATCCTGAGACAGACTGGCCTGGTCAGCATGTAATGTGGCAGAATGACGGTGATGAGAAATGTCAAGAAATGATTACTCATAGGTGTAAAATTCTCAAGGTGATGGATATTAATACAAAAAGTCAACAGACACAAACTGATGTGCAACTTCGCCAGCGCAGTTTGTGTAACGCAACGTTTAAATACTCATCCTATTTAAAAAAGCACAATCTTACGCACAGTCATGCAAGACCTCACCAGTGCAATTTGTGTCAAGCAGCATTTAAGCAATCTAGTCAGTTAAAAGCGCACATGCTTAACCACAGTGATGAGAGACCTCACCAGTGCAGTTTGTGTAAAGCTACGTTCAAGCGTATAGATCAGTTAAAAGTGCATATGCTTACCCACAGTAATGAGAGACCTCACAAGTGCAGTTTGTGTAAAGCTACATTTAAGCAATCAGGTCATTTAAAAGCGCACATGATTAACCACAGTGATGAAAGACCTCACCAGTGCAGTTTGTGTACAGCTACGTTCAAGCACTCAGGTCAGTTAAAAATTCACATGCTTACCCACACTGATGAGAGACCTCACCAGTGCAGTTTGTGTGAAGCAACGTTTAAATACTCATCCTGTTTAAAAGTGCACATGTTTACGCACAGCGATGCAAGACCTCACCAGTGCAGTTTGTGTAAAGATACGTTTAAATATTCATCCGATTTAAAAATGCACATGCGTACGCACAATCATGCAAGACCTCACCAGTGCAGTTTGTGTAAAGCTACGTTTAAATCCTCAGACCATTTAAAACAGCACATGGTTACACACAGTGATGAAAGACCTCACCAGTGCAGTTTGTGCAAAGCTGCATTTAAGCAATCAAGTAAATTAAAAGTGCACATGCGTAGCCACAGTGATGAGAGACCTCACCAGTGCAGTTTTTGTACAGCTATGTTCAAGCACAAAGGTCAGTTAAAAGTGCACATGTTTACACACAGTGGTGAGAGACCTCACCAGTGCAGTTTGTGTAAAGCTGCATTTAAGCAATCAGGTCATTTAAAACAGCATATGGCTACACACAGTGATTAGAGATCTCACCTGTGCAGTTTGTGTTAAGCTATGTTTAAGCACTTAAAGCTATTCTCAAGGCAAAATAGCAGTGATAAGGCTGTGGCGACGGTCCAGAATGTTTGCAAATTATATTTAATTACGATTGCAGCTCACTAGAACAATACAGGAGAAATAAGAGAGCTTGTGTGTAGCGGGCTACAAGGCGCTGTTGCTTGCTACACACTCGGTATTTCAGAGGGTTCCCACATCTCAGCATTACACTCTCCGCAGTTTAGTGGAAAGCGAACATTTGCATTTATGAAATGGCCATTTCCTGAAGGATGTGCGACTATAAGTATCAACCCCCTCCTCGCGGAGCAGCATCAGTGTACTCACCAACATTTTGTCTCAAAGCAGACAAAATAGATGAAGCTAATGGTAGCCGTTAATTGTGGAAAAAATGTTTATTGTATATTGGGTTAACTTATTTGGCATATAAGTCTGTCTTTTTTAATTAATTTGTGTTACTTTATTGCAAATTGTGAGGAGTGGCCACAACAAAAAGAAGAAGAAAAGAAATGTTGCCATTTCTATTCAGAAATAAAATTTAGAGGATGACCAAATGTTCATTACCAGTCATGAAGGCAGGCCTGGAAATTGTCTGTCAAGGTAAAAACTCTTATTTCACATACTTAAATTTTTCCCATCTTTAATTTTTGTGCTGGTTATTTTAGGGATGCTAATTTTCCCCACTCCAATATCGTGTAATTACAAGCATGCAAGTTATTGTCTTTTCCCACTACTGACGGTAGGCACAAAATACTGCATAACACCCACACATTTTGAATATACAAGCACTCTAAGCAGATGCTTTACAAACATTCAAACTGATGCAGTGCTTTTTTTTTACAACACACAAATGAATACACACACACACAAGGTGGAGGAAATCGGAGTACTTGAAGAAAGCCACCAATGGTTAGACCTGTGAAAGATATTGAGAAAGATGAGTGTTGGAGCCGATATCTGACTCCACAACACCTATTTTTTATGGTCTTAGTGAATGGCGTTTTAGCCACTTTGCAGGCACACCAGGCAAATGCTTACAGACTTTTGAGAGAAATGCTCTGAATATGTAATGACTTTATAATTGATTTTTCAGGTTTGTTATTGATTCCACCATAGTGCTAATAAAGCAGATTAATATAAAAAGATGGCGGGAAGACAATATGCACACAGAACCACACAAGTAAGTGTTATGCCAGCATTTTTTATTGATAGGCACAGTTTAGTCTGTGCAGTGTCAAATTAAAAGTATGAATACAAGAAAAGCACTTCAAAGAAAAATCTTACA
Organism: Marisa cornuarietis; assembly: GCA_004794655.1. Taxonomy (NCBI): domain Eukaryota; kingdom Metazoa; phylum Mollusca; class Gastropoda; order Architaenioglossa; family Ampullariidae; genus Marisa; species Marisa cornuarietis. Next base: position 2,952,779 of record SMMW01000627.1, on the reverse strand, counting down.
CTAAATGTTGGGGCATAAAAAGTTATGTATAGATAAAGCAAGCGAATTGTCAATAAAATATTCCCCATACAGTATGAAAATTATTACATTTATCCAAACCCAGTTATGGAACACACTTTATATGAGACGTCTAAAAATACTTGCATGTATATGATGAGTTGCAAAATAAAATCTTCCCTATATAATTTTTATATTTATTCAAACCCAGTTATGGAACACACTTCACATCAGTTTGATGTCTAAAACAAATTATCTTGCATTTTTTTTACAAGCATCATTTCTGGAACACTTGGAGGTGAATGTATCTCAGTAGTTTTCAGTTGTTATGGATTAATAGTAATGCATGGAAAACTGTGTGACAACTGATTTTTGTTCTTTCACAGAACATACAGACATATGGCTTACTGCAACTTTGTGCGATGGATATGGCACAAGACAGGAAAGAAAAAGAGAAAAGTCTTGTCTGCATGTGTTGTTGCAGCGATCAGAGAAGTTTACTGGCTTCAAATATGCTTTATAATATATAGGTGAGTGTTTCTACAAATACATTCATAAGTACATTTAGCTTATTGTGGGCTTATGTGTTTTTTTTTTATCCCACTACTGAAGGTGGGCTCCATCACCCATAATACACCTGAGATGCATGGCGCACACATTTAGCAGGCATCCCATGCTCCTTATAATCATTCACAAACTCACTCTCACAACACACAAACAATTACGCACACAGGATGAGAAAACCAAAGAAGAAGTAGGTTCTTTATTATATTTTCAAGAATCATATGCTTTTGTAATCCTGTGGTGAAGCATGTAGCACAGTTTTTGATGCTCTTTTCAGAAGTATTGCATTGTCACATTACAGTGTACATCTTGCAAGCACAGTAATCAAAAGAAGAAGAAAGTATTCTGTCTTTGAAGCAATTAAAGCAAGTAATTTTCAAAAATAAAATCCAATGTCTAGTTTACATGTTGCCATAGCGTATATATTTTTTAAAATCCAGGGCCTATATTCCAGATGATCATGCTGACCTTTACGGTAGGACCCACCATGGTCTTCATGGATATCCACAACATGGTTGCAGATGGAAGCTTACTTGTCTCCTACTAGCTGTTCTTTGCCCAGTCCTTCTGGCGAAGATGATGAACACCACTACACATAATTCAATAGGCTTTTGAACCAAAATCAATCAATCAATCCTCTTCGTGCTATTTGCACTTAAAGCCTCAACCAGAGCCCACCACTGATGTTGATCGGCTGAAACCCGCTCCAGGCGACCCCATGTCCAGCCCTTTCCTTTCATCTCCCTTTCCACTGTTCTTCTCCAGGTTTCCTTTAGGCGGCCTCATTTTCTTCGGCTGTCTGGAGTCCATCGTAGGGCGATACTGGAGAGGTCTGCTGTCTGCTGGCAGAGCACGTGTCCAATCCATCGCCAACGCCTTCGTTGAACCTGCGTGGTGATGGACTTGGTTTCAGTTCTTCGGTGGAGTTCTTCATTGGTGATGGTGTTTGGCAAAAAGATGTTAAGTATGCGCCTGGGGCATCTGTTTTGGAAGACGTCAAGCCTGTTACCGATGTTTCTGGTCATCTTCCATGATTCTGATCCCTAAAGGAGGGTGCTGATCACATTTGACTTGATTTGAACCATAATGACAAGCTAAAATTATCCACAGGTCAACTAGATGCAATGATATTCTTAGAAACCCCTGAAAGGTAGCAGAAAAGAGAAGTGAAGAGGTGAAAAATCTGTTTCTTTTAAAAATTTACCCTTTCCTACACTAAAATCCATATGTAATACTTGTGTTTATGCCTCTAAGGCAGTGGTGCCCGACCTTTTCACGCCCAAGGGCGGCACTCGACTTGATGTAAAATCTCGTGGGCTAGAAATGGCAGTTTTGCCAGAATCATGCAGACGTTAAAAATGAAATTATGCAGCATATAGCAAAGCGTAAGATTAGGTTATAAAGAAAAAAATCATAAACCAAAATGAGTGGGCCGCATGAGGCACCTTCGCAGGCTGGATGTGGCCTGCAGGCTGTAGGTTGGGCATGCCTGCTCTAAGGCTTAGAAGAATCATACATGATGTACAATGACCTCAGTATGATGTGACAGCACCAGAAGAAAAAAATATAACAGTTGATCAGATATTAAATTATAATTTAAAATATTTGTTATTAGGTTGAAAAGAATTGTTAGGAACACCTATAGCCATGTTCTCTATATTAAAATAGTACATAATCTTTTGTTCATGGTGTGGCTGCAACTGATAATGTCTCGTGTATTTTTATGCTCAAGTGACAATTATTTATTGGGTGATTGATTATCCTCTTATATTTTAGTTTCTGTAGCATGTAAATTATTTACTTGATTGTTCTACAAACATTTAAAAACAGTTTCAACAACGTATTGATGTTTCTATAATTTTATAATTCTTTGCGCTTCTGTGGATTACAGTAAACGTGCATCAAGTGACCACTTTTGAGATGCATATGCATTTCTGTATTTATCAATATTTAGATGATAAACACAATGCCTCATTACTTAAACAGGATACCAATACACAGACTAAAGCAACTGCTTGAAGAATATTAGTATTAGTTTTTCTACTTGTGTTCTTTGAGTATTGAATTTTTCCAGTCCTTTCCCTGTGTGAGAGGTGTCATCTGCCTTTTCTGTCTCACAGTCCAGTCCCCAACATAAGGTCACATCTACTGGACATTTTCATTTTATTATTAATTAAAAGCATGTATATTGACTTCAAAGTCTGTGAGAATCTTGTAGAAAACAAAGGGGAACAAACCTGGAGATCTGGGTCTGTTCGCACCCCTTTATGCATGCACAATTTAGCAGTTTATTGTGACTGGTTGGTCATTGTCTCAAATAAACATTATTAATGAAAATTTCTGCTCTGAACTCAACAATGAATACACTCTTTAATGTTATCTCTGATACATTGCACACAAGAATTAATATAATTATTAGTGCAGGCATGTGTTTACACGCTCATTATGTAAAAAGTATCCTTTCAACATTTTAGAGATTTCATGTTTAGAAACAGAATCCATCCTTACAAATGCATAGTTCAATAAAACAAGCTTCCATTGTATAAAATGTAAATAATAAATTTAAAATAAAATATGTAGCAAGTATCAGATGAACAAAAGTATAAATTATTTTCTTTATACTTGCAGCTTGATGCATTATTTTCTCACAAGTTACTGTATATTTTTGTAGTTCACATGTTTGATATAGCTACAATCTAATATTTGTATTATGTACATGAAGTCAATATAAAGATCACATAGTGACTCACTATGGTGTGAAACTTTACCAGTGCAACAGACTAAAGAAAGCTTTTGGAGGCTTATGTGCTTTAAAAGAACACATGCTGACACACAGTGATGTGAAATCTCCCCAGTGTACTGTATGTAAAGCTACTTTTATGTGCTCAGAATATTTAAAAAGGGATTAGTCGACCTGCAGCAATGAGAGAGTTCACCAATGTACTGTATGTCATGTGGCTTTTAAAAGACCGCATTACCTAGTAGAGCACATGCTGACCCACAGTGATGTTAACCATCATTAGTGCAGTGTATGTAAAACTGAATTGAAAAGATCATTTGTGAAAGAGCACATGGTGTGCCAGTGATGAGAGAATTCACAAGTGAAGAGCATGTGAAGCAGTTTTCAGGTTGCCAGCCCAGGCTATTTGGAAGAAATCATACTGATATTAGTGAAAACCTCATGTGTGAAGAAGTGACAAGAAACTTCACTATAGTGCAGTGTATGTTAAGTTTCCTTCAGAAAATAAAAAAATTTGAAAGAGCATGTTGAGCTTAGCCCCTTTTGACATCAGGTCTTCTTGCTTCACATACTATTAATGATTTTGTTATCTTTTAGACTCTATAAGAATGCATTATATTATGTCCTTTTTTGTTCGTTAAGTATTATGTTTTCATTTTTTTCTGTTAGTGACAAATTGCACATGACTTTGCAGCATCACCAGTATCCTAAATTTGATTACAATCTTAATAGTGCATACAAGAACTGAATAATTTTGTGCTGGGTGCTGTAACAATACACATGTTGTAAAACATCAGTAAGTTTGCTTGTTGAATTATTTACTTCAATAAAATACAAAAAAAGAAAAACTCTTTTTAGTTGTGTTTGTCTTAGTTGTCTTCATCTATTCTTGTTGATGGTTGTCAGTTGTCTTCATCTGTTTCTTGCTGATGATTGTAACAAGAAAGATAATGGAAGAAACTGGAGATCCACTCTCATTTTTGCCCCTTGTTCGATTAAGACGCAGGATCTTGTGTAGGATGCTCTGACGGTAGAGCAGCTTGTGATTAAGCAAGAGGAACAAGATCATACTCACATAGTGAAGACAGAGTGAGTATATATATATATGTTGCAGCTGACATAGTCATTTACAGATAAAGAAGAGGAATAAGGCTCAGTACTCGGTTCTGTTCATTTTGTACACAAAACCACTTTCATTATTTATCCAATCTCCCCAGGTTTTTCATCAATTATATGCGGACGACATGCAGCTGTACTGCGCTCCATTCCACCGGCTGCCTCACTCTGTTGCTAGCGCCATAGAAGTCTGTATTAGCGACCTCAAAGACTGGATTCTAACAAACTTAAACTCATTGATGGTAAAACGGACGCCCTTCTATATATGTTTGAGAAGACAAAATCAGCCTTCACTTGTCTGTCTGCCAAATCACATCAGGGTGGGGGAAACCAACATCAGATTTGTGTCATTCGTCAGGAATCTGAGATCCATTGTCAGCACCATCCGTCACATTCTCTCTACACGCGCTACCAACACTCTTGTCTGTGTGTTTGTTCCATCTCGGCTTGATTACTATGACCTTTTCCCGACCAACATTTCAGTTCAATATCTCCTTTAGGTACACTTGCCAAAAAAACAATTACAGACACCAGAGACATTGGTTTCCTTCAAGGGCTTCTTATGATGATGGCGTAGCAACCAAGTTTTTTTTTCAAAGAATTTTTTATTCCATAAAACACAAATACACCAGAAAGATACAACTATATGGGAAAAAATATAATATTTAACATTAGAAGTGAAAAAACCACCCCATCCACACAAACAGGCAAAAACACGCCATCCAGTAAGGTGTGTGTATATACTTCCCTGTCATCCCTTCATCAATGTATGAGAAGCATTGCTCCCAAGCCCTGAAGCAAAACCACGACTACATCAATAAAGTATGTTCAACAACCACACAACCAAACCCACCCCCACCTTTCAAAGTAAGGCATCAGTCCAAAAACTAGGAGAGATCACAGGACCTTCCATTCCTTCTGAAGCTCATTACAAGCATCAACCTATTAATTATGCGTCTCTAGCTGCACATCAGCAACACCCCAACACACATCTTTCAATCAGAAATCGAAGAGGCAGCTTTAGTTTAGCTGCTCGGAGTGCTGCACAAGAGATCAACAAGCGCAGTACTAATAAATAACTCAATAGGAGACTTTTCTTACACAACGGTGGGTGTCTGTTAAGGGTGCCCAATATCAACTGTTGTGTTCAACATTTTTTGGTGAGAATTTCATGCGAGAAACTCTTCACGATCATGACACTTGCGTCGGGAGGTGGGGGTGGGAAGCAGAGAAAGATGAGGAAGTAAAGTTTTAAGTACGTGGCAGTCCCCCTTTTCCAAAGTTGGCAACAGAATGGTAGGCATCCACATCAAGATTATAGGAACGACAGCAGCAATGGCCAGGCTGTCAGGATCTGATGCAGCAATACCACGGTTAACTACTAAATACACACTGTACAAGTCTCACATAGTTTCCCACCTCGCTATATTGGGGCTTTGAGACGTGGAGCCTGGTTGCCATTGCGGAGAGAAGAATACAGGCAGGCGAGAACAAGTGCTTGAAAAAAGTGCGTGGGACACAGAACAAACGACTTCGTACGAAGCACAATCGTGGGCTACCAGGAGCCTCTTCTAGCAACATTGAAGTGGAGCGAGGTGGTCTGGCTTGGCCATTGGACCCGGCACGATACTCTTAAGACCGTCATTCAGGGTAGCTTGGAAAGTCGTTGACGCAGAGGTGGACAGAGGAAAAAAATACAATCAAACGATTGGAAGTTGATGACACACAATAAGGCAAACAATGAATGAACCCGTGAATGTGGCACAATTGCTTCTGACGAAAAAGCTGTTTATGTAAATAAATTTTGTATGTAGATTTACTATTGCTACTAGAAAGAGAGAGGAGACTAAACTGCTTTATTGAACATATCATCGTCCAATTTCAAGTAGTGAACACGCGAGCGATAGATATTAGATTTTTGAACAAAATATACAAAAGACAATGAAAGCCTTAGCATCAGATTAGGACATCAAATCCAGCCATTTTGAGATAGTTGCACGACAAGACAGAAGCGAAAGGTCGACTCGCATGGTGAAAATTAAAACCCTTCACCCCCCCCCCCACACACAAATCCAAACATGTCTACATCCCTCAGTCTGATGAGGACGATGAAAATTACGGACAAATGTGGCATGGAGTATCCTTTCCTTGTTCGATTTCGGTACTTTGATGTTTTTAATTGATTTCCCGTACAGTAATGCAGAATAAAACAGCGATGAATAAAAAATGCAATATTCTGAAATGAAGGGAAAATTGTCCCACTGCTCAGTCATTCCCGTAGGACTGTTAATCGGAAGGAGAGAAATAATTACTGCAGAACCCGTTTATATAAGTGAAATATTAAAAATTGTGTGGATTGGGAACTAGAGCTGGCATGAAACTTGACTGGTGCAGCATGCGTTTAGACCATCGTCTAATTCAACCCGGGGTTCCCAGTGCTGTAAACCTGCCTCTTCAAACACGTGCTTCGGTTGTTTTTACAGCGATGCTCGTTTTTCTTGTGCAGCACTCACTATTACCTGCCAAGTATTTATTTTTCTTTTTTAACGTTTCAATCAATATTCAACAGAAGTCGATTAGACGTAAACTTCACAGGCCGTAAATTTTAGTTAGGGGATTCAGGACTTGTTTTAGTTATCTTTCTCCAGGAAGGAGGAAAATGGGAGAGAATCGTTAATTACGCAAAGATGCAGACATATAACAGTATTCCGTGACACGTTGAAAAGGAGTGGGGGATATTTGTGTTTTACACAGATAAGGCTATATCACGGCAAGGCAACCAACACTGTAAACAGATGCCACACGCAGAGAAAGAGCAGCGTGCCCGAGTCGAGAACTGAAACCAGGACAGCCAACCTTCACTGTGGTGGTGTCAGGCGTTAACCGCTGCGCCACCGGGCCGCCCACGTTGAAGAGGGAGTAAGGACAGGAGGAGACGAGTGGACGGGTGGAAGAAAGGGGGTTGGGGGGCAAGCACTAGAGTTTGAGACACCGAAAGACTATCTGCCTAATCTTATTCACCAGTATAAACCACCACTGGTACTAAGATCTCAGGAGGTATTTTTGTTTGATAAAGTTCTCCATTTCCACCCTTGGAAAACGAACTTTTGAAGTATTTTTGGACCCATTCCGCGCCAAAGTTACATAGACATCAGGCACTTTCAAAGTATCTGTCACCTTATCTTTTACCGAATTACTTGAAATTAAGTCTCGTGCGTGTGTATGTGTGTGTTGTGCGCGGTGAGTAGTTTTAGCTTAAACGCAGCACAATATAACAATCATTATTAATGATATTTTTAATTAAGTACCATTTAAAAATTGCCAAACTCCGCAAGAATTATTCCGGTGTTGAAAGACCAGCAAACTTAATTTTTTTCTAATTTCTGTTCACTAATGTCACACTAGCTTAGAAGTGTTGGAAGGATGGTCAGCATAAGACGTAACATTGCGCCAATGTCAATGTATCATTTTTCCAAAAAAAAGAGTAATAAATGACTTGTGAAATCTGTGATTTTTATCGACCTTCTGAAGTTATTGCTGGTGATGAAACACTTTCAACTTCATTACAACGCGCAAGACGCACGTTTAACTCCAGAGGCTGCAATTTTGCGATTTCTTTGCGCGCTCATTGACAAAGCGGAAGGGAGGTAATCGGCCGAAGTGACGTGGGCCGTGAGAAGAACGTCTAATAAATCGCGGGACTTTTATAAATTATGAAGGAAAATGGCTTCCTGCATTCACTACCGAAAAGTGGGATCAAAGCAATGATTGCCGCACACCGGAAACCCTTAACTGGAGTCTGTAACTGGAAACCACTCAGCTGGTACCCAACCTGCCTCTTCTGATGTCCTGCGATCATTTCTGATGAAGCGGTGATCTTGTTCTTTACCCATGCGCTAAGTGGGGTGGTCGCACAATAATCCAAGCGGCCTAATGACATTCCAGTGACAGTCATGTAGCTTGCTTCACGTTCCGATTCTGGGAATTTTCAGCTCAAGACATCTTTATCATCAGGTTTCTTTATTCTTTTTAAATTTCTTCGGCAGCCATTAATACCGAAGAAATTTGACGTTCCGAAGAATGTAAAAAAAAAATAAATAAATAAAAAATTGAAAATGTGATCTCGTGGTGTGGACACCGTCTGCAGAAGAACAAGAAGTTAATTGACGAATGGGAACAAAGTCTTATCTATCTATCTATCTACAAAAGAGGATAAATCATATCGATAAAATTACAGAAACGGAAAAGGATGAGCGAGAGTTTTAGTCGCAGAGAAAGAGAGAGAGAGAGAGCGAGAGAGTATCGTAGAGAAATAGCGAGCGAGAGAGAGAGAGAGAGTGTGGAGGATAACATAGAAAGAGACAGTGGCGCAGAGTAAAAGAGAGTAAGTCGTGAGAGTTCCAGTTTGAAAGAAACAGCAGGGTTAAACGTGCAATACGTACTACAAAGGGGTTAAAGAAACTTGAATTTCAAGGAGGAGGTTGAGGGATTACTGCATGGGGTTTTGCTTCCCCAGAAACAGTGCCCTTTCCAGTTCACCGCTCCTACGTACATGATGCCAGAAGGATTTTATCTGGAAAACGTTTCCTTTTAAGAAAAAAAGGGATCTTCATCTCTAACGATGACCTCTAAGTTTTTAGGGACAGAAGAATTATCCACACTGAGTCTTTTTGCGATCTTCACTCTTCTGCCCAGTCAGCTAAAACTGCGATGATGATTCCTATTTTTCCTGTTGTCGTTGTCTGTAATGTGTTGCCGTCTGTAATTTGCTGACGTTGTCTGCAATGAGCAGACATTCACTGAACCGGCAACAGAAAAGCGCGTTTACTTCTGACGGGATTCTGCGAACACCAAAGATATAAAAACATTTTGCTCTGATGTCTGCATTACTCGAGAGATTCAGAGAGAGAGAGAGAGAGAGACGGCAAAGGGCCAACCACTCACCCACTTTTACTCCTTCAAACGTGGGTAGAACTTAGTATGTACACTCACTCCTTGCCGGCACGCAGACCACACTCTAAGAACAGCTAAGTGTGGAAGTTCTTTCGTAATTTTCAAAGTCAATGTATGCCTTTCACATCATTTACAGCCAGCAATGCCATACAAACGTCCCTTGCCCCCCATGTGGCAATGAATTCATGTTCCAAAGTGCGTAGGTTTAACAGTTTTTACAGCGCATGACATACTTCTTCTTCATTTATCTATACAACCATTTACTGTCATAGGCAGAGAACTTGCAACTGTTGTCGAGTCTGACCTTTTTTTTTGTCCCATTTATTCCATTTGTCAATGTCAATCTTCTCTTCTGATACGATTTATCTGTCCACAGACACCTGAGAGAGAGAGAGAGAGAAAGAGAGAATCAGAGAGACAGAGTTTATTAATGCCTGTGATCTGTTAATGGCCCTGTTTTATCTCTGCACGCAGCATTTTTTTCTGATTTGCGCAGAATGTTATTAGGGGGGTTGGGACACCGCAGTTTATATCCATGTATTATGCTCTCGGCTGGCGCTCCAGCGAAAGACCGATCCCATTTCTGCACGGCCTGGGAATGCATGTTCTCTTAGTATTAACACTCGCAGACTGCTCTCCACCGGCGATGTCTATTCCCTCTGCGGTCTTTTAGAATATCGGGTGCAGGAGATCGTGCAGCTACCTCGACTAGACAAACAATCCCCGAAGTGCCTCCGCTCATTGTGTGTCGGGACGCTGCTTCCGGTAATAAGCCATTCGCAATCTCTTTCATATTCATCCGAATGTGTGCACGGTGGGATCTAGGGGGCCAAGGTCAATATTTTACGAGCATTTTGCTGATAACATGCGTGGCCTGTGGAATGTCGGTTTTTCTCTAGTGCTCATCATTTTGGTGTAGCCCACCTGTTGGTGACAAGAGGGACACGAAGCGCCGCAGCTTCACATTTACTGATGCATGTCGCTAACGTTGTTTGGTTGAAAGGTTGTGCGGCCTTGGGTTTATTAATAATAGTTTTATTATTATGTTGGCAGAACAGACAGTTAATAAAGCAAAAAGGACGAATTTTCTAATTAAAAAAAATCTCATATTCTTTAGCGACTGTTGTTTGTAAGGTATGGTTGGTTAATTTCGACCATAGAATACCAGCAGTGAATGCCTACATAAAAGGTGTCAAAATTATGGGAAGCATACTACTGTGTGTTCAGTCATTCGTCCGTTGACCGGTACCTGTATCCTGGAGGAGCACATGGATAGACGTGGCAGCTGACAGGGCTCGCCACTCTTGCTTATTTTGGATGATAGTCAGCAGGTCCTGTACAGGACGACCAGTCCAGTCTTTGACGTTCGTAAACCAGTTCTTCATCTGGGAATCGCAGCATCAACTACTTTCCAAGGTGCTTTGAAGGATAGTCTTCGACAAGGTGTCGTGCCGGGTCACATGACTATAGAAGACCAGCTTAAGTCGCTTTACTGTTGAAAGTAGAGGTTCCTGGTGTCCTAAAAACGTGGCCACTGTGCTTCGTACAAAGTCGTTGGTTCCATACTCTCTGTATGAGATCCGGAGCAGCTTCATCAGGCACTTGTTCTCGAATGCCTAGATTCTCCTTTCCGTGTTGGCGAGCAGAGTCCATGTTTCACATCCGTAGAGCAGGATCGGTACTACAACGGATTTGTACGGATTGTACTTTGTAGTAAACCTGATGTTATGGCTATGCCAGATCATATCCAGTTTAGTCATCGTCGTTGTTGCTGTTGCGATCCTGATGCGGATATCTGGCGTGGAGCTGCCGTCCTTGGAGAGGGTGGCTCCCAAGTACTTTAAGCTGCTTACGTCTTCGAGCTGTACCCCGTTCATGAAGATCTCTGCTTTGCCGCTGCCAATGATCATAACTTTGCTCGTGTGAGTGCTGCTCTCCTTTTTATTTCTGTTTGAGCTGTCTGTTAATTTGCTGGTTAGGTCTTGGAGCTTTTTGTTAGTGCCTGCTCGTTTTGTTCGTTTTGAAGAATTGAACCATACAGCTAAAAACTCTACAACTCGACATTCTCAGTACACGTTTTAAGTGTTTAGTAAATGAATACTATAAATTACTTACTAAAAGAAAACCTGGATAACTTTCTTTCAGTCTTAACCCCATATGTTTGAACATATAAATGTATTTATGTGAAGCCTTTAGCTTGATCAACCAGAGCAGATGCTTTAAAATTGAAATAGGGTGGGGGGGTTAGGTCACCTGGTTGCTGGACATTCTTGCTGCTGTCGTGCTTTGCTTCAGGGCTTGAGAGGTACTTATCTTACATCGATGAGGGGTTGACAGGGAAGTGTGGACACACTGTAATGGATGGCTTGTTTTGACTGTGCATTGTGTGTATGTAGTGTTTTTTTCCCTGTGATGTTAAATATTGTATTTTTATGTATATTTGTAGCTTTCTTGGTGTATTTGTGTATTACGAAATTAAAAAGACTATTAAAATTGTTTGTTAATGCAGATATTTATATGCCGTATGACTGCTCAGGCAGAAGATTCTTAAACCACTTATACATTTGCTGCAACTATTTTAATATGAACCAATAGGTATAGGAGGCTGGAGTGAAACAAGACTAGATAAAATATTATTCATGGACTTGCACATATCTGTACACACTTACCTAAAATGAAGCATAGTTATGAGATTTATAGCTGCTCTCATTACTCACTAAATTTTATCATTAAGTGGTGTTGTGGTTTCTGGATGCAGAATTTTAACAGAGCATTCTCTTCAATTTAGATTTCACATCTGCGGCGGATCCCGGATGCGTTTACTTTTTCTGTGCTTGTTTCCCGCCATGCACTCTTCGCTCGATTTGTGATAAATTGGTCGGACAGCTGCGTTGTCTTTCTCCTTTCCAATTTCCCTTAAGAACACTTGGTTATTTCTGCTTCTCACTCTTTCTTCTGAAGATTTGCCATTTTTTTGCAACTGCGCATGCGCGATAGTCTGGGAAATCCAGAGCGAGGCTTCGTTGGTCCCTGAACTGTCTGACTACGAGGCTGTTACCCTGCGTCTGGCCTGCGTTCATAAATACCCATTTGCACAGACGTTGCCACAGGGAATTAGCCAGCACTTCATAACTACGGCCCCGGGGAGTGTCCTGACTCAGCAGAACTATGCACAACCGCTTGGTGACACGTGTGTCTGTTCGTCTGCTGATGTCGTCTGTGTGCTCCTCTAACTACGACGACGTTTTGTCAGTTGATAACATCAATTGTACGCCATTTTTTTTCTTTTTGGTCAATCGTCTCATCTGATGGTGCATCCACTGAGGGATCCACGTCGGAAATGATCTAAGGACGACATAGATGCAAGACGCCGATAACCTAAACCTTTAAAAACAAACAAACAAACAAACAAAAGCCCCCCCCCCAAAAAAAAAACAAACCCAGGCATGCCAGAGAAGAGCACCAACATCTTTCGTTACACTCGTGCACATGGACTTTCACATTCCACACGTGCATTCTTACCTCTTCACGTGGGAGTTGCCACGGAAACTGGGTAACCGTGCACCAGGAAATGAACTCTGCAGAAAAACTGCATTCCTGAAAGGTCTGGGTGCGCTAGTGCAAGCGAAAGAGTTTCCAGAACTGATGCACAAGCTGGTTCATTTATTTTCTTACCCTATGCGTAGCAAAACTTGAACATAAAGTCGATATCATGGTATGCTGTTCTCTAGGAAATATGTCTGCCGACACTAATAATAGGTACTTTTTGGGAGGGTTGATACTAAAGCATCTTTTACTAATAACTAGTGTTCATGGCTAATGTGACAAATTTGAATCATCACCTCTGGTTGTATTTGGGATAGCATCTTGGTTTGAAGGACGAAAGACTAATGCAGATTGTGTTTGACCCGGTGCACAGTAAAAATTGAACAAAACGATATTAAGATCGTTTTTTATGTGGAAGAAATATTAGTGCTGATAATAATGAGGTGTTAAGGGAAGGCTGATTAGTGTGACATCATTGAGCAATCAGCTCTGTTTTATCGACTGGAAAAAAAGTTACGCAAGCTTCTACAAAAATAAAAAAATACAGAAATTTGCTTGCGATCGCATTCTTCCTGGTTTCCGATCCACCTTTGGCTTTCTCCTTCTTCACCCTCTGATTTATCGCACTGACAATGATCTATATGTCTGTTCATCCGCTGGTCTGTTTGTCAGCTCGTCCGGCGTTGGACTTAAACAATATCGTACTCAGTACGCATGCACTGTGACCATCGTCTCCTCTGATGCCAGACCTCAGGCCGCGGGCATCATACAATGCCGCGCAATTAACGGACCTCCACTTTCCGCTGATACCGTCAAAGCCAACTGAATAATTATTTGCCTTTTGTCAACAGCAGTTATCTGGAGTTCTTTGCACAGTCGTGGGATACACGGAAGTATCAGCTTACGCCATCACCTCTTTGGCAGCCGGGTGACAATCATGAAATTTCGAAAGCACTGGTTATTGAAAACACCTCTGATAATAGCTTAGATGATCATATCCTCATGTTTTGTTAGAAATAGAGAAGCAGTAAATATGAAAATAAAATATGTAGGAAAATAACAATCAAAATATATCCCTTAGGAACTGATGAGCTAGCCTTCACTTTCACTCTAACGTCTTGTTTATCAATAACTGTGCTAAAACATACAGTAGAATATTATACACTATAATAGAATATAATACACTATAGTCAAATATAAAACAATTCTGTATTATAGTTTCTAATATTACATAATATAAAATAACATATATAGCATTCTAATATACTTTAATAATGTTAAATAATATACCAGCACAAAACAGGTTACCGTTCTGTTTCGAAAAGGTTCGAATGTTTTTTTTTTAAAGAGGGGACGATGCTTAGTTCTCGTTTTTCTGGACTGACAAGAAATCGATGTTCAGTCGACAAAGTCTGTTAACACTTCGCCAATAAAAAAAATAGAAGCACGCCTGTGAAAGAATACCATGAAAACACTTTCTCAGATTCTGGTAAAGGTGAAAGCACGCTAAGGTATCTTCAATTGTATAATCAACATTTATTTTGACTGCTGTTGCAAGTATGGAGTGCTCGTGGTTGTCATTAGGCAGAGGTCTGTTCCACGAACAAAGTCGTTGGCAAGAGATCCGGGAACTTGTAACAGAGCAGAGGTTAACCAAGCGAGACACGGTGCTGACAGCGTGTGACCGCTTGAAGTGGGCAAGTCGGTGTGTTTACGACTCCTCTTTCACTTCATAAGCCTCTTTCCATCCTCTCCAGCCGACCTCAACAAACCTCTGTCTAGCGCTCCCGTTTTTGCTGGAGGTCAATGACCTGGATTTTCAGGGATTCGTGATGAAACCCCCGGCCTCGTTTTCGTGATCAAGGGTGACGGAAACATTTTCAGCGATGTCAGTGACACGCGAAAGGATGAAAAAAAAGGCGAAAGAAACACCAGCGACTAAATTTATGTAATCTGGTTGGTTCAGGCTGATAAATTTGGCCGTTCATGCTGCAGCCTATAGGTCGACATAAAGTCAAGCTCAGATCGAAAGATTTGTAACATGTTTTATAGTGTGATTCCCAAGAACCATTTTGCAGTAGAGTATTGAGTTAAACTAGGTCTCGTTTCCTCACATAAATCTGTCCGTAGGATACGTTTATCCTGTGGAGCGTGCAGGTACTTTTATGTATGGACATGAGATACGAACGCCTATACGATTTGGCTCTAGACAGAGAAAGAACCGGGCCCTTCTGCCGGACTCTACAAAAAGAGACTGGAGAATTTTTGGAAGCTGTACGGCAATTGGAATGGCAGGACAATAAGATTGGCAGAAAAAAACAGCAAGCATATAAAATGGACACATTTTCTGGAAAGTCCATTGGAATAAATGTCCAAAACCAGGATTGAATGGATCTTATTCAACCGTTACCCATGCAAATGAGAGCACAGGCTTTATCTGTTTTCTTCAAGGGAGCTAATAAAATTTACTTTTGCGTGGAGCTGTGGCCCTGGTCCAGCAGGTCGTGCGCAAGTTCATTTAACGTGACACATCTCCATCTTGTCAGGCACTCGCCTGGTGTCTACTATGTCACAGGCCCTGGAGAAAGGAGACAATAAGAAAGACAGGCAGCTCATGAGATGTGACCTTTTCTTCTGGAACGCTAATAACAATTTTGAAGATAAAAACGGAAAACAAATCAGAGGAGAAAGAAGATACAGAAGAACGGGATCGGAGAAGTATGGGGGTGAAAGAAGGGAAAAGCTATGGATGAATGGAAGAAACGAAATGGAAAGGGCGTGAAAAAAATAAAAAGATCAATATGGAAGAAGAAGAACCTTTTGAGGGAGGAGAAAAATCATGAAGGATTAACATTTTTCCGCCTATACATCCCGCTGAAGGCGTACTCAAATTTGTAATGTTGTCACCCGAGGACACCCCTTTGTTTTTTTTGGAGTGCAGATACGAACTAGAAAGATCTTGAACGGTGAAAGAACAACTGAACATACACCGTTCCATCATCAAAAAAGATGTTCTCATCCTTATCATCCCATTTTAAATCTTTGTGTTGTACTCTTTTGTAAAGCGGTCTTTGCTCATTTCCAAGTAAAGAGGTGGGTTACATAATTGTGCTTAATAATAATAATAATAATAATAATAAGACATGAAAGAGAAAGTGATGTACACATGTCCTATATATTTTGTAAGCTGTTGTTAGAAGCAATCGCCTTAGTCTCGCTGAGTGCAGTTCGATCGCCAGGCGGAATTCAGCAAATCATGATAGATGGCAGTCGGTGATTACTCCATACACGGATTCAAAACAGTCGTAGAGACAAGAGACGGAGAAAGCGAACGGTCGATAAGTAGCCTCATAAACAAGAGAGGCTCTTCCACAAAAATGTCGTGGGTTCGCGATACTCGCTGCGATAATTACTTGATAAGTGCAATTGGAAACGAGAAAACTTACAAAAACAAATGTAAAGTGCAAATTAAATCTCTGGCAGGCTGGGAAATCTGTTGTCATTTAAGGATGTAAATCGGCATTTAAATGACTGTCTAGAGTCTTATCCTCCAGATAATGACTTCAACTGGTACGAAGCATGGTTACTCTCACTGTGTTCGAATTACCGACTGTATACCTGCTGAAACTGCTGCAGAAATATGAATTTTTTATGATTATGATATATGATTTTGCTATGCTTATGATATATAATTTTGCTATGATTTTGATATATGATTTTGTTTGCTTTTGTAAAGACCAGGTTCTTTTAGTTGAGCATTTTTTAAAAAGTGTTAATATGTTTCCTAAACGTAGAACATGTTCTATGTACTATTGTTCTATTAGTTCTTTCAACACCTGCATGCACGCACACAAAAGAAAGAAATGGGGTAATATTATTTTGCCTACATCTCCTTGTACTGATCCTGATTCAAAATTCAAATAAAAAACCGTTTTAAAATCTGCAGGCGACACAGATGTATAATGAAGAATGCAATCCATTCCCACCCCCAAAATGTCGCTTTTTAAAAAATTCCAGCATTCATTTGTCTTGCAAACTTTTAGTATGAAATGACTACAAAACATAAATTTGTACAGAGCCAGAAAATTATCCGTATTCTTTTCTTGCTGACTTCTTTTCCATCTTATTGTTTTTAAACTCTGCGGGCAGAGAATAATCTTCCGAGACAAAAAAAAAGTGCACAGCTCCCTGACTTTAAAGTTAGAAAACCAAGAGCATGCACACACATACAGACGGTTCTCGGGACTAAGAAATATTGATATAAATGAAAACTTGTCGACTTTTTTAAGGGTTCTAGTTTTCTTGTGAGGCATTCACAAAATTGTCACGGGGAGGCTCACACAGGGCGCGGCACCGCCGACTGCTGTGTCTCTTCCGGTATTAGACAGCGCACGTGCTTTGAAAGGCAAAGAAACTGCGGGTGTCCGGGAGTAAGGATGACAAGATGGATGCTCTCCATGACGAGCGGGTGGCGCGACTTAGTTATGTCTGGTGTTGCTGCTTGATTTTCTCGCAAAGGGGCAGATAATTCGAGTGGTGGCGCTGTCGCGGCCTCAGACCCTCTTCCGCTGCACGTTCTCGAGTTTGCACCATGGTCAGCTCACGAGGACAGCTTAAAATATATTACAATAAAACATGTAAATAAACAGACAGACAGCAAACATAAATACATTCAAACATATACAACTGCATAGAATAGAAATATAAAACAAGCATACATAAAAACATACAAACATACAAACAAATCGTCATGGCGGAGCCAGGACACGTCTGTAGCTCCCTTTTATCTTGAAAGAAAATGTTTCCTGGCCTGTGCTGGTGGATTCAACACATCTAATAGACACCGTTTATTGCTTGCTTCTATAAATTTCTATCTCTTATTCACTTTTAAATGCAGTTATGGTAAAAAAAACTAAGACAGGACTATGCAGCTGCTGAAGTCTACGCTGTACGTGCTTACTACTGTAGAGGGCAGCTAAATTGTGCTGTGTTATACAGTAATGTGTTACCACTGTAGAAGGCAGCTAAACTGTGCTGTGTTTTACAGTGATGTGTTTACTACTGTAGAGGGCAAATGAGCAGAAAGGGGAGATAAATCTTTTGAAGTAGTGCTCTCGAAGAGATTCTGTAAAGATACGCGGACTCCTAGATGACCATAGAGATGAAACAAGTGAGAAATGAGCATATAAACGTTTACACTTTATCAATTCTACTTTCAGATGTTGACACCCACAAAATCTCAGCTCTACATCTAGCGACGAGACCTCAGAAAGCATTGCCAAGAATAGTGATAGTCCAGTTTACCTCCACAAAAGACAAAGAAAGAGTTAGGGGTCCGGGGGCTTATAGAGGGTCAGAAACTGTCATCACTGAAGACTTCACCCATCTAAATTTACGAAGACTCAATCGCATGAAACATGGTCTACAGCAGGTAGTAGACTGTTTCCAATTTACTGGAAGTATGTTGTAGAGATGAAAAAAATAGTGACTTTTTAGCCACATAGAACGCTGATCCGATCAACTCGCGAAGAACGAGGAAAACAATATCGGAAGTGGAGTTAGCAAAACAGGACCTGCTTCAATGGCAACAGCTCCGCCAACAGCCAAGACATAAGAGCAAGAGTAGAGCTCAGCAGGGACCCACAGTCTCTCACGTTCAGTTCTTTCCATCCATCTACTCTACCCCAACAGTGAAATGACCATCTAGACCAGCCCCTGAGACGGCTTCGCTCCAGCCACGTCAACAGACCGACAATAAACTGCAACATGAGACAAAAGATATCGGTTATGCAAGCACGAATTGTGTTGCTACTGGGGCGGACATTTTATTCACTGCATGCGGGGAAGAAAACGCCTCAAGGGATTTTTACTCTCGGGTCTTAGAGATTGATTTGTTTGTTTGTTAACCCCTCGCTCAGTTTTTAACACCAGTGTTACTAGTAAGTGTTGCTTAGTTTCTTTTCCTCTTTTAGTCAAGACGGGTGGCAAGCGCTTTTTCTCTCTCTAGTTTAAATTTTTTTCGCTCCACATCTTGTACCTTATAGTTCTAGGCGATATCTATGCCCACACGTCTACAACGCACTCATTTTCAAAACATATACTTTGATCTACAAAGCTGCTATGCACTCTAACTCCATTCTTAATTAAAAGGGCTTCTTTTGTGTGCCTCTCGACTAAGGCCTGAAAGTTTTTCCTTTTTTTACAAGTACCACCATTATGGATGTGAAATAATTTTCCCATACCTATGCAATAAGTTTATGTAGTCCTGATGTTGCTAGGTAGAAGAAAAGCTCCTTACTGTACAAAGAACTTCTCAGAATCTTTTTTCATTTAGAACTAAATACTTCAATATTTGTGCCAATAACATTCACTTATCTAGTGATGTCTGGACCATAATTAAAGACTAAAGGTTTTACATATGAAAGAATGAACAATAGAGTCGAAAGCTTTATCAAAGTCTTTATCAAAGTCAGTAATAAAATCCCTGGTTCTTAAATTGCTTCATATATGTTAATACATTGTATAAAAGTCTAATATTGTCTGCTTTTGATCTTTCTGTTTGATCTTGATGGATAATATTTTGATGGACACATTTTATTCTGCTGACAATACAAAATGAGGCAACTTTATGGTATGTTTAGAAGGGATTTACATTTAGGGGGATGAGTGTAATAATACCTTGCCTTTGTGTTGTGAATAAACTAAAATCTTTGAAACTTTCATTAACTAATCTCACCATAAATGTCCCAAAATCTTTCCAAAAAGAATTAAAAAGCTTTTCTTGATTTTTTTTTTTCGTTTTCATGTTTTTATTATTTCAGCAGCTTTTGTCTCCATTATAAAGCCTTTTTGACTCGGATTATTCCTCGGATATCAATGGAAAAGTATGCTGCTTACAATGATCCCAGAATGATTTTTAAGCTTGGGTTAAATCCGTATCTCTAACTTTGTACAACTTCTTATAATCTATCACAGTTAGACATCATTTAGGATTTCCATCGGATCTGAAGTCACTTCACCAATTTATTTTTTCTGCCATCTTCATAGTTTATTTCAAGTGTCCAGGTTGCAGAAGTATATTAAATTTTTTTCCTTAAAAAATCCATCTACCTTTTGTTTTTTCTCAACTCTTCTATTCTAATACTTCTAATACTTGGCAGTTTTCCTTGTAATTGTTGAAGTTTATTTATATTTTCTGAGATAAAATGTTTATAAATCTTAGGTGGGAATCCGTTTTAACAACATTTTTACTGTTACTTCTGATACTAAACTTTTTTTTGTTTCAATATAGAATTAATCATGTAATTTTAACTACTAATACTTTGTGACAGTGAATCAAATGGAACGACTCTAATTTATTCACCTTCTGTTCTCGCGAGGAAAAAAACCCCATTACAACCTGTTATTTAACACCAGTCGCTTAAAGTCTTTCTGGAATCAGTTGTAATCCAGATTAAAAATAGTGTTTACCTTGTTAGAGAATGAAGCTTGATGCTGAACTCATAATCTGTGGTATACCTGACGACACTAGAGTGGACATACTTCTGAGTTTCTTAAAACAGGTAAAGTTCTTAAAATGTGACTAACTTTGACGGCTGTTAACGAGCATAAAACGGGTTATTGTGCGGAAAATTTCTTTTTTGATACAAACAGCCATTTTTTTGGGATCAATAGAAACATTCTTATCTTAAAACTTGAATTTTTCTGATTGAATTTTTGACAATCAGTGCTTAAATTCAAAATCAAATTTCTCAAGATAGGTTTGTGCTACAGCATTAAAATTTTGCAGTTTTATTTAGAAGTGCATAAACTATATGATGACTTATAAAGATGCTGGTATGAATATTGCTTTTGGTGAA
The DNA here is from genome assembly GCA_004794655.1 of Marisa cornuarietis. Lineage (NCBI taxonomy): Eukaryota > Metazoa > Mollusca > Gastropoda > Architaenioglossa > Ampullariidae > Marisa > Marisa cornuarietis. The sequence goes on along the minus strand of SMMW01000627.1, from coordinate 2,932,004 downwards.
ATTAACACTTTATTAAATCTCTACTTGCCATATTCACGAGTGGAGGGGTACCATGTTTGACTGCCTATATCTCTTAGAAATCTTGAGGTATCAAAACACAAAATGTCATCATTTAGGTCATTGCCTCTAGTTTACAAAACACCTAAAAGATTTGGTATATGATTTATGGTGTAACTTTACTTTTAAAATACTTGTACGTTTTTAAAAAAAAATCGTTGATTAAAGTCACAATTTTCACTCTAGGACTAGGTACTCAAAACAGTTTTAAAGTGCTATTTATATGTTGTTTTATTTCCCTATAATAAACAAACTCTTAAAGATATTCATAATACAGCTTTTAATTTTTGGAGTATTCAATGTAGGGAAACCTAAGCATTAAATTAAAGGTACAGTGTCTCAGTGTATTATATATATATATATATGCAAAAACTACACCACAAGGATACATTTATATAATGATGTTTAGCTTTTAATTGACATGCTAAATAACCAAGAATTTAATTATTGCAATGTATCTATAATTATTAGGCCTGGATATAGTAATGAGATTGTATTGTGCAGACAATAAGTTGAAGTTATCAAAAAAACTTATGCTGATAAGAAGACCAAACTACTGTGCCCCAAAATACAATAAACATACCATATAAAAACATACAATCATACAAAGTATATAAAACATACATACAGAAATAGAAACATAAAAACAAAAAAATAAACATACAAATAAATGCGCAAAAATACAAAGAAAAGGCTTCATTAAATGAATCACAAAGAATTGTGCTTAAGCTAATATTTGATATTTGATATTTTCCTTGCAAAGGTCTCGACAAAAGAACTATATGAGATAAGATCACTGCCTCCTTGACCTTTACCGGCAATGTCTGCTGACAAAGCAAAGTATGCACAGTAAACAGACAAACAATATCCCAGACCTAGTTTCCAGACGATAATAATTTGTTTCTTCTTTTTGTTTTCATAATCTAAATCTTAACTTCCCTGTAAGGAAATAGATAAACATTCCTAGACCTACATAGAAGACGATACCTGTTTGTTTGCTTGTTTGTTTATTTTGTTTGCATGTTCCAATCTTAATTTCCTAGTCATGGGATGAGGTGAACAGTGAAGACGAAATCATAATCGCAGCAGCCCTAGGACTAAGCTGGTTGCCATTTCATATCCCATGCTGGAAAGTGGTGCTGTTTTCACCCTCTAAATCACCTAATCTCCAGCATCACTCCCCTCCAGCCCTCTCGATTGTTCTACCATAAAACCTTGATTTCTGTTTCGCCAAACATTAAAGACTAACGCCAATCAAAGCAGAAATTCAAGTTTCTGACAGGCGAGCAATTTGTTGTGCTGTTATTGGATTTTCGACAAAAAAATCGTGAGTTCTTTGCGATATTTTATTAATATTTTGCGGGAAATTGCAGAATGGGTAAACCGAATTCTTGCTTTTGAAGTTACTGACAGCTGCAGCCAATTTGAGTGCTTCGAAGAGATTTAATGAAGCTTTACCATAACAGCGAAAATTTAACGAGGTAGCGGGATTTGAAGTCTGGAACTCTTACAAAATGCAATATTGAGTCCTCATGGATTGTATTTCGCGGTGGAAGTGATTATTCTAACCTATTTTGAAACGAATGTCTTAAAATGAGCTAAACCTACATCTTAAAACAAAGTTGCTTTTGGGATGGACTTTAATTGGAACATATCCTACTTTCAGAGGTCATTAGTCTGTCTTCTTTTCCGGTTGTTCGATTTATATTTCCTTTAACTAAAGATTCGCGATACCATTCTTCTGAAATTACTGACAAGGTGAGAAGCTTTCCTGAAGTCTTTTCATAAAGAGAGCAGTCAAAAATATTTTCCTGGTTGAAGTTACTCTGTTATTGCCGCTGGTACCTTGTAAAAGGGACGAAAGACCCAAGAAGGCAAACAAACAAACAAACAAACAAAAATCAACTGAAATTAAAATAAATATCAACGGTACACGAATTAACAATTCAGTATGTATTTATAATAAATATTACTATTTTATTGAACTTGCATGTCGAATGCAAAAGAGATCAATCAGTAGTCCGTAGTAGTGATGACTAGAGAAGCCGTTACAGAGTCAGGTAGAAAATGTGTCTGCCTCTTTCTCTACATTTCCCTCTTTTACACTTTCCTTCTTCACCAGTCCCTCTTGGTCTCTCTCCTCTCTCTATTACTATACTGTCTCTCGGTCTCTCTCTCTCTCTAACCCCTTCTGCCTTTCGCTTTCTCTGTCTTTTGTATTAGTGAAAATTCGTTGGTTACCTCTTGAATCGGTCTGTCTGTCTGTCTGTCTGTCTGTCTGTCTGTCTGTCTGTCTGTCTGTCTGTCTGTCTGTCTGTCTGTCTGTCTGTCTGTCATGTATGACAGGATGATTTTCATTTCCTTGTTTATATTTAAATATATTACCGTTCTTCTAATATCATTGCTCATGTCGTCTAGGAGGAAATCATACCTTTACGACTTACAGATTTTAAATATACTCGATCAACATCTCGGTCTCTAAAGAAAATGTCATCCAGCAGAAGAGCAACAAAGTCTTCCGTTAAATGCGATGAAAGAGCTGCAGGAATTTCGTCCTTTCTGTGTATTTTTGTGTTTGTTACGCTCGGTGAGCCAGGCTCCAATGTCTCGAACCCAACACCATTGTTTTCTTTTTCCAGGACAACTTTGCTGTTAAAGGTTCGATGACATTTACCGAGCTAAGGAAACCTTCGCCTTAGTGAGAGAAGCTTTTAGCTTTTAGACATTGTTATCAATTTATTATCCTAAAGTGTCGCTGGTGTGTATGATGTTACGATAATGCGCCTCTTCCATTGTTTCATCCGCTGCAGAACGCCTGTAAAATATGGCCGCCACGAAACTGGATGCTGATCACTCGGAGCTTCGTCATTACAGTGGGTATGAACTATTGGCCTTTCTGCCTCCTAGCCACCAATCCCACTCAAATAACTCAGTCACGACTGAGAACATAATTTTTGTGTAGCTCTTGCAAAACTCATATTTTCAATCCGAAAGAGAATTTTTCTGGAGAAGATTTATAGAGATCTTGTACTATTGCTTCTAGTCTCTTGGCTTTTCTGTTTATAGGAATAATTTTACAGAAGAATGTGAAGAGAGTCATATAAAAACTTCTTGAAGACAAGATCTTTTTTGTGAATCATCCTCCATGAAAGCTTTTTGATGCTGTACTGATGGGAAAAAATGTTTATCCGTGTTTCTGTCTGGAAAAAGGCGACAGGTTGCCAGGGAGATATTTCACCATTTTAATTTTACCTAAAAAAGGTGTTTTGAACAGAAGCTTACTAAATTTGTTTACTTCTGAAAACGTAACATCTATGAGATGTTTGCTTTAGACTGTACAACCCAGCAGCACTCCATACCAGAAACATGTTTAAGATAAAAGAAAATGGCACTGACTGTTGCACACTCTTAGTTTGGCCTAACTCCTATGAGTATTAATAATGATGTCTGGCGGTTCATTAACGTGGCAGAATTATGTGACATTTTTGGAAGAGAAATGTCCACGAAAAATTTCGATTTTGAGGGTGGGTTGGTGGCGGTGATGGTAGGGGGCCGACATTAAAAAGATGAACAGAAATTGTAGACAGCAGCTGCAATGTGATTCCCATATGGCCTCGTATGGGAATCGTATACCTCACCTCACAGCAGGCACCACAGAATTTATTTATTCTGATCATAAAGTCATCTGTCTACATGTGACGTAAAGAAATGGAGAAGGAGAGGTTATGTGGGAGAACGAATACAGGAGAGGAAAAAGACAGAAAAGCATGCGATCAATTACAGGGAGGTGGGAGATAAAATCGAGGGTGAAAAACGAGGATGGGGATAGAGTTTGGCGCGCGAGGGGGTGTGGGTATGAGAAGAGAGAATTTGCAGAATAATGGACATAAAAATAAAATACTTGCCTAATTATGTCCCTATAAGGTGTCCATGAAGCCAAGGGGATGTGAAAGCCTTGTGTACAAAGGGCAAAGTCTCCAGCCAAGGGAAGGCGTCGCAGACTGGGGAGGGGGTAGTTATGAACCAGAGGTTTACATCTGGGTTAGGTTTACTTCCAGCTTAATATCTACAGCCCAAGTAGTAGCCGAGTTGTGGATTGTACGCAGTAGGGGGAGCTCTAGTCGGTCCCGTGGGTCTTCGCTTGTTTCCAGTCACAGGACCCGTCTACCCTTGTGGTCTGCAGCTAACCCTAAAGTAAGTCATCTCATGAGTACGACACCATGAAGACTGCTTACATCAAAGCTAACTGTAGGGTAATGTTATCTCTGCTTCACGGATTTGCTCCCAAGTGGTTAGTGCGCTCGACTTTTGAGAAGTCAAACCACTTAAAACTCACTGGTAAGTAGCTATAAGCTTTTACCTTTAAAAGATATAGCTTAAGTGTGAGATCTCCTGCTAAAAATCTTTTCGTTCTTATCAAGATAGTGGCTGTGTTTCGAGGAGAACGTAGGGCGTTTTTCTTTGTGTAATAATAATAATAATAAAGATTTTTATAGCGCATATTCACACTCATAGAGAGCATGCTCTTAGCGCTTAAAACGTGGACTAAATGGATAGAACACGAGGGACGGAAGAATAAACGACAGTACTGACGACAAACAGAAAACAAAGATAGAAAACACAAAAAGGCACACAGTAACAGGAACAGAGAATAAAGTGATTCTGCCAAGAAAGATGGGGAGAAAAGTAGCAAGAGCGGAAGGGGGGAGGGTAAGAAGGACTAGCATTGTAAAATGCGTTTGCAAATTTTCCGTCGATTCAATGATGAATTAGGCAGAGAGCGCATTTTCTAATATTTCTGACCTGTACAGACCCGTTTGACCAGCTCATGATTTTTTTCATAACATCTAGTCTTCAAATTACAGTGTTTTTCTAAAATATCCGGTAGCAAAGTACGCGTGTTGCATCTGTAATCAGCACAAGGAGGAAAAATTCGCTCGGGTGCGGGAAGAATGGTACGTCCCTGGGTTACATCTCTGGGGTGAGGCTGCATGTCCAAAGCTCTAGATGTTTCTTTGCGGGTTTTAAGGGCACGTGTGAAAGCCTGTCGTCTACGTGCAACATAAGAGATGGAATTAAGTGGATCCTGAATGGGGAAGTGCGTTCACAGAAAATGTTCATCCGAATTCTGGAAGCGGAAATGAAGCGAACATCTGCTGAAGGACAGAGATGCCTGCTGGGAGTTAAACTGAGTCAGAAGGTCGTAGAAGTAATGAGTGGAGACTGCAAAGAACCAAAAGCAAAGTGTAGCAAGTTTGTATTCTATACTGGCCTAGACAGGAAACCAGTGGAGAATACGGAGAAAATGTTTTGCAAGATCTCACTTGCGTGCTTGGAGTATGTCATGCCGCAGAGTTTTAGCTGGTGGAGTTCGTTGAGAAGACACAGGAGACAGCCCGACAGGAGATATAGATAGTCAGATAGTCAAGTTTTGATAACACAAAGGTTCAGACGAGGACGTTGGAAGTCTAAATATATCGAATAATCGAAATAAGCAATCATGCATATGTTAGAAACCAAATTATCTAGAGAAAGATCTTCCTAGGTCCTACTCAAGGTGAGCCTCAAACCAAAGTAGGGAATATCTAGAAATACCATACACGGTATTAAGGAGGGTAAGATTGAATACTGAGTCAGCGCTTGAGACTGGACTGGTCGAACAAGGTGAATATCGGCACCTGCCTCTTAGCCAGCGAACACAGAATATTATTTATAATCTTCAACAAGAGCGTTTCGGCCATGGGGGAATGGAAGGTAAGTAGACTGACATCAATGAGACTGTTAGACTCAATATAAATTGTTTCATGACAATTGTTCTAACACTTAATAAAAATGACGAATTCGAAAAGGAACTGTCATTTTTCAAATCATTTTCACCAAGGGAAGTATTTATAGGGGTTAACCACAACAGTTTTGAAGGAGGCAGTGAAGACACATGCTGTCAAACTTTGATTGATGAATTTAGCCAAAGACAGGAAGACGAGGTCGATGCATGTGAATGTTGATGAGATCAGCTCAAGCGTACATGTAGAGGGTTTGAACACTGAGAGATGGGCGATAGATCACAAGGAAGTGATCAGTGGGTATGTTGAGAAGTAGTGACCGTAGACATGTTCGAACGATGGGTGGGCAAATGTCAGGGCGGTCATATGTCAGGCAGCGAGACTGGTCCAAAGAACGATTGCTACACTTCTATTGCAACCCTGTTGTAACTGGGGATGTTGCGTACAATTTGAGAAATAATTAAATAAGATTGGATTTGTTTGATCCGCCAGATTGTATTTCAAAATGCACGTTGACAAACTGATGAAACTGAACGGGGAAAACGAAAAAAAAAAAAAAAAAAAAAAAAAAAAAAAAACAAAACAAAACAAACAAACAAACAAAAACTAACAAAAAACAAACAAACAAAAAAGACAAAACAAAACAAAATAACAGACCACCTGCCGGCTGGTTTCTTAACCGGGCAAATGTCGAATGTTTGACCAAAGTTGAGGAAGTTGTGTGTGAAGGTCTCGGGAAACTGGTGGATTTAGAGCAAACACTAGAGACATTAAAGTTTCGGTACACAAGTTTGGAGATTTGACGGTTCGGTAAAAACACACAAACCACATACAGGCACCTGTTTACGACCGTCCGAGTTACTAGCGATATGACACAAGGCCTATTAATTTAGAAGTCACAGTTAGGGACAGGGAAACTAGTTTTTCACTCTATCGATATTGTTTTTAAGATGTTTTACGGTATTTATAAATGCTTTATTTGTGTAGAAAGATTGAATTATGACAGACTCTCAAGTCAAGTGCACACAAATTGACTTCAAGGCAACCTGAGGAAACCTGGAAACAATCTGTAGAAAGAAAGAAAGAAAGAAAGAAAGAAAGAAAGAAAGAAAGAAAGAAAGAAAGAAAGAAAGAAAGAAAGAAAGTTCACCAAAAGGGACAATAAGCGACAAGTGGCTCAATCCTCGCACTCTAAAGTAAGTAGACTTGTAAAAGGACCCAGTCGCTGAGAGTAAGCATTAGCACGGGGCTGGATAGATATTGAGACTGTATACGAGAGCAAAACACTTGTTACAAAAGACTTTCATCTCATTTGAGAACGATCGTATCTTGCGGTAGATGAATGACTCACGGTCAAAGATGTGTCCGACAAGTAAATGACTCGAGATTACATACTGTTTAATTGATTTTCTAACTAGAATATTTCCTCCACCAGCTCTCAAACTTTCTATAAACCTCGAACCTGTTAAAAGGATACCGCAGTAGCTATGGGGAAAGGGGATAGCCAGGTGGTTAGAGAGTGCTGGCGTCCGAATTCAGACGCGTGCCGGTTCGATACCCGTGTAGTCATGCAGCAAACTTCCGCCAGTCGACTCACTTGTCGGAAACGGGTACCTGACTCCATAGGATGGGTTGGGCAAGGTAAGGCAGGGAGGAAGAGGAGATGGGCACAGCCCTTACATAAATCTAGCCTCGAGAAAAGTGAGATATCTAACACTTGAGTCCTCCTACGACCTCTTTAAAAGGTTAGGGGCGATCTATAACTTTTACAGAAGCTAGCAACTTCAGTGATGTTTGAATTACGAAAGGAATCGGAAAACTTGAGCTGAAACAACGAAGCACCGTCAGGAATGAGAAAACAAAGCAAAGCAACAGCGAGAAGCCATTTAATCTACTATAAATAGCAAAAGCCCCAGACTTTCGGTCAGACGACCTCAGGAGATCGTTGGGGGGAGTAATATCCCATTTTTTTTACTCACGGGGGGGGGGGGGGGTCCTACGTGATCGCAACGTGAACTCTCTCTACTATTAAAGGGACAAACGAGAAGTCAAAGAAAACACTGCTTGAGACAGAACAACGTAGCAGAGGACCAGTCACAAAGGTGGTGAATAATAATTTGAATAATTTCCCCATTCCTAGCCGAGGCAGCCGCCCTCTCGCAGCGAGTGCCTCGTTTTACTGACGTCAGTAATTATGGCGTCTGTGGGCTGCTAGTCTCGTGCGACATGGTAGAATGGTAGATGATACCATCCTAGCTCCCCCCTCCTGTCTCTGGAGCTTGCGATGGCGGAGCTGCTTTCCTGTGGTTTAAATTTACTCCCCCGAAGGATGTTAGCGGGCAGTCAGGTCGGCTGTGAATAATGTGAAAGAAGCTGGGTATGCGCAGTGGTTGTTGGGTGGTTTGTAATCATTATTGTGGCTGGCTGAGAAAATGTTCATATTCTTTACTGAGTATTTTGATATATTGGAAAAGTCTTTTTTTTCTTTCTTTTTTTGTGCTTCACTTTTTTGATTGGCTTTCTTTGGTGTTCTGCGTGAAAATGGCGTGATCTCGCGGCTTTTCGCGCGATTTCTCCCGCGGACATCTATGATTTTATTGTCAGTTTGGATGTACCACTTCATTGATGTCAGACGTATTCAGGTCTGTAACAGACAGGCTTGGCGTGAGGTGGTCGAAACGGTAAAACCCTTGTACTCTTGTACCCAAAGTCTGAGCTGTGCTTTTGTTGTCCGGTGTTCCTGGCTTGTTGAGGATGACAGCTGATGACGGCTTTGTGATGGTCACTTGTTCACCTTTCTGTCTTGTCGACGAACTCTCAGTGCTTGTACATTAGAATAATCTAGAAAAAGGACGCATGCACACCCAAGCACACAACCTTCTAGACAATGAGAGTAACGACAAACTCTCACACACGGCAGACACCTCCAACTGGAAACACTAGGGGCACACAGAAAACATTTTGCGTGGTAAAAATACTAAAATATTAGCAAATTACACAGGACAAGAAAATGTTGCGCACTCCTGTGTCTGAGTACAGTTCACCTCCACACTTTTTCTTTCTTTCTTTCTTTCTTTCTTTCTTTCTTTCTTTCTTTCTTTCTTTCTTTCTTTCTTTCTTTCTTTCTTTCTTTCTTTCTTTCTTTCTTTCTTTCTTTCTTTCTTTCTTTGTACAATCAACATTAAATCAAGATGCTTCGGAGCCAGATATGCAAACTAAATGTAATCCACAACTGTGCTATAGACGAAAGGAACAGCATTCCTGCTAAATTTGGTAAGGATGAGACAAGCGATGTGGACGTGCATTGATACTCACTAGAACCACACACACACACACACACACACACACACACACACACACACACACACACACACACACACACACACACACACACACACACACACACACAACACGACACTGCTTTATTTATAAGATTCAACTGCGACTGCGCAAACTTGAAAATATTTCCCTCTATGCCACTGGCTTTATGTGCAGCTGTCTGCAGCAGCCATTCATTCCTCTTCACTCACCTCCATCTCTAGTCTGACCCAATGTCGATTATGCCCTTGAACTCGACAAATGTAGAACCCCCCCCCCAGAGTTTTCATTACGCAAAATTTCGAAAGGTAAATAAAATACTTTTCCTTCTGCGAAACAGATGTTTATCATCACCAATCATATTTTGCACTTTGCAGGAGACTGTCGACGCACGATGGAAAGTGTCTTGACGGCCATAAATCAATGTAAAATATGGCGAAACAGTCGGAGCAAGCAGGTGTTTATCAAGCCAAGGATCGCCGTATAGCTGCACGGCCAGAAGAGGAGGCAGTTAACGAGGGGAAAAAAAGATATTTTTCATTTATTGACAGACGTGTACTACACATGACACGGACAAGGACCCTGGAGAGGAATGGAAAAATGGTAAGAAGTGAAGAAAGTCTCATACATCGTTGAAAGATTAAAAAGACAGGCACATGTTGATCAGGGTTAGGCCAGTGCGGGTCAGATGGGAAAAGTCATCGGGGGTAGCAATGTATAATCAGACATGAGGCCCTCTGCAGGGTATTTATTATCGAATATGTGACTATGTCTGGAAATGTTCACATAAATGTCGTATTAAGGCAGTCAGTCTCGGCGATTCGTCTTGCTGGAGACAAACATTGTTCATCATGCAAAAAAAAACAACAACAAAAAAACAAACAAAAAAACAATTAGTTCGATAATGAAACGAATGTCAGAAACATTTTTGGCCACGAAATACAACACGCATAAAGGAAGAAACTTTGTAAATTTCGATATGAAACCCTTTGTTCACATTATATATTTCTCTTTGATGGGACCATTTAAATAAGAAAATGTGCTAATGAGTTAAGAAGCCTTGTTAATTAAAACATGTTTGAATTGTCTGGCAAATCGCGAAAGCTTGGAGATATCCACTTTGATGCGATTTATGGACGCCAAGGTCTAATGTTGCGAGATAGAAAGGGAGATGCTACAAGATGGCAGCATCTGTGCTGAGGTGCACCTTTCCACATTGACACCAGAGCAGAACAGAGTAGAAGTTAGTGAAGCAAAGTGATTCATTGGTTCACGAGTCACTTCATCATCGGCGTGTTCCGTCTGCTAAATGACTTTCACTTCTGCTTCATCGTCTGCAGTCGGAGGCTGCGACCAGACGGTCTTGGCACTAAAGTAAATGAAACAAGTGGCCATGAGAGACGAATTTTATGTAAACAGCAACAGAGCCATGGAATAAGAAGTAAGTTTAGTATTTTAAAATGAATTACAGAATTACGGTTGGCAACAGGCTTAGTCTCGTAGTGCAGACCGTCTTGAAATATGGTGATGTGTGTGTGTGTGTGTGTGTGTGTGTGTGTGTGTGTGTGTGTGTGTGTGTGTGTTCTGAATGATACCTATGCTATTTCACATATTTTTCCCGATCCTAACCGAAATTTGCAAAAGACTCTTTTCGTTTAGGAGAAGGTCGTAAACTATTTGATGGGTGATGTTGCTCCGTTGTTCGTTTATTTTAATGTTCATTTTACCTGTGAAAAGGTGTTTAGGACTGATTCAAATGAAAAAAAAAAAGAATTGTTGTGTACAACAACAGCGACATTACCACACAGCACGCGTTTCGACAGTCATTTGAGCGGTTACCATAAGAGGGAGGAGGCAAGAGAGAAAATACTCAGGGAGACTTGCGCAACCCAACACGGTCAGAAATGTAAAGTTGTATCTGGGTACCCGGGATGGCTACTTACATACCCAAATGGATACATGTTGACAGTTTTTGCTGATTTAGCTAATATACATCGTACATAAGAACATACACATATACATGTCTATCTCTCTCTTTCTCACTCGTTACACACACACACACACACACACACACACACACACACACACACACACACACACACACACACAGAGTCTTAAAGACACTTCTATATACTTCTATACTGTTATTCATAAATGCAGTATGCATAGGCAGTCGTATGCATTGTTGCATACTTATACACAAATTTGCAAACGCTCTCTCTCTCTCTCTCACACTCACACACACACACACACAGATCTACCCAATAAGCTATATTCATTGTATATCAGCACCCTGATATGAAACCGGACAATGACCGGAGTCTGGGATTCTATTAGAAAGTGCCATGTCACAGACGGAAAGCCCTGTCGTTTGAAAAGGGGCTGTCATCGCATTTTATCTTTACACAGACCTCATGAGAAAACGAGGTGCCACCCACTTTATGTCTCAATTTATCTGTCAGTCACACAACACACTTTCGTCTAGCTCCGAACTTCCTCAAATGTCTGTTAAATCCCATGAAATTTTCTATTCTTCCTAAAGAAGACCAGGTCTGTCTTCCGTATTGTGTCCTTCCCCCCCAGTTATTTGTTCCTTCATTTCTCCAAGCCTATTTCCCATTCTGGCGTTAATTTGTATTCCTCCCACAACGAGGAGGTAGAATGGAGGTGTGGAGTGGAGGTAGAATGGAGGTGCGGAGTTAAGAGGTTAGTTGCTGTTAAGAGAGACAAACGTGACCATGTCAGATATTACCATGTTTGTAGCGTCTGTCCGACTAAGTAATCGGCTTACTCCGGGCACTACTTTCAGGCGCTGCTGTGCTTGAAGTCCATCATTCGGCCCCGTAATTTTATGCTCCGCCACGCACGCGCGTGCACAGATGAGTTGCGCGGGCGAGCGATCCCCACACCGACGATGATGCACGTGAGGCCGGAATCGTTTCAAATGGCTTCGCCTCGCTCCCACCTCGACCTGAGTTATCAGGCGCCAGTGCTGCGTGGTCCACAGTAGTCCTCCACATGGTGGTCTCAACAGTCGGCAACAGGTCGTTGAGCGCCGATGAAGGACTCGAGGAATTGTTCGATGACTTTGATTATTCGCTGATTATTATTGGTACCGGCTGACAGTCACACAGGCTGCGAGGTGGATGAATCGGAAGGAACATTAAGGTATGAGAAAAAATATTTCTTTTTTTAGTTAAGCTGGTCTTTATTGAAGCTCGTTCTTTTTTCTTGTTGTTACGATTACTAAGTATGTGTAACCTTTAACATGGTGTGTGGAAAAGGAATAAAGCTTCGGGTTTCATAAACTCAGACCATTGCCAAATAGGGTTCATAGAATTTACCAAAGATTTTTAAGATTTATAAGCAGTCAAGCTGTGTGGAAGTCGCGTTGTCATATTAGGACAATTGTGAGGGGTAGCACTTGAAAAGAACGAAAGAAGGAAAGAAAGAAAGAGAAAGAGATATAGAATCCATAGATTAAGACAGAAATGCGTGTCTAGAACTAATCTGAATGCCTGGTGCAATATCAAGGAATTAATAATACTAATTAATAATTAATGAACTCATAATAAATTAATAATAGGACTAGAGAGAGACTGTAAATGACCCACAGATGACGAGGTCTGAGACTAGTATAAAGTTCTGCAGTAACTACTTTCTTGGTAGCTTGAGTAGCAGTCAGTGACCATGATTTCAAATAATAAATTTTTAGCTGGCTGCTAATTGCTTGCAGTGTAGTTGGTACCCGGCTCTAGACTTAAAACCCCTGAGAGGGTGAAAAAATAAAGAATTTCAAATCTTGACAGTAATCACCATTACTCGGCCAACTCAGAGAGGGAGAGAGAGGGGGGAGAGAGAGAATGAGAGAGAGGGAGAGAGATCCAGTGAGAGAGTGAGAGAGAGAACAAGGAAAAGGATATGAAGAAAAAAATGTGGGCTGGATCATGAAAGTAGCAAAGAAACAAATAATAATGCGCACATGGAAGGGACGAATAAAAAAGAAGAAAAATTACAGACACAAGGAGTGAGAGACAGAGAAAAAATGTTAGGAGAGAGATGGAAGAAAGAATGCTGTTTCAGCAAAGAAACACGCAAAATCGCTTGCATACTTGGCAAGGAAAAAGAAAACACACACACACACACACACACACACACACACACACACACACACACACACACACACACAGAATCCTTGGGTGTAGTATGCAAAATTAGGCAGAAAACCCGACCCGAAATTTTCGCCTGCGGAACTAATAGACTATCTCCGGTGAGGAGAAGAAACGTATAAAATGGAAACTATTGGCGGGGAAAAAAGAAAATTAGACTTTAATTCGAAAGGAAAAAATTGGCAAGGAAGGATTACTGAAGGGAAAATATACGAACCTACAGAATGAATAGAAAGCTAAAATAACAAAATAACAAAATGTCCGGAAGAAACACAAAATGTAGGAGTAGACAAGTAGAGATTAAATCGCTCATCTTAATGGATTCATCGCATCGGAAGAGAATGACAAGGAAAGACGAAAGTACGGAACCCCTTTTTTGTCAAAACTGACTTTTCTTCAGTTCTGTGATATATATTTTTTTAGGAACGAAACCCCCTTGTTTTTCTTCGTGGCCCTCTGAACTATCTCACCCTCTTTGATCCCTGACGATGTTCCATCAAATAAATACTGTTGGGTTCAGCTGTTGTGCCGGCTGCTGAAACAGACCAAAGGAAGTCTCGATAAGTTCAGATGATCTTACATTGGTTCAGTGTTCAAATGAACATTTCACTTACAATCAGGTCTCAGACTCAGAATAGCATGTCAGTGTGGAAAAGGTCAGATTTTGACAATATTCCAAAACGAATATTTCTATTTTTTTCAAGCGTCCTTGATTAAGAAGCTAATAAAATGCAGGAATGTACTTTTGTATTGGTGGGGGATAGGGGGATAGAATAAACGAAAGTGGCCAAGATCGTCTGTTACCTTGACGCACACAAAGGAAAACCAAACAATTTGGGTGTCTGATGCTAGTCCAGCTATCTGGTTTCACACCGCCGGTGCCAAGCTATTGTGTATGTTATCGACAAGAACTGGTTGCAGACAGACAGTTAACCGACACTTACTTTCCATCCCTAGCACTTTTCACCTTCACACAGGAGGGCGGGCACTTTACGAAGGCAAACATGACAGGTGAAATGTCTGTAATATTGTGGACTGTTAATTGATATGAAAAACGTTTCTCATATATATATATATATAAAGATGATGAAGTACTTAGGCGTGGAAAAACGCGTTTTCAGAATATTTGCGAGGTATAGTGGCCTTCCCCACGTGACGTGTTGGAAAAGAAAGGAGAAGCTTAAAGGTGTGTGTGTGTGTGTGTGTGTGTGTGTGTGTGTGTGTGTGTGTGTGTGTGTGTCAGTGAGTGAATGGTGAGAGCACATGCCATCCTCTTCTTCTCCATTCTTTTTCCCCCTCGGACTGTCTGTCCCTCTCTCTCTATCACTCTGTCCACTTTTCTACTTTTCTTCGTTTTTCAACAAATGAGATGCCGCCAACGCGATTTACTAATTCACAAAATGTCCCACAATGCGCCACGAGATTCACGAAGATAATCGCCGAAGTCTCGCTGGTGGCGCAGTGCTGCGAGTTACCGGCCTCGTTCCGTTGTCTGTTTTAATCAAGATGATGCGCTCTGGGAATGGCCTCAGCACAAACATGGCCCCGAACCCAGCAATTCTAGACGAGGATCTTTCCAGAACCTGCAGCATTGTGTGCAATAACAGGGCCTGGCGTACTGGGACAGCCGTCAGTAGGACTTACGACACCAGGCAGCACGTAGGACAGACTTTTGTAGCGGGGGGTAGTGGGGGGGGGGGTTAAGGGAGGGGCAACCGAGCGCTAGTCTCCAATCGTGACTGGTACGAAAATCTTTTCACACGATCGAGTTGATAGAGAGTTGCTCAGCGGAATTTAAGTGTCACGACTGGGAAAACGCTGCCAACATTTATATTAAACTTTTGGAACCATTTCCACTTTAACAGGTTCTGGTTGACACCGAGTGTTTCAGGCTTAAAATGTTTTCTGGTCTTGTTTTCAGGGCTTTTGTGAGGCGCGCAATCACTTTTAATTTAGTTTGTGGCACAGCAATGATAAAGTCAGACTAAGATGGGATCCATGTACACCCTTTGCCCACTTAAAAGCCTTTGATTCCAATAAAACCAAGTTGAGTCTATGAAGAAGAATGGTCTCGTAGCAACTGGACCAACAGGTTCTCCCGGCAGCGCAGTGGTAAGGATCTTGCTTGTCATCAGGGTGGTGAAAACATTAAGGACTTAGGTTCAGATCTCCCGGTGCGGTCTCTGTATGTGGCAAGTGTTCAAAGGAGTGACCTTTCGGGGTTCACCACAGGTACTGTACTTTTCTCCCTTTTTGAACATGATCCTTTGTGCAGTGGGAAATCAAAACTGCTGGAAGCATTTTCCGGTCAAATTAATCAACAAAGACCATACTACCTAGCGGTAAAGCGAACTTCAGTGAGGAATTAGGGAGTGAAATTCAGTGAGGAGTGAGTGTACTTCAAGAGTGAGTGAAGCTCAGTGAGGAGTGAGTGCAATTTACTCAAGAGTGAGTGAAGCTCAGTGAGTGTTAATTAAACTGTAATGAAGGTAGTCAGAATCCTAAGACACTGGTTTATGATCTTGTCGCTGGACAGACCCGTTTCTATGAGGCTACAGTTCACAGGGCTGGCCCTAAAAGTTTTAAAGAGCTACTCAAGTTTCATACATCTTAACCGGATTCTTTGCTATATTAAACTACCACCACTAGGTATTTTCCAATCTAATTACTAACCAATCAACAACCGAGTCTATAAGCCAGGCCGGTGGAGCCTGAAATCTACTTGGAAGTTGATCAGACACCATGGATGGCTATAACTGTCAACACTTCGGAACAATTTATGGACTTATAGAATTTTTTTTTTTTAAAGACGACTTAATGTACACAACGTGAGAAACGAGGTAAACGCCTCCACGTTTATTGTAGAGGAATACACGGCTGCGAAACAATTTTTCCTTTGCTGTTTCTTCATTGTAAACATCGTAAACAACGTGCTACTTAAAATTTCTAGCAGAAAGTCTGCTGCTTGTTTTGCTAACATCAAAATTTTATGCTTGTGTATAAAAAATCTCCTAGAGTAGTTTTTGTTAACAAAAGACGGCATTGCGATAGAATGTTTCGCCTACTCATATTTTTACATTTATTTTTTTTATCACCAAGGTGGGCGAGCTTGTTTTGAGGCTGCCTCTGATTTTTATCATCAGCTTAGCCTTCTCAGCTGCTCAGCACTTTAAGACGAGTGAAAGGCTGTGAAAGATGTAGGAGACGCAAAAAGTGCGCCGAAACAAAGAAACGTACATTTAAAATAAAATAAAACAAACATTTTATTTTATTAAAAGGGATTATTTTGTTCAAGAAATCTTCAGATTGTTATTAGGAAAAGCTTCCTTGAGTCTAAGATTCTTTAGAATCATTCTTACAATGTCAATCGTCTGCAGAATGTAAAAAAAAAAGTTTTAACACGTTTATTTTTGGGTTTAGTGGTCGTACAGGTACTCAGCAAAGTGAGACGGAAAGAGATTGATCATTAATTTATTATAACTGTAGTTGTTGTGATACTGACTGCATGATGATGATGTTGTTGATATATGTATCTCCTCTCCCTCGCCGCCTTACCTTCCCCAACCCTCTCTGGTCGACTGGAGTAATTATTCTGCTTTATTCGGGTATCGAACCAACGCGCTACCAGTTTGAACGCCAGCGCTCTAACCACTCGGCTATCCGCTTACCCTATGTGTGTGTGTGTGTGTGTGTGTGTGTGTGTGTGTGTGTGTGAGAGAGAGAGAGTGAGAGTGAGGGAAACGGAGGATACAGATTGATCATCTTTTAAGATATAAAATTTCTAAATTATAATTGTCCTTTTATAAGGTCTATCTTGACTTTAATCAAAGCTAGGAATCTGTGAATATTCAAGCGCGCATATGTTGTTTGAAAGGAATATGTGAATGTTTACATGTGTTTGTGTTTGTGTATGTGTGTGTGTGTGTGGGGGGGGGGGTCGGGGTGGAGAGGGATATTGAGAGAGTGAAGAGGTTTATGTGTGGCTACACGCACTGGTGCAGATACATGTCACCTGAGTGGTAAGTAAAGGAGAAAGGAGAGCGACGAAAAGAAAGCTTCACAGCAAGACAGAACATTTCTCTTTTTTCTTCCTTTGCTTTTACGTAGAACGCTAGACAAAACTTTTTCCTGCATTCCTCGGCGGCCACTCTGTAATTCCACAAGCGACATCTTATACAAAAGAAGAGAACTTGTCAATTAGAAATGCATATCCTTGGATTCTTCTGAGACCTGCTTTGGTTGAATAAAAATCTCCGAAAACCTGGAGGATTAGACGAGTGGTAAGATATTTTGTGAAAGGAAATGGAATTGCATGATGAGTTGTTGAGAACTGAGAGAACTGCGCATGATTCTGGGTTTGCGTGACATCAGATCCGGTTTCACGTAACATCAGGTCTGCGCTTGCGTGACACCAGATAGGGTTTCTGATGAGCACAGATCTGGTCTTAACATTACATGTGGCTTAGTCTAACATAAAAGAAACATTTCTCTTCAACATCAGACGGAAAACTGCTAACAGTTTTGTTTTGAGACCTGGTCATCAATTCATTTGTCGTCTTGAAAGACCAACTCCAAAAGAAATTTTTTTTTTTCAAGTGGTATAATCTTAATCTTCCAAATTTAAAACTTTCTCAAAAACTGACCAAAATTAGACATCAGCATCCAAAATCCACAGCATCCACAGCTCTGCCTATAACCCCTGGGAGAGCTGGGAGTGTGTTACTTGGTCATATCAGTGTCTTAAAGTGAGCTCAATAGTTGACTGCTTTACCTGCCCACGTGAAAATTTCAAACATTTGTTAAATGATTGTATCGCACGAACTGAAACAAAAAGATTAAAAGCGCCCATTCTTGTAATTAGAACATTGAAATAAACCAATCCCAGTAATTTGAAAACAAACTTGCGCTCCAGTTGGTCTTTAACACATCAGTTGTGACTTAGGCTCGATTTTACTACAGCGTTTGAGAAAAATAAGTAGTCATGACATATTAAGAAACATTCGAGACTTGCAATCTTGTCGTGTGTGACACTGGAGTGTAAAGAAACCTACCTGACCTGTATGCTCTTAGAGACACTCTGGCAAAACGATAATTTTTGATTCATCGTCAGTATCGATACCCCCCCCCCAGTAGCTAATACAAGACGAACTGACTTGTAGATGAGAAAAATTTAATTATTTGAAAAAATACTTTTTTGTGGGGATGCTTATTGTTTGAATAAGGAGGGAGGATGTCTGAGAAGACGATGACGATGAAGCTCACCAGCATCACCATCACCACTACACTATCCGCAGCAGACTTTATTGTAAACCCTTCGATCCATTGTACAAAAGGCGCTTGTGGTCCTGCAATATTTTGCTTTCTTTGTAGGAAGCATATCCGTCAACGGTCATGATGCAGAGGGTATTATGTAGAGGACAAATTGAAGAACACAATTTCACAAATAACTGTCACAGATAATTTTTCTATCGATGTTATATCCTTGTGCCCTAATTTACGCTGACAGTTCACTAATCAAGACAAACTGGTTTGCTTCCTAACCGTGCCTTGCTTTGATGGTAGTGTTATCTTGTTTACTAATATGTGCTTTTAATCCCTTTCAAACCAGACAAACTGTCTTATCTGTTAAAATGTGCCTTGTTCTGATGGCGGTGTTATCTTGTGAGCTAATATGCGTTAATATTCCTGCTAACGGGCTTGTCTGCTAAGCGTGACTTGCTCCGACGGCAGTGTAATCCATTTTGTTGCACCAACACCCTGTTGCACAGGAGGCAGCTAACCCTTCTTTACTCCAGCACACGATACACTCCCAACGTCTGTTTTCATTTAGAGCACCCGGCAACCAAGGAAGAAATCTTAGAAGATTTACAGGATGTACTGCACCATCTGTCTGGGGGTAACACTGCCGTCTCCTCTGTCAGTTTTCCGGAAAAATTTTCCAGTTGAGGACAGATTCTCGTGGGAGGAAGAGAGAGAGAGAGAGAGAGCTGACCGGATGTTGTCTGGTGAGAGAGAGAGAGAGAGAGAGTTTCTCTTCGGTTTCGTCTGCTCTCTGACGAGGGTCATTTGATTTTTTTTCCGGAGCCGCTGAAGCACCCGCGTACTGCTTTCTGGACACCCTTGTTTGCTCGTTTGTCGTTGTTGTCATGGTAACGAGTTCGCGAAGATGCGCAAAGAGAGCAGCTCTTAGAAAGAAAACTTTTTTCGTCAGTTATTTCTGTCTTTTCGGGTCAGAAATATGCCAAAGGTTTTACTACAAAGGAGGTTTAAAAACAGTTCTTTTGTGAAATCTGAGCTGATGGCACTTTCAGGACAGAGAGAGAGAAAAAAAGAACGATTGATGGATGTAGATGAGCACCTGCTGCTGTATCGTCCAGATATGCCCATTTGCCACTTTGCCTGATAGATGTCAGATGCAGCAAACAGCAAAATATTATCGGGGATAATCGAAGAGCACCTGTCTGGAAGCCGTCTTTAACGTCACGCGCAGTCACGTGGTATCGTTGACACAATCCTCTTAGACAAGTTGGCGTCTGATCCCCTGGCACGGCTCGGTGATGTGTCGACTTTGGTCCACTCGCAGTTTGGAACGTTGGACCACTTGTACAGTTTTGGCGCAGCGCTGTGGACACATCATGAGAACAGTACGTTAAAAATAAAAAGCATATCAACATTTCGCCTAATCTTTTTTACTGACAGCTGTGAAGATGTGGTGCGTGGAAGCTGGCCATCCACTCGTAAAGAACAAATTGAAGAACGTATTAAATACTGCCACACACAAATCTCAAGGAATTGGTCATTCGTATGCAAAGAAATTTTTTAATTTTGCAGCAAAGCTTTCGAGAACGGGGGAAAGCAAACACCGCTTTTACTGGCCAGCAAGGGGTCGTCCCAACAGAGCGATGAGGTCACATCTTGTTCTGGTTACCGTGCTGTTCTCTTTTTTTTTTATTGTAATGGCTCCCACAAGCAGAAGGCGAAATAAAGCAGAACACACAAATATTGATTTATTCTGCAAAGGAACAACTGAACGTGACCCCAGAGAACGACGCAAGGGATGAAGGAAAGTTTGGAAGAAGCAGGGGGGCAGTGTGATCATTCGAACCAAACCAGCAGCTGCAGTGAAGATTTATTCAAATGTATTTTGTTCACGTTGAAAAGACACACCTGTAACACGAGAAAAGCAGAAAAGTTCTTTCTTGTTATTCAGTTTTTTCCTCCGACCAAACATCATATCTTTCTAGACAAAATACAGTCTGATAACTAAAGAGAAACTGTTACACTTAGAAATTTCCGCTTGCCTGGGTCACGATCTGAACTTTCGCAGAGATAGCTATTTGCAACTCAAAGTGCGCATGCGCAGGCCGGCAAGAGACACGCATGCGCAGACAAGATGGAATGGCTAGCTTGATATAGGCGATGAGTATTCTGAGACAAAGATTCGCACATGAGGCACGAATCTCGTGCAAAAGTTTAGACCGTGTTTTCAACCTTCCTTATCTGACAGTATCTGTCTAGAGTGTAATGATGTCATCCTCTGTAAGACGACCATTCTCTCATATGCTAGGACAATGTATGTTTTTAAAACAACGATGTAATCGGCTCTGAGACGGACTTTCCCGCTGATACCAGGACGATATGTCTTGAATTAATGGACGTACTACGCCGTGAGATGACCATTCGTCCTGTTCTAGGATAGTGTATATCTTGAATTGAACGATGTCATCTGCTAGAACAGCAGGAGGGTTTAGCAAGAACTAAATTCGTCTTTAATCTGTGAACAAACCGCATATTTCGCTAAGCTTACAGGCAATGAATATTCAACTGGAACCCACCATATACTTTTCTTTTACTAGTTATAAAAGGAAAAAGACAATTAAATTCATAGATTTCACAAGCGTAACAGAAAATTGTTAATAAGAATTTCACAGGCTTCGTCCTTAATTTTGTAAGCTGGAAAAATGAAAGAAGAGTAATAGACTACATTTTTATACTCCATTGCCGTGAAAATAGAATGGAATAGCAATTTATTCTTCCGAACTAGCACCAGCTGTGTTTCCAGGACAATAATGACATTGCAGCAAATGAATTTTTGCGCGGTAACAATCTGATGGTCTTTTGTCAATAAAGAGGCACTACTAAAAGACAGTTGTCTTAAAAATAGACATAACCGGAAAGAGCTATGGATTTTGAAAGGTCCTCTCGGCGTGTTTGGACGCCCGGAGGTCCTAGAGTTTGGTGATTTTGTAATGTCATAGAAGCGCCTTCAGTCCAGGAGTTGCTTGACTCTGTCTTCACCAGCCGTTGACTGTCGTTTCTCCTTTCGGGGTCCTTCAAGCATGAAATACCGGCAGGCAGACATTAATAAGATCTTTGCAATCGCCACGAGGAAGAAACACTTCATGTTTGAGTGGAGAAGGAATCTGGGAATGACGCAAGGACGAACAAAGTTTCACGCATATATCCACTATTGTCTAATATTTTTTTCTCTCTCTCTCTCTCACACACACACACACACACACACACACACACACACACACACACACACACACACACACACGTACGCAATCACCTGCCCACCTCTGCAACCACTCTTTATTTCTATTTCTTGCACATGGATACCTTACAGCCACAAGGAAGAAACACTTCATGTTTGAGTGGAGAAGGAATCTGGGAATGACGCAAGGACGAACAAAGTTTCACGCATATATCCACTATTTTCTAATTTTTCTCTCTCTCTCTCACACACACACACACACACACACACACACACACACACACACACACACACACACACACACACATACGCTCAAACCCCCGCGTGCACACAAACACAGACAGAGGCAAAAAGCGCGAAACGTTCACAATAAATATACAGTTAGATAAGTTAAAACATCAGAAAGTTGTTGATCCGATCGCTGGCCAGTATGCGAACTTTTCCCAAGTTTTCGAAAAAACCTCGGGTCGATGAAAGATCGCATGCCACCTGAAACCTTCAATACAAGAAAACACGGCGGCTGGGCTTAACGAGGACACTTTTTTTTCAAAATTTTTGCTAATTTTAGAGTGCAGATTAGAGAAATGTAATCTCTGGTGTTGGTCAGAAAAAAATACGATAAAGGAAAAAAAAATTTTGAGCAACAGAGGTCAAGGATGACAAAGGTTTTTACCGACACTACGTGAGCTTTAATTTTAACTTTTTTCGGCATTACGCTCACGGACATCCGCTTCCTCCTTCTCTCTATCTGTGTCTCAGTTTTGTAGCCCATCACTTCCTGCAAAACACAAGGCTGATACATTGGTTTTTCTGTCTTGTGTCACTCTGTGTTCGAAATTTGCTCTGAAAACTACTCATTGTGTCACTAGTAAACATAAGGTGATTACTCTTTTCACAGTCTCTCGAATATTAGTAAGTCAATAGCATCATTCTGAATTAACCTTCAAACAACAACAACAACAACAACAACAACAACAACAACAACAACTTCACTTTTCTATCAGTTTGTCAAGTTCCGTCTATAGTGCTTCGGTGCGAAATTGTTGCAAACTTAAAATCTTGTTGATTGGTTATAACTCATGGACACAACAATCTACTAGCGAACTGTGCTACCGCTGGGAATATCAATTTTACCGGAATAATTACTCTCTTTGTCTGCCTACCTTGACCAGGTTACTTTCAGTTCTCTGCCTCCTGCATGTCAACCCTGTGTCCGAGTATAGACATGCAGGTGCATCTGCGTAAATAACAAGAAAAAAAACATCGTGAAGATTGCAGCAGATATAGTTGCATACTACCGAAAGCTCGCCTGTCTTATAGTTGCCATACTTGCTGAGATATAGAACCAACCAACCAACCAACCAACCAACCAACCAACCAACCAACCGACCGACCGACCGACCGACCGACCGACCGACCGACCGACCGACCGACCAACCAACCAACCAACCAATGACTGTTAAGTTTATCCAGGAATTGTAGTTTTCAATGGCCTGTTCATTTAGATCATATACTTGTAGTCCACACACTGGGGATTTGCCGAGCGTTGATCGTAGTATGTCAGTAAATGTACATTTTCCTTTTAGCATAGTTTGTTGTCTTCCTGTGTCTACCACAGTGAGCTTGATTTCACTGAATCAGGACGGCCTTTAATTGAGAAAAAAGCGGTAGACATCTCTGTGTATTCTATATTTTGTGATTCTCTCAAGGGTCCGAAAGAGCAAAGAACTAAGAACATTAAGACATTTACTAGAAAAAAACTTTATTAATCCCAAAAGGACAAATAATCAAATAACGTATTTTTCAGACTACTCTGGATTAGAAAAATTCTTATTCTTGACTGCTTATCAATAATGACATGAAATCTGTTGACAAAGTTAAAAGAATGTACTGGATAAGGAACGTGGCAGGCCTAGTGAATAGAATGGAGGTGAGATGTTCAAGATTGTAAATTAAGTAAGACGCTGAGGGACACCAGGGATGTTATGTAACCACCCGTCGCCAGAAGCAGCGATGATGATGAAGTGTAGAAGTGTCTGCGGCTGATTTTGGTATTTGTGAGCAGCATGGCTTCATTTTTCGGCTGGACACAAGATCTCATCTCAAAACTCGTCTCTCGTCTGTCTGTCGTTGGTAATTTTTCCAAGGAACTTTCTTTTGCAGTATGATGTCGTCTGCGTGCAAAGTAGGTTTCAAGATAAATTGTACTTACTGTTTGTCTGATTATGTGTCTGTCCCGAATAAAAACTGTACTAAAATAATCTTTCATAAAGGTTTTGTCACTCACACACTACAGTATGCTAAACGAAGAAAGAAATTGAGAAAAGTTCTTTTACACTCATGAACATTATTACTAGTCCAGACTCTTTGTCGGTATGCAATGATGCAATGAATAGAACCGGTTCTTCAAACTGAATGGAATGATCAAGTCTTTTGGCAGTATAAATATATTCATGTTCACGAATTCACCTGCACAAATAATTTATAACTTCCAAGAATTTTATTGTTCTTGTGTCAGGTTTCGATCTCCGAAGTTGTCGGTTGCTGAGGTTCTTGGAAAAAAGTTCGATGCTAGTGCATTTCTCTGAAAAATTATGTACACATCCGATGTTAAGAAATGAAAACCTTGACATAAAGAGTTCGCTAAGTACTACTTTCATAATATTAATATAAGATTACAAAAGAAAACGCAACGGACACTTTGTTTGCTTTGTCCGGTCAGACATTCAGGAAACACACACACACACTGCTTTGTTACAAAGCTGATTATATGCTTTGGTTATTTCCTTTTTATTCTGGCTGGCAGGCAAAACGTTTCATTTTTTGATATAATGGCCGGCTATCAGTCATACATTTTCCCCGTTTGTTGTGTGTAGCCACGTGCTGTTTAAGACCCTGCGATGACCTCAAGAATAATATTATTTCGGTACTCTGTTTCTGTCTCTCAGTTTGCTTTGTCTCTATTGTCTCTGCCTCTAACCCTTCCTATCTGGCTTATTTATATCTTTACACTGCCTGGCAGGCAATCTTTCTTCTGTCATGATTTAATGTTACTTAGTTCGTTCGTCCATCGAAGGACGTTGATGACAATGCATCTCTTACCAGTAACAAAAATAAAGTAAAACAAATTGAATGGCTTTGTGTCGATGGTGGTGTGTCCAGAGATGGCTGACGAAGCCAATCCGGACCCCGAAAAGTTTCCCACATGCAGAGCTTACGTGAGGAGGTGCAGTGTTGGCAAGAAAGGACAGTCTGGCCTTCTCTCAGAGAAGGACGTTGTTTTTTTTGCAATGGCTCCCTGGGTGAGGGCGCTGTGTCAGGATGAGCGGTTGAGGGTAAGGGCCACCCAGTTGGTAGTATCGATGCCAAGGTCTTTGAGGGTCACTTTGAGATCTTTGGCGGTGGCTTTCAAGTCCTCGCATTCCTTTCTATTGTCGAGGACAGTGACCATCACGCGGTCTAGAACTGCCGGACAAATCTATGAACTTGTGTGGGCACCCAGACTGATCCGTTATCTTCCAGAGCCCGTCTCTGCTGTTTGTTACCTCCCTGTTCACAGTTTTTCCCGATGTTTTGCTTGTAATGTCCCTGGTGACGGTCCCGTGGGATAAACTATAATGTTCAGTTCAGTTCCAACTCAATCACTGCATTGCACTTCTCCCTATCTCACTCAAACAAGAACGAGGAGTTTGCAAATTTTTTTTTTATCAGAGAACACTTTTTTGCTCTATCGATGAAAATATTCCCGAAAGACAGACCTGTCTGGCGTATCAATTTTTCTAACTGTTCTTTTTTATGCCTACTTGGCCACTGCAGTCATATCAAGTTTTATTATTTATTGGCGTTTAAGCAATTCTAAACTATTTTCTCGTGTTTTTTTTAGAAACGAGAGAAGTGCAAAACTTGGCACCAATAATGGTTTAGATAATGAAGAGGCTAGCCGACATGCTAGATTGGTTATTTCTGTTGACCGTTGTGCCTTGTATTGGCGCTCAGAAATGAACTGTATCATACGCTACTATACTAACGGGGACGAAATGTCTATGCAAGGTCGCAAGGGAGGGGTGTGGTCTGCCATTTAGTTATTCTTGCGATAACCAAAAAGCTAGGATAAAAATAATGTTCATTGGTATATCCTCGAAAATGACATCGAGCAGCTGGTAGGACTATAGGCTCCTGAAAAGTTTTTAGTCTGAACACTATCTGGACAAACAAGAAACTCAATCAAAATGCTTGTCTAAACGGTTCTTTAAAATCTGAAAACACGGGGGTTAACCATTGCCTGGGAATGTCTTCAATATGGATTTACAAAAAATTATGAAGCCGATAAGATATAAAAATCTAAACAAAAACAAGTAATAGACAAGTCTGTGCAGACGAAAAATAATTCTTTATTTTGCAACTAAAGCCTGTAAGGGTTAAACAGAGACCTAAACGGGAAGATCAGTTTGTCCCCGGAACTAGATCAAAGGGCCACGTGATCAATGCGTGCGCACTCCCCGGAAGCCTCTTCTTTGTCAACTAGGGTAGCCCTATAACCGACGATGACTTTCACAGTTATTGAAACACTAGAATCACTCTGGGCTAAGGGAGTTTTATTTGCTGAGGAGGCGCAGGGTGCCACACTCCTGAGGATGCTGCGGATTTTGTTTCGCCTTCTGAGAGCAAGGTCACGTGACAGACGTGACCATGCTCGGAGCATGTACATCCATGGTAACGCTTGGAAAATAATCTGATGCGAATAGGCGTGACAGATGAAAAGGAGTTAAGCAAACCCGCCTCGCTTTCCTTGCTTTGATCCCCGCATACAGGTGGCGAGGCGCAAACAACATGCACAGAGCAAATGCTCTTGGCCAAACGAGATCAAGAAAAGGAACACGGATGGAAAACAGGGGATGAATGAAAAAAAAAATTAAGAAGTTAACTTAAAAATTACGTGGCTTGGCCAGGCTGCTGTCAATGTAAACAAGCCGGTGCTCGTGTTAGAACAAAAGGGTGACAGTTTTTTCAAAACTGCACAGGAACTTTGCCCCGAGCAATTTAAGCAGGTGCATTTTTAATTTCTCTCTCTTGTCCTCGGCTTTTTGTCCTTTCTTCCTTTCAGATGCATTAGAGTGACATCCCTTTCGTCTTGATTTCTGACGAAATATTTATTGTTCACCTGTCGTTAGGATGAAACAATTTTTTTAATCTTTAATGGACTAAGCACTATTCATCCAGGAACTTCTTTATATAAGTGCATTTTTTTTCGAAGGTCATGGAACGGTACCATGACATTTTAAAATCGAAGATAAATATCCTTGATAGCCTTTCTCTTCCTCTACAACTATTTTAGCGAGGTGTTGAGTAAACGGTAACATGGGTGTTCAGTCGTGACAAATGTCTGATGGACAATCAGTCTAAAACGTGGAGACATTGGATTACCATCTCAGTTACTTATTTGCGAAGGCGTTTAATGGAAACGCAAACATTCTCAGAGTTTGCAAAGTTCATGAAATTGATATCTCATTGATATTCATATAGGAAGGACATTTTAGATGGAAATTTTAATCCCAGTCCCTCAGCTAGGATTTTTAAAATGCCAGAATTTGGGGCACAGAAGACAATGCTTTTCAAAGCCAAAGAAGATTGTCTTTTTTTAGTTTTTAACTTCACGGTGAGCCTTTCGCAAATTAAATGCACTTCGATTTAGAACACTGTGTTACGTGCGAGAACAAGGTCAGGTGGTGATGACAGAGGAAAATAAAAATTAAAATAAAACACAGCTCATACGCACCGCAATCGCAGAAACTGCCTTTGTCTGGGAAGCCTTTCCTACGGCAAACCAAAGAAATAAGAAACTGATTTCCATGTCTTTCAATTCAAAAAGTAAATAGAACTGATCTGCACGTGAGTTCTTAGAACATCACAAACACGAAAAGGAGAAAAACACTGACCCCATTAAATATTCATTTGACCTGAACCTCCAGCTCCCAACTCCCGTAAAAAAGGAGGAAATCACCTGCTGCGCTAAAAACAGAAATCTTTGACAATGACTTTTTGCTTAACTGAAAAAAAGCTTTGTGTGTGCCTACTGTCTATTGCACTGAATATTTTCGGTGATGGATGTACAGTAGTGCTGTTTGGTAGAGCAGCAGTAAAGAGCGTGGTCCCAGTATAATGCCGATCTGAAGGCATCCATCTGGGATCAGACATCATTTTACCTCAAGTACTTTTCTCTCTGGATGTTACACTTTAAGAGAGGTGATCAGCAAGGGTTAATATTCTTCGGGTACTCTGGGTTTCTCATCCTTTTCATCTTCCCCTCTAGTGTGAAGGAAGAAGGTGAAAGGCAGAAGCACTTTCGCACGCACGCACACACACGCACACACACACACACACACACACACACACACACACACACACCAAGCCACCGACTTACCCACTCATTCAATGCCAGACCCACCATCCAGAGACCCACCACACCACCCACACATTCTCCACCAGACCCACCCACCAACCTACTGTAAAGCGTTCGGCGAACTGTCCACGCGTTTTTTTAAAAAGATATTTCGATCCGCTTGACAGAACTTATCACGTATGACGAGCTTCTTTTGACACGTCTGTGCAATGAGACCCATGATGAGTAAGTCTGTATAACCCTCCTGTTGACCACTCCACAAGCATCCTGCTCAGACGGGACTCCCTCCCCCCTACCACCTTCTCCTCCTTCCCCCCGATTTTATCCCTTCTTTCTTCTCTCACTTCTTGTTGTCTGTTTCTGCGTATCTTTATATATCCTATCTCTATTTCTCGCTCGAATACTCCGTGTCTCATTTTCTCGTTTTCCCGTGTAGTTCGTCCCCAAAGACTTCTAACCGAGAGAAACGGTGAAGGGCTTTGGAGGGGGTGGGAATGAAACCCTCTTCATGACAAGACGGTAACCGCAAGAAAAGAAGGACGCTAATGGCAGAAACCGCAGTAAAAAGAAGAAGAAAAAAAACTTTGATCTTGGCCACACCAGAGTCGGGGCCCCTTACGTCCTGCTCTGTGCACGGAGGGTATCGGCGGGTCGCCGGAGGGAGTGCTCTCTTCCCACAGTAATGAGACTTCCCGAAGCCGCCTTGTTCCAGTGTCAGAGAAGCGGGGATGAAGCATTGCTGGCGCGGAGCAACAAAAGGTTGAGGAAGAGATGAGGGCAGAAAGAAGGCCACTCAGTCCTCCACCAACATCGAGAAGAGAAGAAGAGAAGAGGGAGAGAACGTGTGTAATTTACTAGTGCGCCTGCTGTGCCGAGAGTCCGGTTTTGAATATTTGTTAAAGGGATTCAAGAAAGACCTCGGGTAAGTAGCTGGGGTCTGCCACCGGCTCGCCTGGGTTACTGCTGAGCCATGTAAGTGATGAAGGGGTAGGGTTGAGGTAAGAAGATGGCGGAGAGACGGGGTGGGGTGGGGTGGGGGTAGAGAGAGTTCGGAAAGGTGAGTAAAGTTACGAGAGAGCGAAAAAGGGGAAGAAAGATAAAAAGGAAAGACAAATTTGTTCCTTTAGCACCAATACAGTATTACACTGGCGTTAATACAGTATTATAGAGGCATTAATAGAATATTTGTCCCACAGATACAAGATACAAATTAAATAAAATATTCTACAAGAATCAGCACAGTATTTTCACAGCGTCGATACATAATTATACCAGCATCCATAAGAACACATTCGGTTTTACTTTGATTTGTTCTCAAAGAAATAGAAACTTATTGTAAGGGAATAAAAGATAAAAACATAAAAGTTTCTACTGTCTACGATCATATTTTAAACAAAAGTAAGCAAACATTTACAGGAAATAAGAACACAAACATTGAATTATTTTGGAGAAATGAGAGAGAAAAAAGTGAGTGAGTGAGAGAAGAGGAGAAAATGGGAGATGATAAAGTGAGGAAAGAAAGAAAGGAATAAATGATCAAGAAGGGAGAAGGAGGCGAGTGGGTTGGGAGGAGAAGTGGCTGGGAGGCAGTATGAAGCGAGCTTGCAGGCAAAGCTACATGCACGCGTAAACACAGTTAATAAACATCGCCACGTGCAGATCTACTATAACAACAAATGTGCTTGTATGTTCGTCCGTGTTTACGTCTTTTGCCTGCTCATTACAGAGGCGATCAAGACGAGAAAAGAAAGAGAAAGTAGTCCCTAACCGTTTGGTTGTTGCAGGATGTGGGGGTGGGGAGGTCTTAGAGCTCGCACCTTTCTCTCGCCCACCTGTTGTTGCACAAGGAGTGACCTGCATCTTTTCTTCTCTTCCCCAACCCTCTTCTGACCCAGGTACCCAGTCAAAAACTGTTTAAAATGTGTAGGGAAGGGGAAGGTAGAGTACGCTGCGCAACACGGGAATCGAACCAGTCCCCGACCTACAGCATCGATTTTCTAACCACTCTGATATCCATTTCCCCAAGGGACGTACAGTAAGCCGCACATCGAGCACAAGACCCAACCTTCCCCTGAATATTCTTTATGCTTTCTTCTCTACTCTCGTCAACCAGACACCCGAATCATCTTCCCTCCTCCCTTTCTCCTCGGCTCAGCGGATGATGCTCACAGGTTCGTGACCTCCCTACTGGCACAGTAAGCCTGCCACTGGTCTCTTCCTATTTAGCGCCAGGCCTAGTTCCTGCGGGCTCCTGTCATTTCAGGAAGACAATATTTTAAGGTGGGCTTTTTTTTTTTTTGCTCGCCATTTCGCAGACTATATGACGAGCATGTTTCTTCTCTCGTCTTGCCACAGGGCCCGCTTTCTTGCCAACTCCTCCCACACACTCCCTCACCCCACCCTGACTGCTCTTTCTAGGGTGCTCATTAATACCTCCCATTAGGCAGAGATAGCAACAGTTTTTAAGATGATACAAGTGGAAACTGGATGAAGCTAGTGAAGCTATTTATTTATAGACATTGTGTTGTCACACTTTCTTTTCTACACAGCCGACACATCTACCTTCCTGCTGGATGAGATAAACACGTGTACCAGAAGAAAAGAGGACCCAGAGAAGGGTTTGTAAGTAAATGGTGAATCCTTTAGAAACCAAGAGAGAGAAAATTTTCTTGCCTCAATTTTATTTTTATTACTTAAAGGAAACTTCGGAATGCTGCATCCTTTATTGACAAAAAAGCCAGAGATACTTTCCTGCCCTCAGCTGCCTAATTAGGACCAGTTGGAAGAACACATTTCTAATGTTTAAGCCCTTTAAAATTTCTTTAGTTAAAAAAGACCATAAGCGCGGTGCACAATACAGTTTTACAAACAGTTAATGAAGAGACATTTAAACACCATCATGAGACGACTCGCCCTCTTTTTAGACAGTAGAAATCCTTTCGCAAAATTATGTCAGGATTTAGTGTGAAATAAAACTTTCAGACAGGGCCGTTAATTGATGAAGATTAAAAGTGTCTCCAACGATATGTTCTTTCTGTATATCGTGGACTACGTTTGAATCAGTAGTCTTTGCGTACTATTCAATAATTTCAGCAATATCAACTTGTTGAAATATGACTCACTGGGGCGAGATGCCGTTAGTGTATGGCAGGATCTTTTGTTTGCTTGTTGAAAACTCAAGTCTTTTATTTTATGTGCGTTCTGCGATCATCGCTGTTAAAACTGTTTTAGCAAGTTCTCAACAGCTCCAAGTGTTTTAAGTTTAGAGGAGAAAAACACATTTGAAAAGTTGTTAAATGACATCGAAGCGAGGTGTGAAAACGTTCCGCAGTTTGCTTCTTTAAAAACAATGTTAAGTTTTGATACATGCAGCTGGCTCCAGGGACATCACACGGACACGAGGACTATAAAGATGGGTTGACGAACTAGTCTCCTACTCCTTTTGTTGTTGGTTCGGTAATCTCACAAACTGTAGCCAACGGGTGTGGGTGTTTTAAAGGTGGATGGTATTTTCCTATTACTTAAATAACACATCAGTGGTAGGACATTGCATTTAAAGCACGATCACCCCCAAACAGTTCAAAAATATTTTCGTATCCTTCACTTTTATTTTTTGATCCATTAAGCTGATTGAAGGATTGACTTTCTTGAAATGTAATAAGACAACACAGGTTTATGTCTGTAGTCTAACAATAGAATCATTTCTGAAAGCGAATTGGCTTTGTGAACAGTGCATCAGGTGGGCTTCCCCTGTAAGTGTGTAAGTGATACCTGTACATTAGGCTAACACAACTGATGTTTTATCCAACAACTCTCAATTTTAAACGTTTAATCTTTGAAAGCTATCAAGTCACTCGATACATAAAATGAACAGGTTTCGTATTCAAATTTAAGCTGCTTGGTGGGTCAGTTGAGTACATTGATTCTTTCAGTTCAGTCTGGTTCGATGCAGTCCCGAGGTGGGTAGTACAACCCACTGCTCTGTTTGCCAACAAGTCTTTCCTTTGTCAGCCTTAGCAACGATCCTTCCATTGGAGATGTCCTGAAAGATGATGGGGAAGAGGGGAAATTGGTGTTTTCACGCCAAGCCAAATTCTAAGGCTATATATCACGGCAAGGCAGTCATCCCTGTAAACAGATGCCACATGCAGAGAAAGAACAGTGTGCCCGAGACGAGAGCTGAACCCAGGACAGCCAACCTTCACTGTATTGGTGACAGGTGCTAACCTTTGCGCCACCGGGCCGCCACCTTGAAAGATGATATTAATGGACTGGGTCACGTGGTCAAGCAATATATATATACTGCTGCTAGAGAATGTTCTTAGGGGGCCCAACACGAAATGTCTGTGTTCCAAACAAAGTCTTGTGCTTTGTTCAGGAAATTTTTAACATTTTCCTCGGGCATGTGGTCTTGAATGTCTGTTACCTCTAGCTTCCTTTTATTTCTGAATATCTGTTTCACTATATTATTTCCCTTTCTAAAATTAAAAAAATATTTACTGACATGCTACAGGCTGTTCTGCCGTATCTAAGAAGAGATAGACGCACCGATTGTGTTACCTTCTAATTTCCACCCCAATCTCGCTAATGCACCACATTGTCCACGGCAATGTTAAAAAAACAATCAGTCCCCCCCCTCGTCCACTTAAATAACTCCGTGCTAAACTCTGAGTGCCCAAGGTTATATGGAAATGATGATAGGATATTTTAGCCGCCGCTATTACAGAGAAAAACGCCCACACAACACTTCACAATGGGTAAAATTTGAGATGCGAATGCTTTTTAGAACTCATCATAAATTAAGTCAAAGAAAATGTATTTTACGTGAGGGGAACATTTCTATAACAAAGTCTGATTGGTTGCATTATTTTGTAAAGGTAGTTTTCCTATCAGGTATTAAAGCAAGATTTTTTATTTTTTTATTTTGCGAATGTTCGTATCTCTGTAAAGTGTCATGCTGACTTCATCCGAGGATGGACCCGACTCTTGTGGAGAATTCAGGAAAGGCCGTTTCTCAAAGTGTCGCTGTCAATGCACGAGTCAATACATTTTAAGCTTACAAAGGAGATAAGTTGATTCCTGCTGAAGTATTATCAATCTCTTAGACAGAGATAACCCTTTATCGTGCGTCTAGACAGAGGGGCAAAGGTCAACGTTTTGTGGAACAAACATACTCACTTATCGTGGACATTACTTATATACGAGGCTCAATTTATGATTCTAGTGTTCTGTAGCCATGAGAAGCTTTATTTTCGGGATAAAACCTTTAGATGGGTTTTGCCTTTCGTGCCAAAGCTAAACAGCGCAAAAACTGGACTGGCAAAACTATCCTCTTACATGATCACTTTTGCATATATGCAATTTTTTACCGTTTGGTGTCCCGCTGATAAGGGATGCTTCTCTGTTGCTGACCAGCGGAGACTACTGTCTGATAATTATCAGACATAATCAATGCCTCTTGTCACAAGTACCATGGGGCGCTGTTGTTTCAGACTATCCATTTCTGATGGCTCCTGACTTGAAGCGTTTACAGTGTGTGTGTGTGTGTGTGTGTGTGTGTGTGTGTGTGTGTGTGTGTGTGTGTGTGTTAGAGAGAGATTATACATATGAGGATGTGAATGAGTATGTGTATGCATCTGTGACCTAGGTAGGAAGGAGAGAGAGAGAGAGAGAGGGGGGGGGCGGAAACAACACGACAAACATTTATCCTGTGTTTATATGTTTTTATGTACTTTTATTTATTTGATGACATACGCATGTATACATAAAAGCTGAGAGAAGGAAAGAAGCAGCGATACAGAAAATTAATTTTTAATCTATTAGCTGTTCTAAACTGAACACACACACAGAGAGAGAGAGAGTGTGTGTGTTTGAATATGTATGTATATATTTTAAATATCTCAATACCCGTTAGGTGACAGATTAACAAATAATCTTGAAACACAAACCCCCTTCCCGCTGCTTTAAAATGCACGTGTTTTGCATTATTCAACATATTAACATGAGATGACAAGTACCAGTCGGATAGGACACCCCTGGAACACGTCAAGGAACCAAAACTAACAGACACAGTTCTTCAGCAATTCTTCTCTGTAGCAATTCCTCCATCACTTTCTGTCCCGAGGGAAAGAAGAAAACCAAGCAGAACCATCTAGTGGCAGGACATGCCCAGAAACGAAAAATGCCAACATAACAGCGCCGACAGGTTGAAGGTTAAGGGTCAAAGGTTTACTTGCTCCGAAGCTGAGAGGTCACAGGAGAAATTCCACCCAGTCTACTACATGCCACCAATAATGTCATCATAGAGGCGGAAGACAAACTGCCTGCTTAAATGTCTCCAGGGCATGACAATAATAAAACGAATGCAGAACAGAAAGTAA
Source organism: Marisa cornuarietis (assembly GCA_004794655.1). Classification (NCBI taxonomy): domain Eukaryota; kingdom Metazoa; phylum Mollusca; class Gastropoda; order Architaenioglossa; family Ampullariidae; genus Marisa; species Marisa cornuarietis. The sequence goes on along the minus strand of SMMW01000627.1, from coordinate 2,897,400 downwards.
TAATTGAATTTGGGAGGAAAAAGGTTTGATTCCGCAAAGGGAGTAAAAGCCTGTCCATCAACTTGCAACTCCTGTTAAAGTTTTATTTGTTTTTGGTCTAAGTTTAAAACCCTGTAATAAAATGATAATTAGTAAGGAAAATTAACTCCGTCGAAGATAATCAGAGTATCCAGCAACAAAACTGTATTAAAAATCTCCTATTTTCAATTTTTAGTCATGGTGTTTTCTGTGCTTGCAGATTTGTAATGTCGGACTAACTAATGATGTCAGAATAAATGATGATAGTTGTTATTGTTGCTGTAAAGTCGTAAATAGTTGTTATTATCTGTTTATTTAAGACGGACGTAAACCTAAACAACCAAGCAACACTTCTGTATTTATTTTTACTTTCCTGGTGTTTATCTATTTATTTACTTTTTTTCTTATTTTTTATTTATTTTGGTTTTACTGCGCAGTGAGAATTTTTCCGAATGGATAACTGCGCATTACAAATGGACATCATCATCATCATCATCATCATCATCATCATCATCATCATCATCATCATCATCATCATCATCATCATCATCATCATCATCATCGTTGTTGTTGTTCTATAGCGTGGAATCCCACCATGAGACCAGGTTCTCAGGGCTTTAAATTATCAGGCTAAGCAAAATTAATACAGACAGAAATTGAACCTGAGGATTTAAAAATTTAGTATATACTCTCTCTCAGAACGCACAAATAATAGCGCGCGCGCGCGAGTTATACAGACGGGACTGCAACCGAAATGGAGCCACCAACACCAAAATAAAACATTTTAACATTTGAAACAAATTACCGGCAAAATTCTTGCTGTTAATAAAAACCACAGATTGTACTTCACAGTACACAAAACTATTTTTCGTTTACTATACGTTTGCTACTCTATTCGTTCTTAGACCGCTTCTAGTAAATTTTGTGTAGGTCAGCCTCTAATTAAATATGTACATCTCTATATCTCTGTTCCCCTCAAATTCCTCTTAAATATTACATCACTCCTTTTGTCGCAGACGAATATCAAGTACTATAACTACAAAAGAAAATGGGGAAATTATTGACTCACTGGGGAAAATTGCATCACGTACTTCATTTCCTTAGAAGGGAGGTTATTATTACATTCGAGGGATGCGGGAAATGGAATTCAAAAAGTGAATAGGGTGAGGGAGATCGTCAAAGTAAATCCGTTGGATTACTCCCCGTTAGTCTGATATTTCGGACTTCATAGCACCATGGAACAAACAAAGCTTCTATTTTCCGATGGTTTAAAAAATGGCGGTAAAATGGAAAGCGAAGAAAGAATCGAATTTCGATTAAATTATAGACATTTTCTTTCTTTTGGTTTTTTTTCTTGTGCAAGATTTTACAGACAGGACACTCGCGTTACTGCTGTCTGGAACGGTAACATCAGCCACACAAATATATTCTTATATATTCTTTGTCAAATGAATGGTTTAGTATTTCCAGAAATCTCTATGCATCAGCCCACCCCGTTTACAAAATAAAAAGTCCTGCAATGTCTCCATGCCCAGATACAGGATACAACATAACTGACATCAGAAATGTAAATGAATACACTTTCCTTGTCAACGCTGCAGTCACTGAAAGATTTGGGACCACCTGTTTGTCAAGCATTCCTTAGGATATTTGAGGAATCAGTGGTTTTGAACTCTTTCTGTAGATGGCGGTATATTAGGCTTGTATTTCGAGAAATTAAATCGGCCACTTGTTCAGAGTTTTGTGAAATAATATTTTGTTCGGAGCTTAACGTAGTAATTTGACAGAAAAGTTTAGAGTACATCTGGCGACCTTTAGAAACTAGGTGAGGCCTGACTTTTGTGAAAACTGTACGAGTGCAGCTGAGGAAAACTCATCTATTCTTTGCTGTCCCTCACGGGGTACGTAGTTAGGGTACACATAGTTAGGAAATGAATCCCAGACACTTAATCCCCAGACACTTAATCACCGACACTTAATCCTCTAGACTTTTAATCCCTAGACACTTAATCCTCAAAATTAAATTTCAACTCAAACAAATTATGAAGTGAATGAAAAATTTAATTCAAATTCAAATAATTAATTTCATGTAAACATCAAACTAAGTTTGACAATTAAAATAATACTTAACTTCAACATCTATAACATTAGTTAAAGTTCATGTGAGCTATTAAAGTCAATGTTCTTCAACACTATGATATGAAAAGTGTTGTTAATCAATATGACAGGTAAGCTAATGATCGAAGGTACCCTAATTGAGGCGATTGTTACATCTCATTAGAGTTACCACGTGACACATTTCTCTTACGGTTATAATATTTCAAGTTCACAAAATAGCAGTTTTGAGTGTTGTGTCGCGATTTGGCGGCATTTTTGAGGATTAAGTGTCTGGGATTAAGTGGCTAGGGATTAAATGTCTAGGGGATTAAGTGTCCGGTCACCTTAGGAAAGTACATGTGCGTGGGGTGACTTCACGGGTGGCCTTTTTAATAAAATGTGCATCATCTGGTGCCAGTGACTTTGTGTCGAGATTTCTTTCCTCTATGCTTTTTATTTCCTTTATTCACATCGTTGTGGAGGGGTGGGTGCCTGGCGATGATTGTTGCTGTGCATCTCGAGCAAAAAGGGTGGCGTTCACCCAAATTTGTGGAAGTAGTATGTTGCACCATATGTTATGTAATATATTTGCTTTTTGCACTCCGTTAGTTCTTTACAACTACAAGTATAGCTTTTTTCTGTTATATAGGCTAGAAATAGAAGTCTTCCGGGTTGTGGAAATATGCCAGAGACGAGGCTTAGTTTCTGACTAACAGAGATTTAATACTTTCGAAACCGTCTGGTGGAGATCATTTTGTAACTAACCTGGCTTGAAACTTTGCTGACGGTTGTAAAGCAGCGTGCGTCTGACTCATCTGACTGTAGCTTTCCTGGCTACCGGGTAGGTACCCAGCGTGTACATGACCTAAGTCCCCCGTTCTCTTCCAGTGTTCTAGTTAGGTTTAACCTCGTCCATAATAGTTTCTCTTCCAGTCCTCCGTTTTCATTTATTCTCCTGTAATCATACGTCTTCTTTGTATAATATTCTGTAATTATAGTCTCCTTTTTATAGTATTCTGTAATTATATGTCTCCATTTTATAGTGTCCTTTAATTATACCTCTCCTCTTTATAGTATTCTCTAATTATACATCTCCATTTCATTTAGACGTTTTGTTCTAGTTAGAAAATTACTGTCTAGCTTTTTAACCCTCTGTTATATGCATTTCATATTTTGGATATTTTTTTCTTTAACATGGAAATAGTCATAAAATCCAGTAATTTTGATTTACTACGCACTTTAAACAACAGCAAAGAAAAAAGGTATGGTTTCAACTAGTGACCTGGAGAGTTAAAAGATCTGCTTTTTCAAACCGTAGGCATGTACTCATGCACACGACCTTTAACGAGTGACGAAATAAACCAGAAAAATCACAAATAAAATCAGACTTTCTAATGAATGCTTCAGAACATACTTTAGAAAGTTTTGTGAAAAGTCTGAAAAGCGAAAAAATTTGAAGCTGTCTCGACGAGATAGCAATTTTAAAAATAAAATTTAGCTAAGAGAACATTTTGGCAATAAGGGCAGCAAATAAATTGGATGAAGACAATCGCCATTTTTCAAAATGAAAAATAAAATTACGAAAAGAATATTAGATTTGTTCGGAAAATACTGTCACATTGTCGAGCACATAATTCTACTGCAAAGATAAAAAGCCCCCCTTTCAGAACAAGTTCACATTCTCTTTTATTTTCTCCATTCCCTGCCGCTGTTAACGTCCTGTTTCTTCTTTCATTTACTTTCTTATTTAAAACGCGTGCGATGCGAATAAAAATTTTCGTAGAAGTCAAAGCATTTAAACCGAATATATATTTTTCCCCAAAAATAAGACAAAACCCGAAAATACACTCTAGAATGATTTTTCAGGATGCTCGTGATATAAGCCCTAACCCCAAATATAAATCCTAAAGATCGTCAGCCAGACGGACGGATTTCGTTCGTCCGTTGAAAGGCACGACGAACGTATTGAATTATAATGCAATAATATTAAAATATAAATAAATAACATTACGAGCTATGACTACGTTCCAGAAGATGGAATGAATGTATTAGAATAAGTAGATTTCTGTACTTGAATAAATGTATATCTTGTACATGAACAAATATTTTCGGGAAAACGTGGTATTTATAGTTAGCATCTACAAGATAAGCATGCTTCATGATGCTAACACAGAAGCACGTGAAACGCAGGTTGTTTCCAGACATTTTTGTTTTATATCAGCTTTATCGCCAACATGTTTTTGTCATGGTCTCTATAGCTTTCACACTTTGACACAAAATCTAACAACTTCATTAAACAGCGTTTGTGTGTTTTTGTTACCAGCTTCCCTTGAGATTTCTTTATATGTCAACGTTGTTCAGAAGTGAGGGGAGAGAATAAACGTGTATGCATTCCCACACACACACACACACACACACACACACACACACACACACACACACACACACACACACACACACACACACACACACACACACACACACACACACACACACACACACACACAGAGATTCATGTAGCTGTCGTCGCTTGCCTGCATAATTCACGCCTTTCATTAAAAAAAACCCCGACCTGTCTCAGCATGTTGAAAGGACTGCAGTGGCTGGCGTCAACATCCGGGTAACTTCGCACGCAACGGGCCATTCATCAAGGTAGTCACATCGACCAGGCTGCTTTCATGTCAAAGCGACCTTGGACAGCCATGACGAATCGTGGAAATCATTAAAATCAACGCAGATTATAAATTATACAAAAAATACTACCAAGCGTTGATCAAAAGGATTAATTAAACATGCTGGTAGCTGCAGCAAAAAGTTTAAACCTTTATCGGTCAAACTGGTCGATTCCTTTGCTTTTTTTCTGCACGCTGGGTAATTCTGCAATTACAAGTTTCAAGGCAAAGATTTATGTCTGTAATTCGAACGGAGAATGGTAGTGAGTGCCATAGTTTGGGTCCGGCGTATAGCTTAACAAGCAGGCAGTAAAATGTGTGGAGAAGATGTATGAGAAGATTACAGAGTTCAAAACTCTCTGAATTTGTCAGTCATGAGTTGGGGATAGCCAGCGAGTAGAGAGGTGGCTTAATTCAGTCTAGAAAAGAAACAAGTGAAAAAAACCGTATTTTTGTTGCCAGTACATTAAGATGCTGTCTGATGAGATTGATCTTGCAAACAACTGTCTAATCCGAGGGACAAGTAAGATTGAGGAGCGTTGCAAGGAAAGGTCATCTCACGTGATGCGGCGCTCTATAAATAAACAATTATTATTATTATTATTATTATTAACGGCGATAACTGGACTAAAAGACGTGGATAAAAAAGCAAAACTTCCATATTGTCATCGTTTGGGTTTCATTTGCTGATGGTCGTCCAGGACATATTTGATAGAACATTCCAGAACGATACAGTGTAGAAAGGACTGGCACAAGGTATACAGCTGTATCTCGTGTGGAGATGACTGACTTTTAACTGCACGAGTGTTGGTCAGTTAGCTCAGTGGTTTATTGTAAATAACTGCCCTCCAAACAAAGTCCATACCAAAATTTAAAAAAAAGTCCAGATCGGGTAGATGAAACATTACTAATAATTCAGTGAGTTTATCAAGAGTAAATTGCCAAACTCGTGAAAACTACTCATGAATGGCCTGTATAGATGATGACTGTTTGAATGGCGACTGTAGGAGAGCTTGGTCATCACACAATCTGCGATTTTATAGGCCGAGCAGTTGTTTCCAGCAGCGGCTCGGAGTTAGTCTTCTCCCCCAAAGCGAGGGTTTTAGCAGCACGAGTGTCGCTGTGTCGGCTTTGGGGTTCCCGATCCTGTTAAATATCTCCTCGGCACAACGTTTGGTCAATTGTATCTCTTGCCTTCTGAAGTGGCTGCACCAAGGACTGGTTGAGACACAGCAATGTCTTCCGCGTTATTGTGCAGGATTGCTGCCATCAGGGGGACACTAATGTCGTTACTGGCAAGACGATACATGCGATAAATTCAATCGATTAACTTGTCTGGGAGAGCGCGTTTGTGAGGTTTGTTTTTGTTGGAGAGAGAAAGAGGGAGAAATTTCCATGAAATATTTGAGGAAGAAAGAGGGAAAAATGTTACTGAAATGTTTGCGTGAGAGAGAGAGATGATGATGATGATGATGATGATGTCGATTTATATTGCGCAGGTATCCAATCTAACAATTCATCTAATCTGGGTGAATACCAGTCTTTCTGTTCTCGAGATATACCCTTACAAACAACCCCAAACAAAAAAGGTCAGACTCGTCACATTCTGAACATCGACAGGACTGAGTAACATACAGCCCTGCCATTTGCTATGTACTATGTAATTATCCATAAACAATCCTGATTTCCCACTGGCTGAAGCCGTTATTAGTAACTATCCATGTACGATCTTGATGTCTGTGTTGCTGATCTCTTTCTGTGCATCGTTATGTTTGTACACCTGCACATAGAGAACGGGAAGAAGAGTGTTCACTCATATTTAGGGAGACAGAATTTTGCAGCGAGCTTTACTCAGTCATCAGGCGAATAATTTCGCTCTACTTGACTTTAAAATTGCCTCTTGAAACATCACAGCCACACCAAGTGATGTATTAAACTCGTTAAATGAGTTACGGAAGCAACATCGGAAAAGTGCATTTAGAAATCTGTGTAGAAGACTAGAACGACAGGAAACGAAATATTTAGGCCAGTAAATAGAAGATTAGTAGAACAGTAAAGTGAAATAGATGAACAGCGACAGACGCTGGTGTCTGTATAGTCACATGACTGACAAAGCCTCCGTCACTGGTACTTACTGTTCCTCAGAATATCTCTTCCAACCCTTTCTCTCTCCCCCCTGACCCCTGTTCCCAATGGTCTTAGAATCTGACCTGGTTACCATGGTACGGATCATTGCTAATTCTGAAGATGAATGAGTTATCCTTACCCTACTTGTCTCCATCTCTCTCTCTTTCTGCTGTTAGTGGCTTCGCTTTTCTTCTTCACCCTTCAGAGTCTCTCCTCCCTTTCTCGCAAACATGCAGATCTCTCAGCTACCCACCTTTCACCTTATCTCGTTTCATCTCGTGCCATCTCGCCTACTCTCGCCCACGCTCTCTCTCTCTCCACGTTCTCTCTATTGCTAGAAAATCTTCCTCCATGTGCCGCGGAAGCCTCCTTTATCTTGCACTAGATCGTTCTTCGTCCGTCTGTATCTCGCCTCTCTTCTCGTTTTCCTGCTGACAGTCCTTTCGCTTTCTTAGCATCTTTCTGCCTTCTCTCTCTTGCTCTGCTTTTATCTCGCTCATTCAGTGACTCCTCCTACCCCATGTTTTGCATGTTGTCCCTGTAAGATCCTCTGCATAATCTTTTCTGATGTTCTTGTAAAGTGTTTCTTGATTAGATTTTTATTACTTGCGTCAGGGAATGTTGTGCGAGGGTACGAAAACACGTGCTGGTCTTTAAGTTTCTGAGTGTCTTACAGGAATATAATGTCTAAGGATATCTGCTACATCTAGAAAAGCACAGAGATGAACAATTACAGAATATAAAAATAAAAGTGATTCTGAAAGAGATAGAGGTTAGAGGGAAAATAATTTGTTCAGCAATCAGTTAAAACATACTATAACAACCTGCATGAAACACTAAGAAGTAACAATCTGGAAGATAGTAATTATAATCTTGGTGCATATTTATTGTACAGGTAGTGTTCAAATAAGTTAAGCGTGCGTGTCTTGGTAATAGAGAGGTAGATAGAGGAAGATAAAAGGGTCGTGTTATATCTGATTACTTTCATTCCGGTGCGTGTACTGCTTTTAACTCTCTGTACGGGTTTGAAGCAATGATGCTCTGTCACCATTCGTGACAGAATCAACCTGTCCCTCGCAAACACTCGTGCCTAAGTCATCGGGTGATGAACTCTTGCGTGCACGCACAGTCACACTCACCTCCGTGATGAAAGCTAAAAACCGCTCCGCGTGGCTGGCGGCGTCCAGACAATTGTTCAAGTCTTCTGGGGGACCGTCGCCATGAACGGAGGCGTAGACCTCGACACCCATGGGATTAGCTGGTAGGCAAAAAGTCAGGACCTCGGACCTCTAAAAGGCTTTCTTAACCTCCCACACTCTCACAGCATCAAACTTCCAAACTCTCACAGTCCCCGACAATTTGTCACACTTTTGTTTGCGAAACCAATGAGATGAACAGTTTTTGAACGAGGCTTGCTGTCAAAATAACATTGGCTTACAGAGCACAGGGTAGATTGGCAGTGTAGATATATGTCGTCTGCTAAAGAGTATATTTGCTTACACTTTGACCAGATGTGATCTATTCCAACAATCCACCGAGAGCAGGGCTTTGGTGTCTTCTAAACAAACACTATGGCGTGAAGCTTTATTTAGAAAATGTTGCAAAAAAAGTGTGAGAAATCCTCGCTTAAGAAATCGCTACCCATATTCTTCGTGAGTTCAGCAACAAATTATTTTTAGTTTTTTTTTTACTTTTTATACTTATGTGTCGTCTGTCCTCGACCAAAAAAAGTCAGAGCTCTCTAGCACAGCTCTATTTCTTTCAGCTTTTACTTTTCATTGTGTCTTGTGCGCTAGTTTGGTTTAGAGCTATTTGTCTTGATAGTAATAAAAACTAACACCAGAGTATTCATTAGTACGAAGAGAAAGATATTGGCTGGCAGTGCTGGTCATGTGACTCGCTTCGAGCGATAGATTCCGCATTACCTTCCTTCAACATCCCTTCTCTTCGGAGGGGAGTACTGACAGGAAAGAGGGTTGGTGGCTGGTAGGATAAATTAAGTCTGTCATTAATTGCTAAAAGCTTGTTTGCCGAGGAGTTTACCGGTTTGGAGATGGAGCTCCGTGACAGATATTCATCCTGAAATAAGGTTCCCAGGGAAATTTTAACCCTTTTAATTTCTCTTTGTTTTTGGTGTAAGCGCCGATGAAAGCGTAAATAAACCGTTTTTAATGTGCGAGGCAGAGATATTTTTTCTTCGCAAATTCTTTTTCTGAGTTGTTTCGTGGGTTCTTAACGTTCCCTATTTTTTGGGAGGGGGAGGGGGGACGACCGCTGACTGCAGTTGCAGTGCATTTTGTCTGATGGCATACAAAAAAAAAACGAAGCTTTATTTTGTCTGCAAGGGAATTTTTCAAGAATAATCCTTTTCTGAGACGTAACAAATGGGGTTTTCATTTTCTTCGACCAAACTTGTTTGCAAATGTTGTCCATGTCGCCTGTCACCTGACGGCGTACAAATACCCCGTAACTCCTCGTTAGATCTCGCCTCAACTTTCCTTCTTCGGCACAGACGTCCATTTCCGAAGACAGCCCAACAGATAGGTGTGATTACTGCCGGATCCGAAGTCTGGGTGTAGACTGTGTGTCCAGGATCATGTTCTGATGTTTGTCATTTTGTTTGTCTTGGCCTCTTCGAGTGCGCACACGCGGCCTCGGGCAAACATGGCACAACACAGCAATGGTCAATTACTGCGTCTGGAGCGTGTTTAACACACACACACACACACACACACACACACACACACACACACACACACACACACACACACACACACACACACACACACACACACACATGCACGAGTACGAGTTTTATTTCTCTCTCTCGTGACCAAGAATTTATTATCGTGACCATCGTTGGCTTGTCTTTTGCGCATCTATCGTCTCGACACAGTTGCAGCTGTTGTTAAGGAAAGCTTCTAAGCCAGGTAATCGCAGTACAAATAGTTTATCGCTGTAAACGACACGATTAATTGAAGCCCCTCTTACATACACTGCGACTATGTTTAATGATTCCTTATAATGTGCGTACGATGTCACGTTCTTCGTGACTAATCTAAGGAGGCTGGCGAGGGCTGTCTCACAAATCACCGCTGGACAACCATGAGACAGGACCAAACAACTCAGGCCAGCCTCACACATGTTTACATCAGGACGAATACGATGTGTAGTTAAAAATTCAGTCTGGTGCTCATCAAGAAATATCTGATTTCATTTCGGCTGAATTAGGATCGGATCCAAGCAGCAGAGGTCAAGGTTTCACAAGATGTCTTTCAGCTTTGAGATACAAATTTTTACAGAAATTTACCATGGTCATTGTTGTGATGGATTCAGCTAGTTCTTACCCACTGCGATGTCGGCAGAAAGACTTTAGGGAACACAAGTGGTTGAAGAATATCTAAAGCGAACATCGATGTTCATCCTTCTTGCTCATTTGAGAAGTAACCTGCACCACGTATGTAAGAGATATTCTGTATGTATTTATTGCCGTCACAAAAGAAAAGAGCTAACATTGTGGCTTATCATGTTGTAGCCTGTAATCCTCTAATATCTTTTAAGCTGGAATATTCTCTCTTCACGTTATCTTCACCATAAAATATGTCTCGATATCTGCTTCGATGTGATAATAAAAAAATACATTGAATATGTTTAAGGACCACTTTAAAGGTAAAATTGGTAAACTTAGAACACAGGGACCATGAAGTCGCCTGTTCTGACAAAGTATTTTATGTGAAGAAAGGAAGAAAGAAGCGTTATCTCTCTATCCACAGGTTCATATATATGCATACATACTACAAACACGCACATTCACGAACACACACAAACACTAATGAGAAGCAGGTTATTCAGTCGAAAGAACGCCATCTAGTGCTCGCATGAGGAATGTGAATTAACTGCATTTCCGTGAGTGTGGAAGTTAATGGTACGTGGCATCCCTGGAACATTCTTGGCTTTCCGCAGTAGTTTGGCAAACTATTATCGCCTTCTTAACCTACCCCTGTACAGCTCTGCTTGCAGCTTATCAACAACTGCAACGTGTCGTAGGCGAGAATGTGCTTTATAGGACCCTGTCAGGCAGAGATTACAAGGAGTAGCTTTGATGATAAGTTTTCTTTACAGCACGCACAAGCAAACAGCGGGGGCAGAGAAATTCGAGTAAATGAGAGAAAAAAGTATGAATCTAGCGAAGCAAATGATACTTTATAATTTTGTTACTTTTATCTGTGTAAGCCAAATGGTGCATTAATTTTTTTTAATTTATCTGCTTATGCGTGTGTTTCAGAGTCGAATGAGGAGAAAAGGATATTCTAAGGTTTTCATCGTATTCTGTTTTTGCGCCTGATGTGTCAGAGTTCCGGTCTGGGAGAAGAATGGTACTTCTAACAATTGCTACTTGTAGCTCACTGGATTGTGCCAATCTTTTGAACTAAATTCAACTGCTTGGCATCTTGTAGATTGCTGGTATATGCCTGGCCCTTTTAGATGTACTAACAACCTTAGTCCTGATTATTTGCGTCTTTCAAAAGGAAATGCCGCTAAAAGTGCGGCTGGAACCTGGACAGACTGTGATGTCAGACTTCGAGATCGTTCACTCAGCGAGTCTTCCTGCTGAGCCTAGGATGGTGCTCTGTGTCTTTGTGAGCTCCCTACACGTGGATTGATCCGACCCTTACCTGGTGACTCCACTCCTCGCCTGGTTACTTCAACCCTCTTCTCGTGATTCTGCCCTTCTTCTACGTGGTGACGACGTGGTAACAACGTGGTGACTACGTGATGGAGGTGCAAAACCAAACGTCAAATGAGACGTCGGGCAACCTGGCCCATGACAACCAAAACGGCCCTCTTCACTGGACTTACACGGTGGCCAAAATCCTGATGACGTACGTCCTTCCGGTCATTATCATCACGGGACTGCCAGGTAACGTGCTGTCCATCCTGGTGTTTCTGACACGTGACCTCCGCCGCCTTTCCTCCTCGGTCTACGTGCTGGCCGTACTGACGTCAGACATCGGCTTCCTCATCAACCTTCTTTTTCTCTGGCTTGAGGTAAGACTCCAAAACATCGTGTGCTTCTCTTGTGGGTGCTTTAGCATGTCAGCAGCCATGCTACTACACAAACAATTGGCACTCTACTTGACAGCCTGCAAAATCACTAATCACTGTGATATATATATATATAAATATAGGAACGATGCTGCTACAGAGTCAGTAGGTCTTCTGCTTTAGGAATCAGCAATCATGTATTCAGAAAGCATCATGTAAGTGTTTCAGACAGCAATCATCAAAAGAAATAACAGTGATGCCGTTTAAAAGTCTTCATTATACGGTGTCGATATTTTGTTTCTCTTAATCCAAAAATTAACGTTTATCATAAGAACTAGGTATCCCAAGCTCATTTTTGAATTAATAATAAGCAAACAGAGAACTACAACGACAAAAAGATGTTCACACACTGATTTCAGTGATACCAAGCGTTTTAATAGGTCAAATAAAGTTATGAGATTTTTTTAATATTTTAATTTCGGAATAATTTTATGTCCGAAACTGAAACTGAATAAAATGCTGATTTTTATAGGCCAGTAATAGTTGAGTAATAAACAATCAGAAATCATCAGCTGGCAGCACTAACTTAAAACTGCGCCAATTTTTTACAGATCACCAGGTACTGGGAGTATTAAAAATATCCCAAAATTGGGATTTCAAGCAAATACCACTGTTCTTAACCATATCACGTATCCACGCAAGCGTGATAAAGATGAACATCTCGGCTGATAGTGACATGTCATCATCTATCTCACTCTTAGTCTCAAGAACATATTGTTGATTGTGTAGGTTGTCTACTGTCCCAGATAATCTCAAAGCTCCTTTCTGGTTCAGGACAAGAACCAATCTGATCCAGAAGACCTGACCTGATGGTGGTGTGTGAAATTCCTTCAGAATGCGTCTTCTGAATCTTTTCAGCCTCGTGGCTTTTACATTCTGATAAGGCCTGCTATGTGCTTTCTCTTTTCTTGCTGTATCGGAAAAACCTGGCAGCTGGTGTTGCCTTTTTCAACTGCTGCTTGTTCAATTTTTTTTTGCAATGGCATCTGCACAAGTTTCTTTGTTGCTTGACTAATGTGATTGTTTCTTAACTTTTTCACACTGAAAAGCTCTGGCTGTTTACGTTTCTCAACAGGCCACTCCGTAGTTTTGTAGCTGTATTGCAGCATAAGAATGACAGATTGTAGATGAAAAAAAAATTCAATTACTTCTGCATATTAAAATACATCTGGCGAAAGATTGATGCTAAGGCAGTTCTTCAGGGCACTACTGATGTCTTTTGCCTGTTGCAGTCATACTTTCTACCTAGCAGCAAGTCAGACAACTGGGTGAATAACAAACAAAATATCAGCGACTGAAAAAGGAAGGAAGCAAAGCAAGTTAGCCTTGTTAAGACAAAAATCTGTACATCTGTGGTCACTGAAGAAACAAAAGTAATTTCTTTTATTTTACAAGTCACTTCCATACACCGACAGCTTATTTCCCAAAACAGTGAGAAGACGAAAGTCACGTGACCTCATAAAAGTGCACGCTTTCTCATAATTGGCATGACATCATCATTGATCCCACTCAGTTACGTGGCCGGATATAGCGGCGATTGGTTGTGGAGCAGAATCCGGGTTTACCATGTTTTATTTTGCAGCAGACTCCGAGAGGGAGAGTTATTTTCTGAACAACAAACCTGATAGCTTTGTTGTTTAGAGAATTCGATATCTTCTGATTCCAATATCAATTCAGTGTGTCCTTGGTGTCCATAGCAAATCGCTGCCCAAACTTTTGATAATCGCTTTTAGCGCATTTGTTGCATTACAAGTCTCTAGGTTTGTTGGTATCACTTTAAAGCCTGTTCTCTCCCCTAGATGACGAAGTTATCTATTTTTAGATCTCGTGCGAAGGAATAAAACATGAAAGTGGAGTAGTGTCTAACTACGGCTATGACCAACTTTTAATGCCGCGGACCAAAACGCCCTTGGGTGGTATAGTAGCAAGCCGTGTTTTACTATTTATTTTGCATCCAAGTATAAAATAAAATAAACACCATTATTTGACAAATAATAGAAATATTATCTTTGTTCATAATGTTCAAAACGCAGTAACAAGAACTTACAGTTTGTTTATTCATTTGTTTGTTTTTATGGGAAGTGAGGGATTGTTCACGAAACTACTTCGCAATTACAAAAGGTTTCTCTGTTTGGAGTACCTATAAGAATGTAATAATCAAAATCACATTTCCAGTCTTCTCATAGTCTACCTTACCACCATCATATCATTCCGGAAAAAGTCTATTAAGAAAATTAATAATATGAAAAAGTACTCTTCATTGTGTTTTAATTGGTTTCAAACGTGACCACCTCCTTATAAATAAAAGAAGAAAATAAAACCAAGAAACGAGAACTGTAGTGCTACCTCATTTATGAGGAATGAATTGCTCAGTGGAGTTAGGCTTCATTAAAGATTGTCATTGCCCCGAGCGAACGCGGTCATAGTCTAGATTTTTTATGTGCTTACTTCTTCACCTCATAAAACCTAAACAACAAAGAGAGTAAGCCTTTCAGATAAACGCGACAAGCGAAGACAAAATCCGTTTTCATTTGGATTATTTGAAAATAGTTTAGAATAGACTGATTTGATAAGAAAGGGGAAGGGATAAAAGCTACAGTATCAGGTATTTTGGATTCTCAATAAGTATCTTGAGGACTTTCTTCCAATTTGCAAGCTCTCGTCTAATCTTAGACATTTTTGTGTTTTTTTTTAAAAATGTTATTTCCTACATCTAGATGCGCGGAAGTGAATTTTAGACTGTTTCGTCTTCGTTCTGCAGGTGCTGGGCATCCGCTTAAACCACGAGGAGGGTGCATGCCAGTTCTTGGTCTTCCTGTCCTACGCCTGCAGCTTCCTGTCCGTATGGTACACGGTCTGCATCACCATCGAGAACTACATCGCCATCTGCCACCCGACCAAGGTCAACGTCTTCTGCACGCGCTCGCGGGCCCTCATCGTCGTGACCCTCCTGGCCTGCGGCTCTCTCGTGGTCTACATCACGTCCGCGGCGGCCACGGAGGTGCGCGCAGACAACACGGGTCGGCGCATGTGCGACCGCAAGGACGAGCCCTTCATGAGCGTGATGAAGGCGCTGTCCATCTTCGACTCTGTCGTCACGCTCCTCCTGCCTCTCGTTTGCGTGACCATCATGCTGGTAGCCATAGTCCTGTCCATCATCAACACCTACCGCTGGCGGCGTTCCAGTCCCGGAAGCCAAAAACGTCGGGCCGAGCTGATGGACATCCCGCAGGTTCGCGTTGCCAAGATGCTCTTCGCCCTCTCTCTCTCCTACGTCATCATGAACTTGCCCAGTCACGTGAGCCGCCTGTACTACGTGATCGGTGACATGATCCACACGATGGGCGGTGGGGGTGGTGGGACTGTGGTGGGATCAGCGGGGGAGCGCCACATGGTGATAAGTGAAGAGGCCAGTCTGGTGCAGCTCGTCCTCTTGTTCGGATCTTACCTGTATTACGCCGTCAAGTTCATTCTCTTCCTCACCTTCAGCAAGAACTTCCGGCGCTCCATCAGAGAGTCGTGTACAGACACCACAGGCAAGGGCTGCCAGAATAGAAACTCCGCACCTACTGCTGTGTAGACGAGGATCACCTTCCATCACCTTCTCAGCTACTGCTGTGTAGAGGAGGATAGCACATCACCTCCTTCTGGCAGTTTTTAGCTTTGATTTGTCCCATTCCCCAGTGTGGATGAGATACATTTTTTCTGGTTTTGTAATCCATGTTTTGCCAATTCGTGTATAAAGAGAAAATAGAGACTCTGTTTGGAAATATCATGTTATATGATGAAACATATATGTTGAGACTTGTCCAAGGGTGAGAAAATGATAATAGAGCCCTTGTGTGTGTGTGTGTGTGTGCGTGCGTGCGTGTGTGTGTGTATGTGTGTGTGTGTGTGTGTTATTTATTTATATTTAAACTTTTGGAGCAGTCAGTGGTACTCTTGAGATCTGTACACGTTAAAAAGAACCTTTTCTTGAAGTTCTTCACGTCGTTTACATACATTCACACACGACCTGCTTTGAAAATTAACACTTGCCACGTAGTGCGCTTGTCTAGATGTAACACTTTACCAACGTCTGAACAGCGTTTATTCGACAATCTCATCAGCAACGTTAGTTAAGTCAGACTTCTTAGCAATATTAATTTGACGAACGTCACAGCAACGTTAGTTTGACGAACGTCACAGCAACGTTAGTTTGACGAACGTCACAGCAACGTTAGTTTGACAAACGTCACAGCAACTTTAGTTTGACACCTTGGATTTCTGGCGATCTTGCTAAGTGGTGTAATTATCTGATTAATGGGCAATGATAGTCTTGTCTGACGCCTAGTAAAACCGACTTTACCCCTTTATCAAGGAAGATTCTCTTTGCAGGATTTTGGGTACATAGCCTAGTGGTTACTGTGTCCACTGTGGAGCTAGAATGTCACTGGTTCGAGGCCTGTTGCCGGAAAACTTTCCCCAAACTACCTTTTAGCAAACATATTGACCTGGTTATGTCATGGGAGGTAAAGATAAAAGAGCGAGTGACACTCAAATATACCACACACATTCATGCATATAAAGATGATGAATATTCATTGTTCGAGAACTGTTAGACCAAGTAAATAATTATTTATTTATTTATTTTCAACCTAAACAACTTCTGAATCCTCTGGTCGCTGTGTTGTGGAAAGTTGCTATTTACGGGGCTTAGTCATTTAAATGTGGTGTGTGAGGCCGAGCACATTAGGTGGATCTATAATAATTATTGTGAAAACATTATAACATTACTTGGATGATTGGCAGTGCAACATGATTGGATTTACTTCTGTATTTCAATGGCAGGTTAGGCTGCCTGCGCCATTATGTGGCACGAAAGTAGAAGCCGGTTGACGATTATGGCGCTGTTTAGGGTCAAAATTCACAAACAGATCCAAGTGTGATCGTTTTGACGAAGTGTGTGTCGCCTGCTGGTAACCTACTGAGGTTTCTATATCGGGGACTAAGGCGACAATTTCTCGAACAGCTGCTGCAACGTTCTTTTAGAGAAATTAACATAAAAACTTCAGATATAGTATATAGAGAGGGCTATAGAGAAATGTATTTATAGGAGGAAAAGAAGGAGAGAGCAGGTAGTGAGAAAGGCGGAGTAAGAAAGGAAGAGAGAAGGGTAGATTAAAGGAGAAGAAAGAATGTAAGAGAAAGAGTGAGAAAAAAAGAAGTGATGCAAAAAGAGAGAAAGATATAATGTCTTCATTTTACGCGTATGCATTTGTATGCGTGCGTGTGTCTATGTGTGTAGATATTCAATATATATATATATGTGTGTGCGTGAGTGTATATATAATTATATCTATATGGTTGTGTATGCGTTTGTCTGTGTGTGTGTGTGTGTGTTCCAACCAAATCAAACAACAAAAAACAAAATAAAACCAGCCACACTGGCCCTCCGAAAAAAAAACCAAGCTGCTAAAATAAAAATGTGGGGAAACGTTTTAAGAATGGTGACAGGGAACCAGATCTTTGTTACCTAGGAGACATTTCTCACCCAGCCGTCGTCCATGACATGCAGGCGAGAGTCTCATCTCAAAACTGATCGACGATGCTATGCGTGACGACAACATCTCGGGACATCGATGACCTGGACTTTCACATCCGGTTCGCTGTTTTTGCTGGTTTTTTTTCTGGAATGTTGTATCCTTAAAGGCCTTTCTCTGTCCCGTTTACCTTCATGGCTTTATCACTTTGCTGCTGTGTAAATTGTTGCTGATTCTTAAGTGACCTGACACGACAACTGGGTGATTACAAGGTGCAGCGATTAGAACAGAACAATTTGATCACGCGCTGTACAGGATGGAGATGACATTCCGATTAAAAATTACTGTGAGGTTGATATGCATTTATTACTGTTGGCGACATAAAGAAAACGCATACTACGATTTTGTGGAGCCGTATAAAGTCTCTTTTATTATGCCTAAAGTCTAATCCAGTTTGTCCTGATCGTCGCTTAGGAAAGTCCCTTTGCATGGATAAATTGCAGATGCTGTGTTTTGTCAAGGGTGCCGGGGATGTCTCAGCGATCAACCGCACACCTTAAAGGTCTAGTCTAGCATGTCTTCTAATGACTATGTGAAGTTGAGTAACGATACTATTTCCCAAAATCAGCGTGTTTATCTTCCTCGTGTACTCGAGATAGATGCCTACAAGCATCTTCATGCACAGAAAGAGGTTCACAAGATCCACAGGTCAGGACTGGACATGAATACGCCTACGTTGTCACGGCCACAACCAGTGAGAAGATTGGATTATGTGCTAATTAGACCTATCCTCATGTGCTAATTAGAACTATCTGTCAAACTTGTCACGAGTTTGTCCTCATTCTGTGCATAGTCATGCTTGCAGGTGTGTACCTCAAGAACAGATTTCTCTTAGACTGGTGAAAATATTATCTTGCACAGGTTTAGTGATGAGAAAATATTCACCCTACTAGACCTTTCAAATGACTTGTAAATGAGGTGAAAACAAAGTCATGAAACATAAAGCTTGTCGCTATCATTAAATACATTTTCTACCTCTTTTGTACTTTTCCTTCCGTCGTGTTGAGCCTGTGATGTACTGTAAAGTAACGCCTCTCCTGATCTTTAGGAACAAATCTTTCGTTTTGACTGAAACACATTCTGGCGATCAGAATATATTCCAGATGCACTTACAAGTAAAGCTAACGGAGACATGTCTTGTCACTGCATCTCACAAGTAATACTGTCAGAGGTGTTTAGTCTCCTAATTCTTCTTTTTTATTTCTCCAGCAGTTCATGTCTTAAAAATATGCTGATAGAGGCATTTTTTTCATAAGTCACTTAATTCTTCTTTTTTAATTTCTCCAGCAGTTCGTGTCTTTAAAAAATAAAATACTGTACATATTGCGGATTCGATTCTGAACGAATGTAATAAGCTTTCCATTCACTATCTTGATGGATTGAATCTTTAATATTATTTTTAAAGTTTTAAAAATACACTAAAATTGTTATTGTGTAGAAAACTGTCAACAATGGAAAAGGAAGGTGATTGTGGTTGAAAAGTGTGTAAACATCTAGACAGACGGACATTGTAGGCATGCTCTTAAATGTCTTGACACCTCCGAGGTTGCTAGAGACTAAACATAATGCGAGACCACCGAGGTTTTTGCCTTCTTGCCTCATGGCCACATCTACCTCTGTAGATGTCTAAGTCTCCTGTCCGTTGATAATTATGTCTTTCAGTCACTGTCGAAAGTTTCTACAATTTTGGGAAGAGAAACTTTATTGAGAGAGAAACATAAAGGAATGCTAATGATTGTTTTTTTTTTCCCCAGGATGCAGAGTAGTGCATTTCCTCTCCCCGTCATGAGAAGCTGAAATTGCCTACATATGTACATATGATCTTTTATGCCTTGTTGATAAATGTTATTATTTGCAATATGAAACGTTGTAATGTCTCGGGGTGTAAAAAAAAAACCTACAATTCTTTAAGTGTTTGGTACACAAACAGTATTTGTGCACAAGTTCGGTTTTACGGTGTTTCCATACAGTTTGTATAAAAAGGTCAATGATGCTGTTTACTGTTGCAACTATTTTCTTCCAGTGTTTTACCCGAATCAGGGTCTGTACCTCAGTGGCTCCATCAATAAACATCAGCAAAAAAAGAAATTGGCTTTGATTTCATTTTTTTCTCATACAGCTGCCCAAATCTTGCGGGTCATATACACATACGTTCTCGAGGCAAAGCACAGAAATGTGCTGGTGGTGGTGGTGGTGGAGGCGATGACGACGACGATGATAATGATGATAAAAGCGCTTATAGCAGCCTGACCCAAAATGAGCATTAGTACATCTGTGGCTACATTTGCATAAATTCTTCCTCTCACAGAATTTTTGTTCTTCTGTCTTATCCACAACGAAACGCATTTTTTTTGAGCATGTCCATTCAATTTAACAACGCAAATCAAAATCTTGTAAGAGTTTTTATCGCTTTTAGATACGACCAGCAGTTCCTGAAATGCTCGTTGCGAAGAGCATATAATGTGAATGAGACTGTTTAGAAGGACCTGGAAGCAGTGGGAGCACTTCGACACTGCGTGTGGCCAAACAGTTAAAAATTAATTGTATTTTAAAATCAGGCGATAAAGCTTGGCACAGCCTGTCGATACCAGACCCTCTACTTTCTATTCTGTCAGCAATGAGAAACAAGAAACGAATGTTTTGAATAAATAACAGGGAACGCTTGGACAGATTCCTGCTTTTCAGTGAGAAAGAAGGGGCTTGGAAATGTTAGTAATTTTGCTTTAACGACCAGTCGATATTGAATTATAGTCTTTTTCCACACTGCCAGGAAAAGGGTAGGTCGACCCCACCCTAAAAAGCCTTTATTCATGCAATCGACGATGTTTGAAATGACAAACGCAGGATAAAGACTATTATTTATGCCTGTAGTCAGCTGGTCTGTTCGAAAACACATATACAACATAGGATCAAAGTAGTTTGTTTTCACGTATTGAAAGTAGGTAATCTACTGGGGTTTCTTGGGTAAGCACCACTAATAGAAACTGAACAGTCTTTTTGTCGTGTATCTCTGACAGAAACTCTAAGCTGGCTAAGTTTTTTTTCACGTACCATTAAAGGGAAAATTGAAGCGTTCTCGTTGAAACCTTTTCTCAGTCATGTGTACTACACTCGTGCTCAGTCAGTCAGTCAGTCAGTCAGTCAGTCAGTCAGTCAGTCAGTCAGTCAGTCAGTCAGTCAGTCAGTCAGTCAGTCAGTCAGTCAGTCAGTCAGTCAGTTGACTGGCACCAGTCTCGCCTATTGTGGGCGATAGTCAGCAGGTCCTGTACAGGACGACCAATCCAGTCTTTGACATTCATGAATAGTCTTCGACAAAGTGTCGTGCCGAGTCACATCACCACAGAAGACCAATTTAAGTCGCTTAGCTGTTGAAAGTAGAGGTTCCTGGTGTCCTACGAGTGTGACAACCGTGATTAAGCTTCATAAATGACATCCATTATACTGCAGCCCTTTTGAGATAATTCATCATGATGTACTAATCAGAAAATTAGAACATTACAAGCTTAGCAACTGCTCCATCCGATTCCTTAAATCCATTCTCTCCAACAGACCTCAGACAAGTTAAACACCAAATGTCGGATCCCATTGAAGTAAAATCTGGTGTCCCACAAGGCTCAGTCTATGGTCCTCTTCTGTTTTATCTCTACATAAACGACCTTCCTCTTTATATCCCCCAGTCATGCGAAATGTTTGCCGACGACAAACTGGCGGCTCTTTTACAACAGACTGCTGATGAGCTTCAGTCTTGGACGGAACTAAGCAGCCTGGCACTCAACCTTCTCAAAACAGAAGCTATGCTTATAACAGCACGACAGAAGAGACAGAACCTCACCGCCCCGTTCATCTAAGTACCCAGCAAGTACCACGAGTCCAAAGCTGTGAAATTCTAGATGTTACTTTTGACAACAGTTTGATTTTTATTTCAATAAGTTTTTTTTCTACTAGGGCTAGATGTGAAAAAGCATATCATTTGGTTATTCTGTTACCCTCGTAAATAAAGAGTTGTCATTTGTACAAAGTCGTTGTTTGTATGATGTCTGGAACAGGCTCTTCAGGAACGTATTCTCGAATGCCATCCGATTCATAAAAATATTCTATTAAAATCAATAGATCTACTCTAAGTAATGTAAACAATAGCTAATTAAGCACATAGCAATTTCTACAGACATTAAATACGAGAGTTGGTGTAATTGTAAAATAACTATACAGACATAAGCCCTAGAGTTGCCATGTCTTTTGTTACCTGAACTAAATGCACTGTTTTCGAGAAGCATCGGTAGGTCATCCAACCTGAAGAGACAAATTTTTAACTGTCGCAAGCCCGCGAGGTTTTCTGGACATGCTTGTAAATATCTGGTTCTTCAGAGGATCCAAAGATACTTTTGAATCACCATGATAATGATTGTGCAATACGTGTGTGAAAATGTGAAAATTAGAAATCGATACTTATTTTTTTCTTTTTCAATTTTTTTAATGAAAAAAGTGGAGGGATCAGCTAATTCACTTTTTTCTCTTTATTTGTTCTCTCTCTCTCTTTCTCTCCCTTTCTTTTTCCTGTTTATTTTGTTTCGCAATAAGTTTTGTAGACCCTTTGAAGAAGCATTAAGAAAAATTATCATTTTGAAATATGCTTCTTTTGTCCTGTTATGTCCTCCGTGGCACTTACTATGTCCTCCGCGACGCTGAGATCATTTCCTGTTACCAGTCTCCTTAATTAAATTTATCACTCTTGGGCCACGTTTGTGATATGTTCAGACGCGTCACGTGACAGGCAATTTCTAATCGGCTTAATCCTTAGCTGAGCGGATCTTCGTCCTCAGATCTTACAAAACAAATCTTCCATCATCTTCTTAAGATAGCGAGGCGATCTGAGGAGTTGTGGTAACTAAAGACTGCCATTTTCTGGATGCAGCAATATTTGTCTGGACCTGTAAAAGATCTGAAGACTTGCAGCTACTTGGCACCAGTGAGAGAGTGAGAGAGTTTATGTGTGTGTGTGTGTGTGTGTGTGTGTGTGTGTGTGTGTGTGTGTGTGTGTGAGGTCTTTTACGCTTGCATGTCTAAGATTACGAAGCACAAATCATTCAAAGGTTTTCATCAGAGAACTTTATTGTGAAATTAATTACTTACTATCGATTTGTCTGATCTTTCTTTGATTGTTTGTTCTCTTATTACTT
The DNA here is from genome assembly GCA_004794655.1 of Marisa cornuarietis. Classification (NCBI taxonomy): domain Eukaryota; kingdom Metazoa; phylum Mollusca; class Gastropoda; order Architaenioglossa; family Ampullariidae; genus Marisa; species Marisa cornuarietis. The sequence continues at coordinate 2,874,621 of SMMW01000627.1, read as the reverse complement.
TTTACTCTCCACCCTTTAGTGCGTCTATTGAAACATTTTTATTAACAAGAGCAAGAAGAACGCATCCCATCAGAAAATGTTTTTTTACGTTCTGCTTCTCGTTTTTTCATAAATATTTCTTGTCGCTTTTTTGACATTTTTTGGCATAATATACCATATAATTTTGTCTAAATCTAGTTCTTGTTAAACAATTTTTTTACCATTATTTTTCCATAAATTTTAACTTAAAAGTATGAAGTAAGATTATAGAATTTCCTGATCTCACCCAAAGATGTGTGGACTGCACGTAAAAAATACACGCAAATGTACATAATTTATTTTTTCTTCTGCTGTTCCCTGTCTTTAATGGTTTTTTTCGTCTTCTTACGAAAGAAACTTTATGTTTAAAGGCCACGTTTTTGGTGAAGGAAGCTATTATCTCTCATTTCCCTGTGTTATGCAAGTAATTTAAAATGAATCAGCGTTTTAATATGCCTCCATTAGAAAACTTCTAATTTCTAGAAACAAATCAATATCAAATTACCCGTCTTTCAAAACTAAGTTACACTTTTGCATGAAAAGAAACTTCTCCACTGTGTTCACTCGCAACTTTGGAAGAAGGAACAGAATGTGAAATAAAATCTACACTAAGTATTAACTTGCCTGACATGTCTGCTCAAGTTACAAACTGTTTCTGTTCTCGAGACAATGCTGCTCAGTATTAATATCGTTTTCATTACACGCTATACTGCAGATCGGAGAAAAACAATCTGCCTGCCTCCTTGATTTGTTATTATAATCCACCTTGGAAGAAAACAAGTTCCTAACACCTACACTACCGTGTATGTCTCCATTCAGCTCCTTAATAATTTTGCTCGAAGGACATCACGGTGAGCTGAGAAAATTTGAAAAGACGGGAAAGAAAACAAGCAGAGAAAATGGGTGGTTGAGGAGAGATAAACTGAAAGAATAAACAGAAGAAGAACTGAGGACAATAAATACTTTTTAAAACAAGTTTGACGTGTTTTATTTTAATCTATAGGTACAAGATTAAAGGGAATAATAATAATAATAATACGACTGTCATGGAGGTCACATCAACACGTACAGCGGAACGGAAGAAAATAGATGATGCAGGAGGCAACGATGTAGACAAGAGATGAGAGAATCAAGTCCATGCTTGTTGATTCACGGAAATCCACCATCTAAAGCAGCGGAAAATGTTGTGAGGAAAATGTACCGAAGTAGAGCAGAAAGTGTTGAGCAATCTGCAGGGTGGAGATGATTTAAATCAACAAGCAAAAACCCAGGAGTCGAGATGATGTAGATATGGCGTACACGACCGTAAGACGATAAAGAAGAGAAAAATGGGGCATAGGCTCAGAAAATAGTCCAGAACAGCGACAGGTGAAACGCAGAGAAAAGCACAGATTAACAGTTATCAGCAAACACCAAATACGATAAAAACCCAAATGCACTACACGAATTAAAAGAAAAAGAGCAGAGAGAGAGAGAGAGCTCGTCCCCTCCAGCCTTTAAGGCAAAGGGACACCACTCAATGAAAATGAACGGGGAAAATTATGTAGAGAGAAAGTGAGAGGCAAAGAAAGAGAAAAACAGCAACCAAAGGTGTGGCTTGTAGAACGATAAGGATGTCTTGGGGGATTGTCGAGGTTGTAATTGTACGGGAAAACAATTACTTCCAAAGGCGCGATAGCACATCCTGAATCGGCGAAGCCTCGACTCGTATCGGAAAGAAAACATCTGTCGTTGCACCTACGTGACTTGAGAAGAAAAGTGAGGAATTCCTGCAGACCGTGAGACAGGCTGTTGACTGCTGTCTTGAGATTTTTGTTCTTTGGAACAGTTTATGTGTGCTGGTGCTGCGGGTTACATTACAGAAGCCTGGCTACGCTGCAGCAATTTTTTCAGATTTCAGCATCTTTTACGTTTTGTTCCCACATTTGTTTCTCCGTGTTCTTTCACGATTTTCCCTTGATTATTATCCTGAATATAATCATCCCTTTCATTCTTCTCCAAGTAAACAAGCCCTTTTTCCCCTAGTCTTCGTAAGAAAAGTTGCATTAAAAGTTTCTTTGCTACTAGTGAATTATTCTTTGCATCTCTAAGAAATGTTCTTCAAGTCATTAGAGATCTCTAAAACATAGCTGAAAATAATTAAAAATCGTCTAACATCGCAAAAATCAATAAAGGTCACTAAAATCGTGAAACATCGCTAAGTACTGCTGAAGATCACTAAAGATAGTCCAATATTGCTAAGCATCTCTGAAGACATTGCGAAGCATTACTGAGGATCTCTAAGTATAGTCCAACATGTCTAAGCATCACTGACGATCTCTAAATATAGTCCAACATGTCTAAGCATCACTGAGGATCTCTAAATATAGTCCAACATTGCTAAGCATCACTGAAGATCTAGTCCAACACGTCTAAGCATCACTGAGGGTCTCTAAATAAAGTCCAACATGGGTAAGCATCACTGAAGATCTCTAAATATAGTCCAACATGTCTAAGCATCACTAAAGATATCTAAATTTAGTCCAACATGTTTAAGCATCACTGAGGGTCTCTAAATATATAGTCCAACATGGGTAAGCATCACTGAAGATCTCTAAATATAGTCCAACATTGCTAGCATCACGGAAGATCTCTAAATATAGTCCAACATTGCTAGCATCACTAAGGGTCTCTAAATATAGTCCAACATTGCTAAGCACCACTGAGGGTCTCTAAATATAGTCCAACATTGCTAGCATCACTGAGGGTCTCTAAATATAGTCCAACATTGCTAAGCACCACTGAGGGTCTCTAAATATAGCCCATCATGTCTAAGCATCATTGAGGGTCTCTAAATATAGTCCAACATGTCTTAGCATCACTGAGGGTCTCTAAATATAGTCCAACATTGCTAAGCATCACTGAGGGTCTCTAAATATAGTCCAACATGTCTAAGCATCACTGAGAGTCTCTAAATATAGTCCAACATGTCTAAGCATCACTGAGAGTCTCTAAATATAGTCCAACATGTCTAAGCATCACTGAGAGTCTCTAAATATAGTCCAACATGTCTAAACATCACTGATTGTCTCTAAATATAGTCCAACATTGCTAAGCACCACTGAATATCGTGACGGATCGCTGAAATATTGCTGTGAGAACGAGGCTGCGCCTAACTGTCACATCTCTCGTGCTCCACAATTGTTTCTTCCTGTAGTTGTTGTAACTTCAGTTGATATGCATTTTGTGCCTGTGGTGTTCATCACTGGGTGCGCTTTAGTTTTTGCTGTGTTTTTCTTTTATTGAACAATTCTTCAGAGTGTTCCTAATGTCAGCCATTACTTTTTCAGTTTCAGCGTTCCGAATGTACGGAAACCACATTAACCGTTCGTTGGACTGTTTTGCTAGCGTGCAGTTGTTTTAATTTGACTGATTTTGTTGTACAAGACAATTATTTTGTTTTCATTGTATCTTTCTCCAACTCCGTCGTTCTTGTTCCCAGACACAGCAAGAGTATAACAATTGTTACCACTAATAAGATCGGATGTTTATAACAAGTAAGAAGATGTTAGTCTAACGGATGAACGGGCTAGAATGTAGGTACAATTAATCAAAGCCCACGTAGTATGGCTGCTTAAGGGATTTATCCTGTCTGAGGGATTAAAAGTCGAGAAAGTCAAGAGCAAACTCCAAGCACGTTTTCAGTTTTCATTTTTTTTGTAAAAATAAAACGAGACACCAGCAAGTCTGCTACTAAGAAGCTTTAGCCAGTTTTAGTTTGGTTTCTACACATGACAACGACTCTAATCCTTGTTTGACTTGCTTTAGACTCATCAAGGTCTTCTTTTAATGGCTCTGAGGCCAAAGGACATTAATCCAAGTCTTCGTTAGCCGGCAAAGCCAGTTTTAGTCGCTAAGTCTGTCTCAGCACTTAATCCCCCTGACATTCTCGTACACTTCGTTTACAGCTTCGTGTTTTTTTGCCTATTTTGCTCATTAATTCTTTCTCTCTTTTACTTCCGACATGTTGTTTAGTTACGTGTACCTGACAATGTTGTTTACTTATAAGGATGTGACAATGTTGTTTATTTATGTAGACGTGACAATGTTCAAGATGGAAGTGGTAGTGATGTAGCCACTGTTTGCTCTTTAATGATCATTCGTGAAATCAGTAGATCGATTGGCTGATCGATTAAAGGTAGATCAAAATATCCTATAAAGAGAGAGAGAAAAAAAACATTACAAAACAAAGAAGAAAGAAATAAAGGTCCAGGCTCAGAGAATAAAAAAAGAAAAATGACAAATAAAGAAAAAATAAAGAAGAAAGTAAAACACCTTCAGATGCGCATCTCTGTGTGTGCATGTGTGTCGATGTGTGAGTGAGAGAGGCGATAAGCCCTAAAGAGAGAAAGAAACAGAGAGAGAGAGAGTAAATCTGACAGACTGATAATTGAGACAAAAACTCAACTCAGCAAGGTGTGAGGGGGAAAAGTATTGGCGACCGCAGAGAAAGCTGACTAATATTACAGTGTCGTCCTCTTGCGGTTCAATAGGAAGAATCGATAGCCTATTGGACTACCAGACGGTCCTCGCTCGCTCTCGCCAGTAACCACGTGAACCTGTCTCGTACTACGGGACCAAAATGAAGTTCAGCAGCTGAAGCTGCCGGAAACGTAATTACAGTTAGGTACCATTGGATACCCGTAACCCTCATTGCTGCACCCGATAAGACACAGGAACACCAAGACTTTAGATCATCTCCGTGTATAAATGTCCAGATGATGAAAAAAAAACTTTAATAAAATATCGAATTCTCGGTTTGGTATAGAGTTTAACCGAAACTGTAATGATTTTTATTTTATTTAGGTGCCATGTAAAAGGGGTTTTGTCTACATTTTCGATATCAGACCTAATATGTAGTCGCCAGCTATAGACGTTTAACGTATTTTGACTGTCTCAGGCGTATTTTTCCAGCTATTCTCCAGAGAGATGAACTGGGAGACGCCGGATTTCCTAGCCCAGAAATGTATGATAGCCTTGAGTTGGGTTTTGAATGTATCTTCCAAACCCATGACACATCTGTACCAGTTCCATCATTCCATTCCTTCTTTACAATTTAAGATAGAAACATGCATCGGAGGGACAAAGGTCTTGGGATCAAACCTGAACGGGACACTGAGCACATTGCTCAGACAATACACTTTGAGTACACTTTTGTCTCTGCGGACAACACCAGCCGTTTCTAAAATTTAATGATATAAATCAAATGATGATCACAAAGGATATAAAATCTCGTCTTCTATGTTTGCTGAATGTACTGGGATCTGAGATTGTCTTCACGCCGTCCATCCAATATCTCGAACTCATCGTTAGTGCAGAGATGAGCCTTGATAGACAAGTTACAGCTGTGTGTTTGTCTGCCTGATACCAAAGACAAGTACAGACATCTGTCAGTCTGCCTATTATGATAGACAAGTTACATCATCATCATCATCATCATCATCATCATCATCATCATCATCATCATCATCATCATCATCATCATCATCATCATCATCATCATCATCATCATCATCATCATCATCATCATCATCATCATCATCATCATCATCATCATCATCATCTTCTTGTAGCTCGCTTTGTCGCACTAAGAGACCAGATCTCGAGGAGACGTAGCCAATCGTCCATAAAAAGTTAATTTTCTCGCGCAGCGTAAAGTGATGGGGGGTGGGCCCCGGATAATGGCTAGACTTCCGTTCTTAATTTCTGGAGGAGCTAGTTGGTCTGCTCTGCGTCCTACAAGAGCACAATGGGGATGGCTTGAGGTGTAGCTTCCGATGTAGGTGGCGCACTAACCCAATGTGTCTTGTCTTGAGGCGGAAAGTGATCACTGGGACTGATCTAGACGGAGCTGTCTAGTGTTCCGAGTGGTCTGTGTATAGCCTTCATGATGGTTTTGATATCTTGTTGTTGATTTTTTGCTTGTTGTCACCTCCAAATTTTGGAATTCTGTCAGCCTTCCAATTGCCTTCGATACCACAGTCTGAGGACATTCACTGCTGTACTACATTTATTTCTTAGTGTTGCTTTCATAAGAAAGCTCTTATTTGGTTGTTTAACAGTACTGTACTCTCCCCACCCCCCATAGAGCATGTCCTATTATGGAAAGTCTTCCGGCTTCATTGTCATTCGTTTATGGAAGGTACAGGTACATGCACTGGTCCTAAAATTAAATGGTGTATTTGTCTACTCCACCAGTTTGTCAAATTTTACCTTGCGGATGAAAAGTTAACTTTTGTCCTTTCTCTAATAACTAGCAGAGTAGAGTTGTCTGTACAGGCTGCAAACGACTTGGTTCCGCGGTTCAGGTAGGAGTTATAATAATGAAAACGTGCAGGATGCAGGTCTTCTTGGACTTTCACAGCATGACTATGAGAATCTTCACCTGCAGCTGTTGCTTTGTGTTTCCACACATTTGTTTCTGTTACGAGCGTAAAACCTGACGAGAAAGTTAGATTGTGAGTGCATTGCCCAAAGAGCTTGCGGCAGCGACACGCTTGATGTAGTTGAAGCCTTAATGTCTGGTCAATTTAAATCTTATCCGTCACTTATTTTGCAGAAAAATTCTTGATGTCCTCTCGCCTAACATGCTGCAAGGGGCAGCTCTCTCTATGTTTTTCTGTTTTGTGGAGATCTGTTCTAGTATCATCATCATCCACTTGTGGAAGTACATCCACCTCTAAGTTTTTCTGTGTGTTGGGTTGTCTAAGGCTTTGTACACTTTCAGTTTGAATGGACAGATATGATCGCCTTTTTCGTTTATTAGCGGGGTTTTCCAGGTCCTGCCATTTCCTTTGTGGTCCGTGATTTTTAATATTCACTTCAACAACTCTTGTGCATTCAGCGCCATTGTGCCGACCTCCACGTTTTGATGGCATCCTCGGCCTTGTGTTGTCCTGTTTACATGCCTATAGCCTTTTGTTTTTGCCTCCTGATTTTAACTTTGTTTGGCCAGTCTTCTTGAACTAACATGACATGACAGTTTCTTGGTCTGTCCTCCCTCCGATTGACCTTATATCATCGCTAAACAGCGTATGTTTGAACATTTAAGTGCAGAGTCTCTCTGGTGAAATGTATTCATGTGGATACCAACAATCTCCTGTCGAATTTAGTCACTCTCTTGTTTATTTATTCTGCGTTTGACAGATGATTGTACGGTCTGTATATCTAATCTGTGACCCATTGACATCTTGATCTAAAAACAGCCCTGCTATTCCTTTAACTGTAATTCCTTATCGTGCGTTCTTTGTAAAGCGCCATGAGCTCACCCATAGAACTGGGGCACGGCGCTATATAAGTTCCCTGTATTATTATTGTTAGAACCGGAGATGGACCAGACCAATCAGAAGAAAATGGCTGGAATGGTGTCAGGATCTGCAGAACGCTAAACTACAATCAAACAAGAATAAGTCATGGGTTATAGCAGGTTCAGCAGTAGTTGGTAATACCCTTCCCTGGCAGCATTTTACGAGTGGCCATATTCATTTCAGGTAAATTGTTATCCAGGGGTAAAATTGGAAAATCACGACAACAAATTGGTCTCCATAGTTACAACGGACTGTCTGATCCACGCGAATGTTTCTTTATGCTACTTTACCCTAAATAATCTTTGCTTTAATAACCATGGTCCTTGGGGTATGGCAACTTCCGTGTAGTCTATAAACCACTTTATAACTGCAGAAAAAAGACGTTTGCGGTTGATTTACCCGCGACATTGACTTTTCCTCGCTACAAAAGCACGGTCCAGGCAGGCGCACTCTGCCACCTAAGGCAGTCCAGTGTCAAAGAAATGACTAAGAAAGGGACGCATCAGTTGTTCAAGGGAGTTTAGAGGAGGAGGAAGAGGAGGAGGAATTAATATTTTACGCCAAGCCAACAACTAAGGCTATATCAGGGCAAGGCAGCCAGCCCTGTAAACAGATGCCACACACAGAGAAAGAACAGCGTGCCCGAGACCAGAGCTGAACCCAGGACAGCCAACCTTCACTGTACTGGTGACAGGCGCTAACCGTTGCGCCACCGGGATGCCCAAAGGAGGTTAAAGGGCTGTGGACACTGATCTCACTTCTGACAGAAATTCTCTCTGAATGTGGCGACTGTTTCAGAGCTGGACTAGTTCACCGTGGTATTGACTCGACTTCTTCCTTGCCGTACAAAAACAAACCAAACGCTCGATCAATTACTGTTACTGGGGTATGTGGGCTTTAGTTCGAGGGGCGGAGTCTGGTACTGCGTCTACCATCCCCCCGTTCAATTAAAATCAGTCTCTGGTCGTTCACTTTCTCTTTCTCTCTCTCTCCCCCCTCTATGTGAGAGAGTATGTAATGCAGAGATTATGTGTCTGTGAGTGAGAAAGTGTGTTAGAGGGTGTGTGTCGAATATATTCTGTAGTGTGTTAGTATATAATGAATTGACGTGTATGTGTTGCGATGGAGACCGGGAAATACCGAACAAGCATGTTCAAAGCCACAATATTTGACAATTTGGGTAGTTATATTTTGATGTAAATAGAAGCACCCACAGACTTTGTTTGCAAACATAAAAGAAGAACACAGAATCCTATAGTTCTCACGTTTGAGACTAAATTAAACCAATCACATAGACCAATAGACAACTAAAGTTCCGACCCTTCCAGATCTGTTAATGCCTATGTCGTTGTGCAGGTTAACTTTCCCGACGACCACTTATTTCCGCCTGAATGTCGACCGTGTCCAGGGACTGCAGCTCTTCAGGAAAATCGTATTTCAAAAGCTGTGGTTGTGGCAAGTTGTTTGGGATGCGGCCAGGCGCACACAGCGACCTGCAGCGTGAGACTAGAGGAGTGTTTGCTCTCCATCAGCAGTTCAATTAGTTTATCACCACATTCCTGTGATGGGATCGATGGGTTGGAGGACAGCGGGGAGGACACATGAGTGCTTTTTGCATGGCACGTGACCTCAATTCCTCGCGTCCCAAGTCTCAGTCTTCAAACAACAGCGAGGCTCGTCCGAGCCAAACTTTCAACATTGGTCCTTGTAAACAAGACGTTCGTAAGAAAACATAAGCACCAGATAACACAAAACAGAACTTTCAGCTGGGGCAATCAGGCTGACTTTTGTCTGTGTATTGATTCTTATAAAAAATTGACAATTTTCTAAGGAAGAATCACACTTTCCAAAATAAAAAAATCTTTTCTCTTGAATTTTTTTTTTACAAAAAGTTTCAAGTGATGGGAGTTAAAAGTGAGCAAATATACCAGAGAGAAAAAGAAAGACAGAAAAAACAAGACAAATATTGGTCCGTTAATCATTTAGAGAGAAATACAAGACAGAATAACAGACGAACTGAAAGAGGAGAAAAGGGGAGGACAAAGCATCTGGACACGTGCGCGTATGCAAGAGTGCGTATGGCTGTATGCGAACATATGTATGTATGCGTGTGTTTGTGTGTGTGTGTGTGTGTGTGTGTGTGAGAGAGAGAGAGAGAGAGATAGCGCTCGCAACTGTGTGTATGGGTTTGTGCGAGCGTGTGTATGGGTGCGTGTGAACGTCTGTGTGTGCGAGCGTGTGTGTATGCATACGTACTCGAGTGCATGTGTGTGTGTGTGTGTGTGTGTGTGTGTGTGTGCTCACTATCAAATGACACACCGCCACGCCTCAGACTTGACAAGACAGGAAAACTTGTTTGCCGCTAATCGAAGACTTTATACTACCCTGGGGGCAGGTCACAGTCAGGTAGAACTCTTCACAGGAGGATCTTCATGTTCTTGGAATAAAACTAGTTACACAAGGCGTTGCTGATCCTTCTGTGCACGTTCATTCATTTTTTTTCTTTCCTAGATGTTTGCCTCTTAGGAAATCAAACGAATGTTGTTTTACCTTGATTTCCCTAGGGGGGGGTTAACGAGTTAGTGCGGTCACTAATGAGGACATCCGGAGGAACAAGACGCCAACACCCCCTGTCCCGTTGTTAAGGGATGGGTAACTGCTGCGCAATGCGGTCACCACACTTGGTATTCAAGGAGCAAGTTAGTAAAAATTAATAATACATTATACTTTTATATTTTAATTTAATATATATGGAAATCGAGTTCTACGGTACACAGAATGAAGTCACACAACGACCTGCCAAACGCGTGAGCACTATTCTCTTGGTGTACGAACGCACACAACGCACACATACACACAAAACATATATATATATATACATATGTCTATAAAATGTCTCTTTAAAAGTTTTAAATAAATTTAAAGATTATGTAAATATAAAAATGTGAACTTAACAGAATATCAGTGATTGCGTTAGGAACTTCTCCAACATCTTGATATAAGTAAAGTATTTTGCATCATGTTTGCGATTTTCTCCCCAGGTTCAGCAGCATAAACGGCTCAAACTTTTTATGGATCATTGTCATTGCTTTTTATGGGTCATTGTCATGAAGCAAGGGTAGTCGCTACCCCGGGGAAACTCAAGAACAAGTCAAGTCATAATTACGATGCGGTGTTCTTAGTAGATAAACTCTGTTAAATAATTCGCAGATATTACCGTATACATTTTTTTAACCTCAGGGGGTCTGGACCCCGTTCTAGTCAGTTCCAGTCGTGCTGATTCAGCAACTGCTCGAAGACATATTTACATCGACATTAAAATCGAAATCCTTTTGGAGAGCTAATATAAAACAGAAAGAACAAGTATTGAAACGAGAAACAGTTGAGAAGAGCGATGACAGTTATAAGGATCTAGAAGAATCGACTTCCATCCCGTTTACGACAGTTTTAAGAGTCCAAGGGAAACAACATTCTTCATGTTAGCTGTAGTTCAAAGGCTCTAACAGGCTCAGTTCTCAACGTGGTGTAGACAGTTCTTCGGATTTAAGGAGCAGTTTCCATCGGCATTACAACTTCAGCGATCTAAGAAGACAGTAATGTATCTAAAAAGATAGATTAGTCTTGTTGGTGACAGGTAAGAATGTAAGAGAATAGACTTCCAGCGCGATGGAACACGAGAAAGAATGTAGGAGGAAGGACTTCTGGCGCGTTGGTGGCATGTATAAGGATGTAAGAGGATCGACTCCCGTCGCCGTGGCAATAGTGGGAAGCCAGATCGTTAGTCTCTGGTCATAACGAACGATTTCTCCTTCGTCTTATCAGCTAGCTGTCAGCTGGCCTTATCTCATGTAAAAAGAAATTCTCTGACTCATTATCTTTTTGTTGGCATTGGATTAAAAAAAAAATATTTTTGAAGTCTGGGAAGGTTCTCGAACTATTGGAAATCGTCTTGAATGCGTGTGAATGCGTATGTCATGGAGATGTTCATCGAAGATGTTATCGGTTATCCTGTGGAGTGATGTTTACGCATGGCGTTCATCTCATTTCCGGTATTAGATAGCTATCAACATCATTGCCACACATTGGCACACGACTTTAACTATATATGTTCTTAAAACAACATTCACTCAATCTACTGATTTTCTCCTTTCATTTTACTTCACATTTATATTTTACTGGCCAAAAGATTCAATGAATCTATTCTGTTTTACAGCCCTTTTCTTAATTACCTGGCACAGGGAAAATAAGCAAGAAGCTAATATATTATTAGGCTTAGTCATCTCTGGAATCTGATTTCCCAGAAGAGCTATTGAGACGTGCATTCTGTTTTCAACTCTCAGGAAGGGAGAAAATGACAGCTGAGTATGTAGTACGAAACATAAACTCAGAAACTGAACGCCCAGGTTAAGCCCAGGACAGCTCATGAACTTTTTCCGCAGTATATTTATCATAAAAGTCGTACAATTCTCGTGGCGAGGCGGCAAATAGTTTTAAAACAAGAAGCGAACACAGCTAAAGTAAGTATATCTTAACATAAAGGGAATACAATAAAGTGAAGACAATAAAGTGAAGACAATAAGGTGAACACAGTAAAGTGAACATAGCTAATATAAATATAGCAAAGTGAGCAGAGCTACAGTGAATATAGCTCCAGCAAATGTAAATATCCCAAAGTGAACACAGCTTAAGTGAACATTACTGAGCATTTATCAAGTAGTTGAGTGTATTGATATTTATCGTAAGAGATAAAAAATAAGAAACATGGTGATCGAGTGGATGCTGCTGCTGTTGCTGCTGTTGATGATGATTTTAGTCAAGTTTCTTAATTTAATCGCAATTTATTTTTACATTTATTTTTTCCATCATCAAGAGTTCTTTTCACTTTGTAAGCAATTCAAATAATTTGCCCACTCTCATTTTCAGCTTGTTTAACATCTTATGGCTGCTGCAGTACATCATGTAACAAAGTTTTATGTACGGTAAGCGAAAAGAAAAAAAAAAGACAAAACAGGCTCTATAGTACTCTCGTGACGTCACGACCGTTGATGGCAGCAGTCACCAAACATCGCGAAAGGTTCAGTGATGTCCAAACCTGCAGCACCTATGGAAGCAGAGAAGCTGGTTCTATCTGAATAGCATTCAGCAAATATAATGTCAAACTCCAGCTAAATTGCATGTCATCACTGCCTGGCGCATGGCTGTGTCACAAGCTCTGTCTGGAGAAAAGCCATCAATATCAAGCTTTGTCGCGATTTTCTTTACTCGAGGAGGGAGAAGTTTCCCAAATCGATTAATCCGCTGTATTACGAATCTTGTCTCATGTGTGATTAATTATTTTTTAACACAATCAGCTCGACATGTCTACATCACCAGCACTGTCTAATGATGTCCTGGAACTTTTTAAAAGCAATCCAAAAGATCATGCCCTCTCATTTGTTTATGATTAATACCATACATTAGGGGAGGCTCTTAGTATGTCGTGCTAGCATGCAGCTAAGCTGCTAATACCTTTATAAGTATATACATTTTCTAGAATTGAGCATTAGCTAGCGAGACGAGCAACTAACCTCCCAGAGTTAGTGTCTAAATGGGGGACCATTTAGTTGTTTTGAGGCACACTCGAGTTCCTGATTTATTAGAGAAAGTAACGACCTTAGACACACTGAGCCACTTACGTCCATGTTCCTTATTGGCCACGACGATAAAAGACTTCACCCAGCGGACGTTTTATATGGCTTATTAACGTGGTTGTAATAAGAATAATTAATAATTATAAATTTACTTAACTTCGCACTGAGAAAATAAATAATTGCTTGAATGCAGTTGTTGGCTAGTTTAATTAGACAAAAGCGCAGCCTGATGAGACTGCCAGGCTTGCTCAAAGGACTCATCCACTGTTTATGTTTCGTTTGTTCAGTCACTCTCTGTCATGTAGTAACTTGTGTTTTACACAGCTGACAAGATATTTTTTTTACAGCTGCCGATGTATTTTTTTTTACAGATGCTGACATATTCTTCTCAGGGTCCGACCAATTGTACAAGTGTTGTTAAGTATTCTTTATTTTTCCTTTTACTTGATTCCTTCTGAAATTGTGACTGCAGTTTCCTCAACATTTGCTGGGTTTTTCCTACATCGTGAACTGTACATCGTTTGCTGTACGCAAAAGTTAAAAAAAAAAAATTCTGGTTTTGTTGCTTTGTTGTTCACCCAAGCGTACAAGCTATTCTTACGGCAAAATGTGGAATTACTCGGGCTCTGGTGTAATATACTCGAAATTGTTTGCGGTGTGCGAGTGCAAATGGCGAACAAACGCTGTCTAGCCATGCTTTTAACCCCTCTTCCGCTCATGCCACGGAGTGAGATGAAAATGCGTCGTTTGTTTGCAGGTCCGTTGCGTTGTCTGACATTTCATCAGTTGTGCAAATTCAGAATATTTGCCATGCCAGTTTGTGGCAATTTTTTCAAGTTTGCGGCAACTTGTGTGTGTGTGTGTGTGAGTGAATCATATATATATATATGTATTTATAGGAGAGGGGGTATGAGCGAGTTTGTGAGTCCGTGTTTCTTTGCTCATTCCCACCTCAGTGGTCCCTCTACTCACGTGAAAAAGGGAAGTTAATCAAGTTGAGTTAAGGCTCACCGAGTGGAGGAAGAGATTCACTGAGCCAAGTGGTCTCAACAGCTGCTCTAACCCTCGGAACAAACTGTTGACAGTGAAGTGGCAAGTCAATATGGCTGATGGCCAATGTCTGCAGCAAGAACGACTTGGCAGCTCCCCTTGTTGAGACTCAGCTAGAGTTTTTTGCAAGAACCGATAATTAAAAATAAAATGAGTGAAATTTGTTGGTCCTTCTTAGCTGACGGAATTATAAATGAAATTTAAACAGAATCATTTTTTTAAGCAGTGCACTATTTTTCTCGTTGACTTCGTAACCCTGCTTAATGCGTGACCTGTAGACTTTCATAATAATAATAAATGAAGATTTTTTTATAGCTTTTTTTAAAGACTTTCACCGAACCACAGACTTTCCAGAAATATCACCAGTAGACTTTACCTACAAACCTCTGTTATAGTTTTCGTTGGCGTTGCGTCACCACAATAGGAAGTATTCATAGTCCATGGTTCGAAACTCGTGTCCGACCACTACCATTTTTCGCTCGATATGGCCCTTATTTACAGAGCTTACATGACACGGTGCGAAGGGATTGGAACAATTTAAAGTATGTGGAAAGCATGATCTTTGGAGTGACTGAACTTAGCAAAAATGTGTTTCTTTCATTGTATTACATTAAACAAAATCAACATGACACGCCATTGAATAACTTTCATTTCATTTATTAAACTTTTTTTTACAGAGTCTCGAATTAGAGGAAGAGGAGACGGAAATATAACTATTTTAGACAATTTGTATATGCTTGTTTGTATGTATGTATATGTGTGTTTGTGTGTGAGTGTGTGTGGGTGTGTGTGGGTGTGTATGCTGGGTTTGTGTGTATGTGTTTGTGTTAGTGTTTTGAGATGTTGATAAGTGTGTGTGTTTGTGTGTGTGTTTGTGTGTGTGTGTGTGTGTGTTTGTGTGTGTGTGTGTGTGTGTGTGTGTGTGATGAAAGAAAGAGAGAAGACAATTTAAATCAAAGAAAAATAAAAATAAACATTAACTTCAAAATGTATGTAGGCAAAGGTCACAAAACATGCTCTGAGTTGTCTATATTAAGCCGTCGGATATGAAATTTCTAGTGTGATAATCTTCTTAGAGTCCTGCTATCAAACTGCGTTCTAGTTATATTTCCGTGTCAACGGTCTGCTGACTCCTTTAGAGTGTATGAAATTTTTTCCACCCTGTAAATGATCCATTTTAGCTGGTTTCCGACCTGAAGCTTTGTGCAGTAAAACATAAAAGTGACATAAGGTAACTTTGCTCTAATGTAGACTGTGTCATCAGGTCATCCCACGTTAATCTGTTACAGAAAACAACAGGAAATTTAATTTCATCTGCAAATGTAATAAAACTGCAAGCGCAGCTTGAAACTGAAGTAGTTCCTTTTAATTAGAACACTATTTTTAAATCCCCCCTCTAAGTCTCAGTCTTCAAAATTTCTTGATTTTCTTGATTGATACAAAAAAAAATCATCAGTTTTCAAAATTATTTTTGTCACAAAATCTTGACAGCACCAGTACAAGTTTGAAGGAAAATTGTCAATTTTTTAAAGTTAATCTTTTTTTCTCTTTGTTATTTATTAAAGGAACCAGGAAAGGAGAAAGACAAAGGCGATATCAACGAAAAGACTTTTCACATCTTCCCTAACAGAGACTTCACACCTACACATTTTCGCCATTCACTAAGTTTAGTCGTTCATTGGCCGTTTTACAGTAAGTTCAGCAAATAATAAACAGGGAAAGATTTCGGTTGTCCTTGGTTACATCATCGGGGATCACCACTGTCATCGCGCAAGAACGAAAGAGAAACAGAAGCAAACGACTCACTAACATTCATTTCAACATCCTCATCAGGACTAATTACAACTACACGGTTTTCAAAGGCTGGTTAACATTTCATTCCGTTACCTTCCATTACAACACATTACATTGACGTAAACTGTGTTACACCAAAGTCATCTGTTTCCTAACGAGGAGTCAAATCAGAGCACTTGTTCTCTAATCGACTTACATTGACCTGTGAGAGACAGAATGAAAGCAGTGAGAGACAGAATGAAAGGACAAGAGATGTCACATTATGCACTCTCCTACACCCACGTCAGCTTAGGTTTTGCTCTGTCTGTCAGCATGACAAAATAGTTCCACGAAAGAATACATAGCAGTAGTGCGATCGAGATTCCACTGAGTCATTAGCTTAATTCTCTTGCTGACTGCTTCCCCTCCTCCCCTCCTTCCCACAATTCCCCCTCCCCCCTTACACATTACGACACGTCTGCAAGTGGTCAGATGAACCGACCAACCTCTCGATTTCTGCCCCCCTCAAGTTTAAACAGGGATGAAAAAAAATAGCCAGCTGAAAAGAGTGAAAGCAAAAAGTTTTCTTTTCATCTTTTTATTCACACACACACACACACACACACACACACACACACACACACACACACACACACACACACACACACACACACATATAAGTTTTTTCTCTCTATCTCTTAGAAAAGTTTCTCAAACTTTTTAATAGACCCAAATTGTAGACTTCTATATTCTCGTATCTGACTATAAATAACGACCCAGAAATGCATGAATTTCTAAGTATTTAAGGATTTTTCTCGTCACAACCCGCCTTGAAAAGTCTCTTTCACAAAAGTAGATGGTTTCAGAATGATTTGCTAATCGAATAGAAAATCGCGCTGCGCCTAAAAATAACTGATAAAAAATGTTTTTGTGCGAAGAATATTTGATAAAGTTTAGACGAACAGTCTCACTTCATGCCCTTCTTGCTCTTCCGCTAGCAAAAGACAAATTTTCTCATGCATACAGGCATCCGTTTCTTTCGTTTGAACTTACATTTCTTGGTCTTCGGGTAGAAGCTGCCGAATAATCCAGAAAGAATTGATCCTTTCTTGAAGAGGGAAGAGCTCTCTCTATAAGTCTGCAAGATGGCATACATGGGATCTACACTCTGAGTCCAGCTTTGAAGTAAATAGCAGGGCATAATTATATCCTAACTTCAGTTTCTAAATAAGAATATTTTTGTTATATGGATGTAAAAATGTATTATTAGTAAAAATTATTAAAGAAAATATTTTCCTTTTACTCATCACAAGACAGTCACACACTGTCCTGCGGTCGTCTTGAAATCTTTATAGGCGCTTTCATCAAAGCAATTTTAAAACGGATATATGTATATCTAGACCCCCGATTAAAAGACTGTGGAAAAAAAGAAAAAAACACATCTAATATGACTACCTTTGGATCATAGGCTCAAAGAAGTTAGTTGATATAAACATACATTATTATATAAACTTATTCAATATAGTGAAAAAGTGAGGAATACTTACAGGCTTTTTATAGCCATCGGCGGAATATGGGATATATTCCCTCTCATCAACTTCGTAACTCTCTGTCAGGATGTTTAAAGTTTATGTTGGTCAGAGAGAGATTTTTGAAAGCATGGGCAATCTTTATCTTTAATAGGATAACAGTAGCTACAGTATAGAATGTAACGGAAGCAGACGATAAGCAGTAACATAGGCAGTCGCTTTCGGCTTTTCATTAAACCACACACACACACACACACACACACACACACACACACACACACACACACACACACACAGGTAAGTTTCCACATTACACATGAATACACACGCGCATGTGCGCTAATATCTACATGACATACACACATGCACTAACGTATACACACGCACACACATGTACAAATACACACATGTATACAAATGTACACAAAATTACATACAGGTATCCACATCTACACACGCATATTTATATATATATATAAACAAATACATGCACATACATAAATACACACACACACACAATCACATCCAATCATCTCAGCATCTGTCCACACAATTCCATATATTGCGTTTTTCTGTACGCAAGTACACCCAGAAACAAATTCTTCGGATCTGCACATCTTAACTCATTTTTCATGCATTCCCCCTTCAATTCCTCCCTTTCTCTCTCCTCCTCTGACTTGTGTAAGCTCTGTCATTCTCTCTATGCCATGTCATGTCTCTAATGCCACGGCTCTTTAACTTATCTCTCTTCATGATATATAGCTTTCATGTCAGCTCCCATATGTCATTCATGTCTTCATGCCATATCATGTCCTGCTTTTTATGTAATGTCTCTCATGTATCTTTTATATCCTTTTTTAGTTTCAAGTCATGTAATCTCTTTCGCATATTTTGTTCAAATATCATTTGATCTCAGTTGCTACTTTATTGCTTCGTGTTCATAAATGTCCGGTAAATATACTAAAAAAATTTACCACCTGTGTACATGTTCTACCTTTCGTTCTATTTTTTTTTATATTAAACTTCTTTTTTCATTGTAGCAGTTTGACATTTTACTTTGCGTTTTCTTTATGGTGATAGCTAGTTGAAAAAAGCACACGGAAAAATTCGTTCTATCATCCTTATAAATAAATTTTTGCAATCGTCTTTTTCGGTGTTGTCCACACGTCCATTCAGTGAGTAGCTGTACAGATTCCATCAGTCAAGCCGAATGGAGAGATTGAGGAAACGTCAAGCCTAAAAGGACGAACAATCAGAGGAGGCGCCAGACTTGCAAGGACCTTTCATTCTCAAGCGCCCATGCCCTGAGCTAACATTTCGCAGACAGCTTTGTCTCTGGCGACAGGGATGCACTCGACTGTCCAGTCATTTGATCAGCGAAGAGTAGGCGTCTGCGAACTGTTATCTCTAAGCCATCAAACTTATTCATTAGCACGCCAAACCCTCAACGCAAAAGATGGTTCACGCGCTCGGTGTCGTAACTAATTCTATTTTCATAGCAGGAGAGCTCTACGCTGCACGTGTCCAAGCGCGGATGGTTTATTTTCATAGAGATCGGTGTTCGGTGATATTGTCGTGTTATCTAAGAGCATGGCAATTCTTGCAGAAACAAGCTAACACACATTAAGGTATCTAAAAAATAATATACGTTTAAAAAACTCACTTTCTCCATCTTCATAGGATGCGACAGGTCTTTTGGGTCTGTTGCCATCTATGGATGATAAAAGAGCACAGTAATAATAATCGATCAATTTTTCTGACCTCAGTGATATTTTAGAAAGATGTCACGCGATATCCTCATCACAAAAGAGAAAGAGAGAGAAAGAAAGAAAAAGAAGAAGGCGGTATTGGTAGGGTGAAGAGAGAGAGGAAATAATATCTCCGCCTTCGCATGTTATGTTTAGAGGTAAAGACATTAATGAGGGAGAGAGAGAAGGCTAAAGTAAGGAGTAAGAGAGACAGAGAGGGGGGAGAGGGGAGAGAGAAAAGACAGAAACAGAGAGAGAGAGTAAACGAGAGGGAAAGAATGAAACGGGGCGCAGCAAGAAATATCAGCTATAACAGATCCCATTATTGTAAGTGTACATAAAAATCATATTCTTGATTTATTCTTGAAAAACTCAGTAAATAAATTTCACAAACACTTTGTTGAATATTATGATGAATGTTAAAGTACGTAACATGTCTTGAGAATGTAATACAACGCCAGATTCAATGGCGGGAAAGTTTAGTACACGTATACATCTACACCCGTATTAAAAGTCTAGTAAATATATACATCTACACCCGTATTAAAAGTCTAGTAAATACATACATCTACACCCGTATTAAAAGTCTAGTAAATACATACATCTACACCCGTACTAAAAATTTACTTCACGAATACATTTACACTTGTATTAAAAGTCTAGTGAAAGTGTACATCTAATACTCAATATTTATTGCATGAATACATCTGCACTCGTATTAAAAGTTTAGTGCATGTATACATTTACATAGGTATTAAAAGTTTATCACATATATACACCTATATTAGTAGTAAAACTTAAATGCATGTAAACATCTACACTCTTATTAAAAGTAAATCAAAATAATTACGGAAAAAAGGGGAAACCAAGGGATTGATTAGCTTAGGAACGTAGTCCTTGACGATGTCATTAAAGATCTTCCCAGCTCCTGTGACAAGGTTTTTGACGGGCTGGCCAGGTGCGAGGTTCCTGAAGCTCGAGGGATTGTATTGCCGATACTCTTCACCTTTGTAACGCTGTTGCACACGTTTGCTTCTGTCATCTTGTTTCTTAGGATATGGTGGGTAGTAAGTAGGGGTATCTGGGTACCGCCGAAAGCTATCTGGCTCGCTAATAAAAGGAGGCAAGAAGATACAATATTCATTGTACATGTCGTTACACTGCATTACATTACCTTTGTTGTCAAACATACACCTACATGTGTACACATCGCATTTCAAGACATTAAATAACAACTCTTGTAGAGTATACTCCTAAGTACACAAAATGGACACAACTATTGTAAACATTTATTGTACGTGTACACACCCTACACAACATTATTGGTCTTGTACAACATAACCTATACTTCGCATTTCCTTGCATTACATGACAGATTTTGTAGAATACATTTCTAAGTGCACTTAGGGCTTGCAAATTAAAGAAAAAATGGACATAGCTCTCATAGAACATTCCCTGTACATAAACGCGTAAAATTACAGATTAATTATAAATAAATTACAGATTTTGTAGAATATACACCTAAATAAGTACAATTCTATTCCATTACATAACAGATTTTGTAGACCTACTTATGTCGCGGAATTTTCCCGACCTTCCTGGTGTCGTCGGGGTAGTCGTCATAGTCGCGAGGGTATGGCGAGGAGGAGGGGTAAGATGGTGAGGAGGGGTAAGAGTTCCCTTGAGGGTACCTGTAGGTATCTGGTTTCTTTCTTCTGCTGGAAAAGGCCTTGCTAATAAAAAAAGGGTAGACAGCTCTTGTAGAATATTCACTGTAATTATATATATATATATATATATAGATACTACATTACATTACATTAAGATCTCCTGGAACATACGTCGACATTTATATGTATTTCATGTCATTTACATCACAACTCTTGTCGAGCATACACCTACAGATATTGCGGAACGTCCCTGCTGACGTTGGGTCTCTTATAGTAGTCGGGTGGGTATTGCAGGGAGGGGTAGGAGGTCACATAGGAGTTGCTAAATATGTCTGCCTTCTTTCTTCTGGAAACGTCGGGCTTGCTAATAAAAAGTAAAGTGGACACAACTTTCGTCAAACGTTCACTGAGCAAATTTGTGTGTAGACTACATTACATTGCATGACATTACTAAGCTCTTGTGACAGAAACATCTATGTTTGTATGAATTGCGTTTCATTACATCACAGTTCCCGTAGAAGATAAACTACGTAAATACACACTGCATCACATGCCATGACATTACAGCTCTTGTAGAACATACACCTACTTATTATATGGAACTTCCTTGCTGGTGTCTGGTTCCTTATTGTAGTCAGGAGAGTATGGCAGGGGAGGTTTATAGTCCTCTTCGTAGTCGCTAAAGATGTCGTTAATAAAAAGAAGAAAATGACAGAAGTCGTGTAGAACATTCAATGTAGTATGTGTTTATACTGAATGACATTGCATCGCGTATGTTTAATGTAGAAATGCAACTACATATAAAAAATCGCATTTCATTACATCAGCTTTCTAAGAATATACACCTACATAAGTACATGCTGCATTACATTTCATTACATCACAGCTCTTGTAGAACAGGCACCTACCTATAACGCGAACCATCACTCTTGTCGTTTGGTTCCTTATTGTATTCGGGAGGAGATGACAGGTAGGGGTAAGTGTCCTCTTTGGACTGGCTAAAGATGCCGCTAATAAAAAGAGGAAATTGAACAGAATTATTGTAGAACATTCACTGTGGTATGTTTTATACTAAATTACATCGCATCACATATATTTCATGTAAAATATGCATCCACATATGTACAAATTGCATTTCATTGAATTACAGTGCAGCAATCTAAACTTACGAAAATGCATCTACATATTTCACGAGACTACTGTTGATTGTCTTGTAGAACATAAAACATACACATGTGGGACTAATGTTACAGGTCTTGTAGAACATGCATCTACAGACATCACGGGACTAGTATTACATGTCTTGTAGAGCATACACCTACACACGTCACAGGACTAATATCACAGGTCTTGTAGAGTAAACACCTACACAGTCACAGGACTAATATTACAGGTTTTGTAGAGTAAACACCTACACAGTCACAGGACTAATATCACAGGTCTTGTAGAGTAAACACCTACACAGTCACAGGACTAATATTACAGGTTTTGTAGAGTAAACACCTACACAGTCACAGGACTAATATCACAGGTCTTGTAGAGTAAACACCTACACAGTCACAGGACTAATATTACAGGTTTTGTAGAGTAAACACCTACACAGTCACAGGACTAATATCACAGGTCTTGTAGAGCATACAACTACACACGTCACAGGACTAATATTACAGGTCTTGTGGAGTAAACACCTAAACACGTCACAGGACTAATATTACAGGTCTTGTAGAGCATACACCTAAACATGTCACAGGACTAATATTACAGGTCTTGTAGAGCATACACCTAAACACGTCACAGGACTAATATTACAGGTCTTGTAGAGTATATACCTACACACGTCACAGGACTAATATCACAGGTCTTGTAGAGCATACACCTAAACATGTCACAGGACTAATATTACAGGTCTTGTAGAGCATACACCTACACACGTCACAGGACTAATATTACAGGTCTTGTAGAGCATACACCTACACACTTCACAGGGCTAATATTACAAATCTTGTAGAGTAAACACCTACACATGTCACAGGACTAATATTACAGGTCTTGTAGAGCATACACCTACACACTTCACGGGACTAATATTACAGGTCTTGTAGAGCATACACCTGAACACGTCACAGGACTAATATTACAGGTCTTGTAGAGCATACACCTAAATACGTCACAGGACTAATATTACAGGTCTTGTAGAGCATACACCTACACAGTCACAGGACTAATATTACAGGTCTTGTAGAGCATACACCTGAACACGTCACAGGACTAATATTACAGGTCTTGTAGAGCATACACCTAAACACGTCACAGGACTAATATTACAAATCTTGTAGAGTAAACACCTACACACCTCACAGGACTAATATTACAGGACTTGTAGAGCATACACCTACACACTTCACGGGACTAATATTACAGGTCTTGTAGAGCATACACCTACACAGTCACAGGACTAATATTATAGGACTTGTAGAGCATACACCTACACACTTCACGGGACTAATATTACAGGTCTTGTAGAGCATACACCTGCACACGTCACAGGACTAATATTACAGGTCTTGTAGAGCATACACCTGCACACGTCACAGGACTTATATTACAGGTCTTGTAGAGCATACACCTACACACATCACAAGACTAATATTACAGGTCTTGTAAAGCATACACCTACACACTTCACAGGGCTAATATTACAAATCTTGTAGAGTAAACACCTACACACGTCACAGAACTAATATTACAGGACTTGTAGAGTAAACACCTACACACGTCACAGGACTAATATTACAGGACTTGTAGAGCAAACACCTACACATGTCGCGGAACTACCGTGACCTCCTTGTCGTCTTCACCGCTTTTATCGTATTCGGAAGGCTTCACTTGGGAGTGGCTGTAGGTATCTGGCTTTTTTTCTCCACTGATGTAAGGCTTGCTAATAGAAGAGAAAGTCGACAAGCTCTACAACATTTGCTGTACGCATTACAATGCATTACATTACAGCTGACGTAGAAAATATATCTACACATTGAATTTAATAAATTAGAACTCTTGCAGAACATACACTATACACATCTACTTACTGTATTTTAGTTAACTGATACATTGTTACATGATAAATCTTGAACATCTTACACTGTAGAAATAAACATAAAGCATTACATTACAATACGGCTTTTGTAGAAAATAACCTACATAAGTAAACCAATTGGGTTATATTGCATTCTATAAGCTTATATTACAACTGTTGTATAACATACTATGCAGACATGGACGCCCGTTAGATTTGATAATAATAATAATAATACAGCGAATCTCTAGAACGCCGTTTACCTCCCAGCAAGGTAGAGCTTATACACACACACACACACACACACACACACACACACACACACACACACACACACACAAAGAGGCTACATGACAAGATACCTTACACCTGTGTGTTGCTGGCCGCCATTAAAAAAATGTACAGGAAATAAAAATACTTGTCCTTCGACTAGAGAGACAGGAAAGGACAGGGCTGGAAGAAAGAGCGAGGCTGAGAAAGAGAGGCAGAGGTGAATCTAAGACAAGGTAAGAGAGCGCGAAACAGAGCTGACAAAAAAGCACAGACAGACAGACAGACAGACAGACAGACAGACAGACAGACAGACAGAGGATAGGAAAACACGAGAGGATCAAAGAAATCAAGAAGAGAGAAAAATAAAAAGAGAAACAGAGATTAAGAGGGAAAGGTTGAATAAAAAAGTAAGAGAGGAGTAGTACATGAGATAAAGAAAGTAAGAGAGAAAGAGAGACGTAGACAGAAAGACAGAAACAGAGAGGGAAAGGGTGAATGAACTATCCTCACAATGTGTAAATTAGGTCGAGTGAATGTTTCAACTGAAAATAATAAGTGATTCCCTGGGGTGGGGGCGAGGAAATACTCTCTTTATCTCGCCCCTGGGTGTGCTTTGATTTTGATATCTCCTGTTGCCATAAGCTTCTTGTTGCACCGCATACCTCTGTCTCTGACATTTGACATTTACTTCGGACTTTTACTTTGTCCTTGTGTTTAGAATTTAGCTCTGGGCATGTACATGAGGTAGACTGCACTTCCGATGAGAAATGTGTTCATTCCGTCTATTGTTCTATGGCTTTTCTTGAATACTTCGCGATAATTTATACATCATCATCATCATCATCATCATCATCATCATCATCATCATCATCATCATCATCATCATCATCATCATCATCATCATCATCAACAACTTTTGTAAAACCGCATTGAGTCCGCCTAGCTGGTAGATAAAGATGTTCTATTATTATGATTAAACGCCAACATAACTCGGAGAAGGCCACTTCAGAACAGAAAAAAGCCTTCTGCTTCTTGTAGTAGCTACAACATTTGATGATCTTTGATTCCATGGATAAGAGTTTTGGATGATAACAGCGCCATGGAACAAGCAAAACCGAAATTTGAAATTCACTCGTAGCGACAAGCTCAATGGTTCATACAAGACAAGAAGTTCATTCATAGCACACTTGAAAAATATACCATAGGCACATCAACAAATTTGATAATATAATTGCATAATTTAGAAAAAAATAATTAGACCAAAACCCTGATACAGAAAATCATCCCAACTTGTAGCTTACCTGTTGTAGACGGCGTCATCGACATCTTCATGGTAATACCTGTTTTCAGGTCTACCAATGACATACCCGGTGCCTGAGTAGTCTTGAGCTACCGTCGAGGGTATAAGCGATGAAAGAAACACAAGGTGGATTACAAGGCTACTAGCTACAACGTGTCGCAACATGGCGAAAGCTGTCCTCTCCGTCTGGAGGATGACGAGGCTTCGGCGAGGTTTTCCTTTAATAGCTGTGTCTTCTTCACTCCTTCGGGCACTTCACGGTAGAAAGGCGCCGGAGCTGTTTTGTTTTTTCGCCTAGAGCGTGGCACATAATCAGAAATCAGAAATTATAAACAGATACAAAGTAGCTTAAGGGAACAATTTTCCAGTATCGCCACTGTAAGATGATTTTGCATGCTTGTTTGTGTGTCTCTCTGTGTAGGTGTGTGCATGTGTGTGTGTGTGTGCGCGCGCGCGCGCGCGTGTGTCTATGTGTGTGTGTGTGTGTGTATGTGTGAGCATGTGTGTGGTAATTTAATGGAAATTTTTTTTTAAAAACATCCCCCACGTAGCATACAGTATATTTTAGACTCCCCTTTCCGCGATCATATTTCCATATACAAAGTGGAGCAAATTAAATTAGCTTTCAATGTCAACGGCGCACAACGGGACTCAAAAGACAATAATATATACTGTAGTAAGCTGCTGAGTCATTGCAGAGACAGTATCAAGCACAAGGCAGCGTAGGTAAATCAATACAGAGTTCAAGACAGAAATATAAGTAAGTAGCTAAGTCATTAATGGGGCTGTATCAATAACTAGACGAATCACCTAGAAACCAACATGTACCGGAGAATTTTTCTAGTTGGATATCGTTTACTTTATTATAAGAATTTAATAGTCATGCTATTTAGCATCTTTTTTCTTCAGTCTTTGATTTCTTTTATTCTTTATTCTGGTCAGGTATTGTTAAAGGAATGACTGCAAAGGGCAGTCTTACATACAGTGTGCTGTATTGCGATAAACAAATTATATATTTATAAACGTATAAAGGCGCACACGTGTATATATATAATATATATGACATATATATCTATATATAAAGAGAGATAATTACTTCTATCACCATCTTGTGCTGTCATAATATTATAAAGATCTAAGATGAAATACAGAAAATTTCAATACAATAATATGGTGTACTATTGTTCGTACTCTGAGAACAGCACAATTATCTCCGCTGCAGGAAGATACAGAGAACAAGTTTGGAGAGAAAGAGGGAAATATAGCTGGAAGTATAGTGGCACGAATAACTGAGATCACGAATGCATGATAACATACGGCAAGGCGACCTCATGTGTGGTTTCATTTATATCTTCTTTTTTTTTAATGGTGATGGACTTTTTTCGAGATGATAAGTAAGAGATGGCTGCTAAATACCTCGACTTCAGACTCTGTGTCATCAGTCAAGTTTGTAGTGACCATTGCCCTCCATTGTCGCAGTGACCTTCTCTATAGGTCATCAAGTGCTTCACAGTTGCTGTCGCCTATCAGCCATGACTGGGGGGCGCTGAGCTGTCAAAAGCAAAGCACGTATGTATTGCAAACCTCGGGACAATAAAATAAAATTAAATGAATAAAATCAGCTAACATTAGGATCGTGTTTTCCTTCTTTTTTTTCATCCTATTTAATCCTCTGGTACACCAAATCCGAACCTCCTCCAGCGCTCTAAAAATCTAATTGGTCTAGTGAACCACTTTATTACGTAGGCAAAAGTCATTTCTCTCTCACGCCACGCTCGCTCTTAAAGATGTCTTAGAATTTTGCCTGGAGGCCAGCGTGACAAAGCTTTGTAATTTTGATTTCAAATCAGTTAAAAAAAAAGTTTATGACCTATTTCAGAGACAAAACCAGTTTGTGGAGTTTTTGTTTGCCGGGAGCTCCTGAGCAAAACTGTCACAAACAATTTGTATGAATTGGATAAGTTTTCTCAGTGCCCGCTTTAGTGCAGCAGAAGAGGTTGTGAAATTTAATCGCACTAGGATGTTTAAGAAAAATTTAATTTTTTTCTTTCGCGTTGAAATCGCATTCTAGAATAAAATTAAACTTGTCTCCAATGTCGTAGGTTTTCTATATAGTGCACTGACATTGTGATCTTGGAGCAGTCAAAACTGGTAAGTTATTTTATGATTCTAAACTTACAAGTTTGTAATACAATGCTGGTAGGATAGTAAAGTAATATAACATATTTTCAACAAGAGAAAGAGAACTTAAACATATATAATTATTATCTATGTCTCTCACACAATACTGTGAACTGTTCTTGAGTATACATGTAAAATAAGCATCGCATTTTTAAAACAGGTAAAAAAAAATTTCAAATTGTTCTGCTAGGACCAGACCACGGTTAGCCTAGGCTATTAAATAAATCTTTAATTGCAGTAGCATAACCTAACCATAACTCTTTTATTCACGTGCAATTTTAGTGCAAAATCTGTTTACCTCAGCAAGTACCATTGAGTTGGGTTGGTTGTTTTCAATCTGAGTCTGAAAACATAGTACCCCAGGCTTTACAACCATGATAGTTCTAAAACAATCTGTCTTATCAAATAAATTTACCCGAGTATCTGTGGGAAGTAGCCTAACACAAAAGTATACCTTGGTATACATATTTTTCACAGTTTGAAGACTATTCCCATTATTTTTTAAAATATTTTCCAAAAGGAAGGACCTTTTCATTTTAGGTAATACTGTTTGTTAGTCGATAAATGCACAATATGGACACTTCTTTCTGATCAAGAACTTAATTAATCATGTTTTCTGTACCAAGCCCTCAACTCAACTTTATCTTGACAAAGGTTATTTTAGCTTTCTAGATGTTCTGATTATCAAAAATGTGAACAGTTTACAAAAGCAGCTTACAATAGCAATCCATTGCCGATTTGTCGTTTGAAGATCTCTTTCTCTGTGTGTGTGTGTGTGTGTGTGTGTGTGTGTGTGTGTGTGTGTGTTGGAATTATTTTGCAAATGCACGATTGTGTGCACCAGTAAGTAATACAACATTAAATAAATAAACATAAAATAAATTATTCTTATTAACTTGGCCACATTCTCAGCTCATTGTAAAGAGTTACTAACTGTATTATGTCATGCTCAGTACAGCACACTATAAATTAATTATAAATCCATCCAAACGTAAAAACGGATCCCCATTATCTATATAAATATATATACATGTATGAGATATATTATACATATATTCCATAGCAAGGACAGACTTCAAAAGACTTTTCGATAACCGAAAGAAAAAATAATCTAATTAAGCCAGCAAGTTACTTCATTAGATAAGCAGGAGTCGCTTTGCTGTCTAACATTACAATATTTTTTGTTAAAGATGTCTCAGAATTTAGCCTAAGGCCGGTGTGACACATTGAAATAAAAGAGCGAGTTATTTCAGTTTTTTTAAAACGTTATTGTTTATTCAGAAGCAAGACATCCACAGGTGTTTGTTTGTTGAGCGATCCTGAAATTAAAAAAAAATTAGCAACAGTTTTTTTGTTGAGCCAACCAGAAAAGATGGATGGCATGCCTAAAAGTCATCGTAGTTTTATACGGCGTATTATATAATAAATGGCTTAGTACACTAAGTAACAACTAAACAGGATCTCCCTTTCTACCAGTGCAGGCCCGTGTAGAGGTGTGACTTGATATGTGTAACTTGACTCCATTCGTCACAGATCCAACGATCCCTGCATGCAAGTGGCTGACTGACCCTCCCCCACCTTGTGGACACTTCAAAAATGGTTCATTTCTTTGGATTTTGACTTTTTTGCGATGGAATAATTGATTAAAATTTTCGACAAGCCATGAAAAAAAAATTTATAAGAAGTTGAAGCAATCGTGTCAACAACAGATTTTGCTGCTGGGCGAGGACATAAACACATTTCTTGTCAGACCATCTGAACGGGGATCATCAAAAAGATTGATCCTGTCAAAGTTACATCACAGTCCTGCATGCGACATCAGAAGATGGCGAGAGAACAGTCATGTACATGGAAGCTGGAAGAAACCTGATTCAAATAATTAGCTGTATCACCACATCGTATCCCTCGTTTCTTTGTTTCACGAGCCAGTATTTTATTCAGCGCCATCTATGCCTCAGGTAAAACACCTCCACTTAGCTCTTCCTTACAACTGTTTTCATATTCAATATTTCACAGTCTGGCTTTGTTCTCGAAATTTTTTAAAAGTTATTTTATTTCCTATTTTTTTTTATCCCCGTTAAATGTACGTTTCCTAGCCACAAAAAGCTGCAGAATCCTTGCTAACTTATTTTTTTCTTGGCAAACCAAGGCCGGTTACGACTACTTTAGCAACCCATTAGCCTTGTTTTATTTCATAAGCAGTTTTAATCATTAATAGGTATAATCATCCAATCAGTCCACGGTGCAGCCGCCCTCTGGCTGATTTTTATTTCTTCTGTACAATCTTCCCAAAAGCGGAGATAGTCTGTCAACAATTGGATAAGATGTCGAAAAACTTTATCCCTCAAAATAGCCTCACAGAGTCTACATGCTGTTAAGGGGGAGACTTTTTTGTCTGTACAGACTTGGGGGTTTTAATTAAAAGCTTTTGTCTAGACCTTGCGATAACCTAAGCTACGTGATCCGACATTCCCATAACACTTGTCCTTCACTGAGTTCTGCGGAACATGCTGCTGCTGCTGCTGCTGCTGCTGATGATGATGATGATGATGATGATTGTCACTGATATAAAACTACTGGACACATCTTACACAGGTGGACAACAAAGAAACACAATACACCACCACGGTACACGTGGCAGGACCCCTAAACACTGGCAACAAACGGCAGCGGCACCAGCAGCAGCAGCAGCAGCAGCAGGAAAGAGGGCAGCAGCACTGTAACGACCCATGCAAACTTGGCTGATCAACAATGGATAAAGAGGGCACAAATACAGTACACCACCCATGCAGACTTGGAAAACCTAAACACTAACAAAAATAGAGGGCACGTACAAAAGTGAAACCACGCATCAGGCACCACAAAACAGCAACCCTTTCCCCACATCTCCCCACCCCCCCCATGCCCTCACCCACATCCCCAACACCCACACTCCCCAAAGACCCCATCCCCCACAGTACGAAATCACCGAGAGGTGGAAGCACTTTCCCTTTCAAAGTGAACAACAACAACATAGGTGGAAACATAACCGTCTCATAAAAAGCAAAATAGGATTATCTCGTGCAATTAATTTAGCAACAATAATGATGTAGTAACAAATAATCAGGAATGTAACAATAAACAAACATCGAATATTATAAAAAGCGTGATTTACTCGGGCTGACATCAAACTCATATAACAGTAGAAGTCATTCACAGCAACAATTATGAGTTTTTATGTCACCATAGTGACCATCTCTTTACTACAGTAACAATACGTGTTTTTCAATTTCTGCTTTCACACTGCTTACCCACAGTAAGTTTTTTTATGTCATCCACAGTCAAGAAACGATCTCATTGAAAGTAACAACTTTTATTCTAACTACCGTAATAGTCGCTAGTCAAACTATCGATATTCTATAATTCTTCCTGATTTATCCGTAGCTGTATAGATGGGGGGGGGGGTCGATTTAACAGAATCTACAGTGTTTTTACAGGTTTTTTTAGGGACATTTTTTCTCCAGTTCTTCAAAAAGCCCCATCCATCTTGTCACGTGTTGACCTTTCTTGTAACTCCGGTGGTGCCAGGGACGGCTCAATACTCATTGGCAGACACGGCGATTTGCAGTTTCCAATTTTTTCATCAGAAGGCGATCGAGAAGACCAGACCTGTAATCTATGTTTATTAAAAAGCTCGTCTCGCCTTTTTAAAAATGTTTTTGTTGAGTCATTTCGAAGCTGCGACCCTTCATGAAGTATTCATCGACTGAGCACAAGATAATGAATAATCGACATGTAACACATTTTTTTTTTAGTTTCTCATTGCAGACAGAGAAAGAATGGCAAATAAATAAAAACCACAGACCAACTGTCACAAATATCAGTGTGTTTTACGGCGTCCTTTGGGCAAAGAAATAACGATTTCTACGATGAGGAAGTAAGTTATTTTTGCTCTTGTATTTTTCTTATAAGGAAAAAAAAAACAGAAAGCTGTCAGCCTTATTGGAAATTTTCAATAATCCGAAACTTAGTGAGTTTGTTAATTAAGAATAGTTCTTGAGAGTGAGTTTTGGTTTGCCTTAGCTGTCCTTTGTCTACGATCTTCGTAATTTATTTCATTGCAATGATACACAGGAGTTGAAAGCCTGATGTAAATATCAAGCATCGAAATGCTGGGACATTGTCCAAGACAATCCAGACAGACAGGAAGATGAGTGTGATGCTCCTTCATCTTACTGGCTCGAGGGGACATTAGCTAGGCTGTCTGTGTTTGTGGGTTTCTAGGTTGACCTGTTGGGAGTTTCGTCCCTATTACTTGACACACGCTTCTTTGTTATTGTGCTGAACTGTTTGCTTGTCTGCGGCCTTTTGGTTTTCATCTGCAGCCTTCCATTGTCCCATCTACTGCCTGCCTCCATTATCTTGCTCTAACGGTTTCTCTGTGCAAGTTGTCGGTGAGAAGGTCACACAGCAGATGCAGTGTACTTTGTCCTCTCTGCTTCGTTATCATATGGATCCTAGCAAACTAAGGAGGATTTGAACTATGGACAAGACTGTTTCTGAGGATGAATAATGACTTTGAACTACAAGCTGTGGAACTGTAACTTTTAAATATCTTAATCTGTGAAAAGATATTACATCACTGCATCGCCGTTTTTGAATATTGTGATCTGTTGAACCGATATGGTACTCTTGCAGGAAAGCAGCAGAAATCTATCTTTCGCGATATTACTTTATACAATAAATTATAGCAGTGTTTCGACCATTCCTAAAGCACCAGACCAAAACGATAATGGACAGCAAATTAATTTGCAACTGATACAGTTGAACGTCTTGTGAAAGTATTATATCGGCAGATTTGCACTGATTCCCTTCTGGAAGCTTGTAAACTCATTCTAGGATTCAGATGCATTCTACACTACCCTATGAGCAAACATAAAAGCAAACAAACAAAACAACAACAACAACAACAACAACAACAACAACAAAATCCTCGCACCTATATGATCCATGCCATGACTGAAACTCTGGAACTGCGGTGTGGACAGGAGTATTTGGATTACAGTTTTTCGAATGAACCGAGTAGCTGCTGGACTCATAGCTTTAGTCATTGCAGATGCCGTTCTATAGACAACATGTTTGCATGTGATGTTGCGCACCTCCGTGTATGTTTGTCATTCTTAGTAAAGCACCATGAGCTTGACCATAGGGCCAGGATATGGCGTATGTAAGTTAACATTGTAATAGATAGCTAGCTAGCTAACCAGATACACAGATCCCAAGACAATCAATCAATCAATCAATCAATCAATCAATCAATCAATCAATCAATCAATCCTTTTCGTGCTATTTGCACATAAGGCCTCAACCAGAGCCCTCCACTGATGTCGATCGGCTGAAACCCGCTCCAGGCGACCCCATGTCCAGCCCTTTCCTTTCATCTCCCTTTCCACTGTTCTTCTCCAGGTTTCCTTTGGGCGGCCTCGTTTTCTTCGGCCGTCTGGAGTCCATCGTAGGGCGATTCTGGAGAGGTCTGCTGTCTGCTGGCGGAGCACATGGCCGATCCATCGCCAACGCCTTCGTTGAACCTGCGTGGTGATGGACTCGGTTTCAGTTCTTTGGTGGAGTTCTTCATTGGTGATAGTGTTTGGCCAAAAGATGTTAAGTATGCGCCTGAGGCATCTGTTTTGGAAGACGTCAAGCCTGTTACCGATGTTTTTGGTCATGATCCCAAGATAAGTCAGCTCATTAATGTTTTACATAAAATTTTATTAAAGAATAACCAGATGTTCATCCTGAGGACATGGTCTTCTGTCTTTCTACGCCTTGTTGTTTATCTTTTATGCGTGGTTGGAAATCCAGTAACAAACATAAGAGAAAAAGCGCCAACTATGCAAAAAGTTTTGTAACCTTTCCTTGTCTTATGAAAAAACAATAGCTACTCGCCTTTCCGCAAGTAAAATCCAAAATAATTTCCACGGCTGTCGTTTCTCAGATTTATTGATAAAAATTCAGGCAAGGATTCTGTTTTCTTAAAAAGAACCTTTTATCTACAACTCTTTCTACTACTCTCTGTGCATATTAGTCCAAATTGAATTTAGCTGAGATTTCAGAGACTTGTTCTGAATAATGGATTCGATTTCATTGGCCATCCGGTTCCTGTCAAAATGTCCGCAGTTTACTCAAATTCCGACCTCACGCGAGCAAACGAATTGCATGTATTCACGAATGTTTCGGATTAAGATGGCGCCATGTAGACGACACCAAATCTTTCTCGCATGACGTTTACTGTCAATAAATCTAAAAGTATTATTATAAAAATACGCACAAATTACAAATAAATAGCTAAATTTTTATAGTACACATTCAGGTAGTCATGAGATTACGTTGGCTATTTTGGATGATGCTTTATTATTTTTGGTCGGGAAAAGCTTTTGGTACTTTTATGCATCAGCATGTTTAATTTAGGGGTAGACCTCCAATGATGAGCATCTCTGCTGCGGAAACATTCATGATTCATAAGAGAAAAATCATTTCCATCATTGCCTCGTACATCACCTCATAGTGACAAGGATTAAGGACTAATGATAGTTTACACGTTATCAAGTTCAATGTCTTTGACATTCAAAAATGTTATTATTGTAGGATTTTGATTGTAAAGCGAAAGACACTGATACAACCCATTTTTATTAAATGGGATGCAGAGAACATGTGCACCTGGAAAATCTGCTTGCTGTTGTGTGATGCGATGCCCTGAAGCGAGGTGTTCGGACTCCTACCTGGTATATATCAATTGACAATGGAGTGGAGCCTAGCTGGGGGGATATCTCATGGTAAGGAAGGCTTACCTTCGACCAGTCACTTGCTATCTGCCTTCTGCCATCTGCAACCTATTCTCCGCCATCACTTATCTCTTTAAAATTTATGTGTTTATTTGCCCATCCGGCTGTCCGGACATCCACCATCGAGTAATCAGCTTTATCCGTCCACTCCATTTGTTTCAAACGTTATACGGACTCGTCCTAATTACCTCATCAGTGATGAATCGCTTCGACCCCAACTGCCACCAGACACAACTGTGAACATCAAAGCTAACTTTCAGTACTGGTTGGAAACTAAAGAGCAGGCTCTGGCTGGCTCTGCTGGATTTCGTTAGCCACCATGTAACATGATGATGATGATGATGATGATGATGATGATGATGATGATGATGATGATGATGATCCTGCCTAATAACTAATAAAAACGATGGAAACCAAATAATTTGTGTACAGAACAATTCCCAACTGTTATCTTCACCAACATTACCACTACCAAGATTTTCACCATGACCAACGCCGCCTGCACACCATCATTCATGTGGAGATCAAGATGAAAGATGGGTTTACCTCTTGTTACCTGACCCGGAGGGTTTTATGAGGGCTGCATCCTAGCAACCTGCGTGGGGCATTATACACTGAAGACGCTTCACGAAAAAAAGGGGAACGGACTTCCACATATCCATTCATCTCCTCTGACATTTTAATTTCCTAAGTAAATATTTTATAGGTGTATGGAGCATGTACCATGCTTCTTGACATATTGTTCACTGATTTTTTTTGCGGGAGATGTTTCTCTTGCTATGCGTCGAACGGTGCATTTAATTTTCATTTGTCATCGTTGTCATCATGTACGAATCTTCAGCGCATTTTGTAGTTTTGGTATAGAAAGTTTTCGTGTATATTTTGTTTTAATTTTTTTTTGTTTTTTTGCTTCTCGCTCTCTCTTTCACACACACACACACACACACGCACACAAAACACACACATATTCACACTCATCGTCCTCAGCCCTAAGTTCAAACCGCAAAGCACACCGGGAACTGCCCCGAGGAATGAAACTATAAATAATACAAGCCTGGGAAAAGACATCTTTGGCTGTTCACAATGCCCTCTACATCTGTGTTCTAACAGACGTGTTCCCTCTTTTGCTGCGGAGTATTGAATCACGACTGTATTTATGGAGCCTTTAGAGCCATAGACAATGAGAAGTGTGGAGATGAAGATGAAAAAAAAATGAGGACATAGAAACTAGATGGCTATTAAAAAAAAGTACAGTATTTGAAATATTAGCGATGATGATCAGCAATCAGAACAAAGAACAGCCTGTGGTCATTTGCGTGAATGAATAATACAATTCTGCCTATGTACCCGTGGCTAATAAAAAATAATTTTTGTGTTCAAGAGGCTTTCTAAATTAATTTTTGAGTCTTAACGAGGTTGACACTGACGTTAATGGCCCAAAAATCTTTCTGTCACTATTAGCTTGTGTTTCAATGACAGAAAGACTGATACAAGTAAAGAAAAAATTTTATCGAAGAATGAGTTACATTTAAAATCTAATTTAAAAATTTATCTAAGTTCAGTTTCTTTACCTGCACTGATTGGTAGTGTGACTTGAAAAGACGCAGCATCAGTGAAAGCTCTTTAATGTGGAAGAAAAATATTACATCTTCCTCCATCCCATCAAAAAAAAGAGAAAAAAACTGTTCACATTTTAGCCACTGAAAGAACTCTTAAATGGCGCAAGTTCACACTAAGCGTACATTGAACATTGCTGTTTTGTTTCTTAAAGTGTTAAAGATGTTACAAAGCAGATTTCAGTCATCCTGAACCCTCATGAAACACTTACGAGATAACAAAAAAAAAAAAAAAAAATGAAACATCGATCTCTTAGTCCATATTAAGCATTTTGGCTTCTAGCTACATTATGATATCAGCTTAACATAGCAGCAAGCAACAACAAGAAATTTTATTTTTTCAATATTTAATCAAAAGAAACTTCAAAATTATATAGAAACAGATTGTTTCCTATTGTCATTATAAGAATAATATTTTCACAGTCTTTACAAACATTTTAGTTCGAACATTCATGTTACAAGTGTGCCTGGCGTATGAAGTTATGCAGACCGCAGTCTGCAAGCAGGACTGTTAGTCACGCATCAGTCATATAAAAGCAATTCATGTTGCCAGCCATGCGTAGCTATGATGAATTATTAAATACCGAGCAGAACAGGTCTTAATCTTTTACATCTGTCACGGACATTAAAAGAGATGAAAATATAGAAATCGAAACGTATCGGTAATTATCTTCATCATTTTAAAGGTTTCGAGGCCATATTATTATTTTCCAGCAATTACTGAGATTACTATCGGATATCTTAGAGAAACGAAGTGTGTAAACTGATGTCGTCAGATGTCTTTATCTTTTAGAAAGAGGTCAAGGATGTGATGAAATCTTTATGGTTGCCCTCAGCTCTCCTGCAGTTGGTAGCCTTGATGAATTAAAGTCTAACCCCAAAACTAAAACTTGCCGGCTGTAGTGTTTTTTTTTTAGCTGGTTTCACAACACTTGAGTATCTTAATTACTGTTGGTTTTAGAAAGAACACGTGGATTAACCTAAATATAACTAGTTACCTAACTAAAATGTAGCAGTACCAGGAACACACACACACACACACACACACACACACACACACACACACACACACACACACACACACACACACAAAATATCGCACGCACGTAAGCACGCATTCATTAAAAATCAATGGATTGTCTTCATTACATCTTCTCACGTTTTATTCAAATCATTCTATATTTGCATTAATATTAAACACTCTAAATGTGAACATTATTTTTATAATAACAGTAATTTTTATCCAGAATGTTATGCTGCATATTATATTCTGGAAAAAACCCGATTTAAACAAAGTTTCTCAACGTAATCATCATTGTGATTAGAAAACTGAATTCTTACTATATTATGTCACCTGAGAATTTTTTTTAGTGTAGCTTTCTTCACAAAATATAAGCTACGTGAGATTTTTCACTAAAGAGGGAAAGTTACTATTAATAAGATGCTTAAAAACTGGTTTCTATACAAAAATATTTTCATAATCACCAGTACAGTAACACGGATTCACTTAACTACCTTTTACAAAACACTCACTGACTTTATGGGCGACATTTAGCTGGGTGTTTAAGATAAAACTCTGTTAACAGCTGTCGCATATCCACCCTAAAGGCAGCGGCAGCTGTAATTGATCCATTTGCATGCGTGCTGACAGTTATGCAACAGACTGCTTCGTCTCTATTCCATATTTTATTAGACGTTAGGTAAGCTATCAACTCCCGGAAGGCACGGGACAACATTTTGCTCTGTCGTGGAGGCCTTCATTTTCTCAAGTTGTGTAAGATAAATCAATTCCCTCACGAGGACAGACAGACAGACAGACAGACAGACAGACAGATTACAAATTTAAATTGAGGTAAGTTATGTTGTCTCGTCTAATGTCCTTAATCCAGATGACAAAAATATTTTAAAAATCCATTATAAATATAATACAGTCGAATGCTAGCTCAGTGATTTGTAGAAAGAGCGCGTAATTCTCACGTGAGTTTGTGAAGCTGACTTGACAGTCTACTTCCAAAACGCATTTGAAAGACTCAGGCACGAGGGGTTGTGTATGTAATGTGGACTTCAACATGAATGTGATTGTCCTGACGCTAATTTTATGAAATATATGCCAAGAATCTCAGAAACACAAACAGATTTACAGCAATATATTAATTTGTCTTGAAACTGAAAGACATTGTCACAGGCGTCATCGTTCACTTTTTTTTGTAATAAAACTCTTTTCAGTAAATTCCGTGTCGACATTTTACGTAACCTGGACAACGTGACGTCACATGACGTCGTGCAGTCCTTCACACGAAAAATCGCCTTGTTCCAGACGGTGTGGTAAGTGTTTGACACTTTGTCCTAAGTGTAATAGTGGTGACAAGAGTCATAGCAAGGTGGCCGCCAGGATAAATGCATTAAATTCCCTCAGTTTCGACTGATAGTCAGCTTGCTCACTGTGGCTGCGTGAACTTGTGTGAGTGGTTGGATGTTTCTACTTCGAGAACTGGTCGGAAAAAGTTACTGCTTTGACGGACCTAACAATAGTAATTTAACCCCCCATGGTCCATTTTAGGGGACCAATTTTTATCACAGTGTCATATACAAATTATGTGTGTGTGTGTGTGTGTGTGTGTGTGTGTGTGTGTGTGTGTGTGTGTGTGTGTGGTGGATTAGCGGGTTTGGATAGAGGTGATTACATGGGTAAACGGGTGGTTATTTTCAGCTTACCCCGTAAAGGTGAGAATGACTAGAGTGTCCTTAAATCATTAAACTGTTTGAATTTCTTTCTCTCTCCCTCTCCAGGCCTGGCTGGTTTGACAAGAAAATGCTTCTGCCGAGAAAGGAAAGAGATGGGCAGAGGAATCCAGAAAACCCGAAGAAACTCCCAGACGACAATACTGCGAACATATACCACATGCAGAGAATGGTACGAGGCAGGATGTGAACCAAACACCTTATAATTCTTACTGCAGGGGCGACAAGTGAGTGTTTAAAGTTTTACACTACCCGGCGTCGACCTCTTACCAGAGCCCCTCCGCAAGTCAAGGGAGTGAACTCCTATAAAGAAATAATTTACTAGTAGCTTCCCTTGTAATAACAAAAATTTCTGAAAACTTGTTTTGCAGTGGCACTCAAACGTACTTGAAATTTGTTTAATTTACTTATTATTATTTGCTGATCATTAATTTACTGTCACTAGCCTCATCTTACAGGGTTGTGTACAGCGGTAAGGACTAGGGATAAATGCCGTTTAGTTTTGAATTTACTGCTGTAAGTCATGGTCATGAAAAGTTTCCTTTTTTATTTAATTATTTACATCGATGCGTAAAACTTGTTTTATCTACATTCGTATATGGGTGCACTTTGAACATATAACTTACTCTGTAGTCACAAAAGTTAATCAGTGCAAATTTGAAATCACTCCTAAGAAGGCCTGTGTGGATTTATGTTGTGTCTGGTGCTTGCTCTTTGCATCATTCCCTTCCCGCTGTTAGTCTTCCGCCTGGTAAATCCACATTTGGTGATGGCTGTATGGTTCTAAATTTAAATTTAGGTAGTTATGTTGTCTCGTCTATAATGTCCTTAATCCAGATGAAAAAAAATTAAATCCATTATAAATAGAAAACGATTTGGACAGTCCAATGCAAGCTCAGTGATTTGTAGAAAGAGCACGTAATTCTCACCTGAG
The DNA here is from genome assembly GCA_004794655.1 of Marisa cornuarietis. Taxonomy (NCBI): domain Eukaryota; kingdom Metazoa; phylum Mollusca; class Gastropoda; order Architaenioglossa; family Ampullariidae; genus Marisa; species Marisa cornuarietis. The sequence continues at coordinate 2,834,917 of SMMW01000627.1, read as the reverse complement.
TTTGTGAAGTAGACATGAGAATCTACTTCCAAAACGCATTTGAAAGACTCTGGCACGAGGGGTTGTGGTATGTAATGCGGACTTAACATCAAAGAGGGTCTTGTTCAAACCCTTGAAGCGACTATTCACAAGCTCAAGGAGCTCGCTGCTCATCAATAATGTAGACTTAATAAAAAAGAATCAATAATATTCATCAATAATGTAGACCTGGCACCTCACATGTGTTGCTGAAGTGCAATAAAAACAAACAAGAAAGAGAACTCAGACATGAGCCCAGCTTGGATCAAGGCAACCCGCCCAAGGAGCCGACCCTTCGGGTACCAGTCGTCGAGGTGAGTGGGAGGAAAAGACCTGGTGCGCCACTGAGGCCGATATTGTGCACCCGTTAAAAGGTCTCTTACTAGACCACCGGTCTATTTTTTTCTGTTTTCTCGGCGTCATCCTTCTTTGACAAACCGTCGTCAAGAAGAGTTCTTCCACCGAGTTATTGAGAACTGAATCTTGGTACAGCGCTTCGATGGTTTGGACGAGACCCTCTTCGATGCTGAATTTCCTCATTGTGTATCACAGTCCCTCGTGTCCCATTAAAAAAATAAAAATCAAAACAACAAAAAACCCTATAAATGTTGCTATAACATTAATGGTAGTATTAGCCTAAACTATTAATTTAAAATATTTTTGAAATAAATTCAAACAATACTTATTCATGGACTTTCTTTATTCATCCATAACCAGAACCATATTTAAACATAACGTAGGGTAACTAAATAAAAAAGTGAAATCTAAGCCCCCAAAATAAAAGCCTATAAAGAAACTGTTTAAGATGGCGACAAATCATCAAAATGCGAGATTTATTTAAAAAAAACAGTATTAAAGGAAAAAGTTACAACAAACTAAAGGTATAATAATAATAAATAGTTAAAGTATTTAAATATAGGAATAAGGCAATTTAAGAGATGTGAAAGCAGTACAGTACACCACCACTGAGGCAGGCCTCCTGGACACCAAGAGCAAGAGACCACAACTGGAAGAGAGCAGCAGCATCTGTAAACCACACCTGTAAACTACACCTGGGGCGTGACAGAGCAGCGACCCTTCCTCCCACACCTCTCCTGACCCCTTCCTCTCCCCCATACCTCCCCTGACCCCTTCCTCTCCCCAACCCTTTCAACCTACCCTATATTCCCCAACATCCCCATCCCCCACAGTGTCAAATCACTGTTAGGTGAAGCACTTTTCCCTTCTCAACACGACAAGCAGGAGGGAGGGAGAGCTCTTTCAAACAGTGGTGGACGTTCACCAGTGCTGTCCATTGTCCTCTGCGCTGTTCAATATTTTCCCAGAGAACAGCATGCGAGAAACTACCACACCTGTGTCCATCAGTTGGAGGTCCCTCTGCTTCCTGCGCTTTGCAGACGACATCGACCTGATGGCTGGCAGCAGCAGGGAGTGGCAGCTGACACACAGAGTGAAGGACGGAGCCAGTCCATGTGGGATGAAGATCAACACAGACAAGAGCAAGATGATGGTCAACACCACTGGGCCCGGCAGAGATGGCCACCAAGGGAGTATAGCTCTAGGTGGTCAACACCTTCACGTACCTGAGTGCTACACTTTACAAAAATGGCAGCTGCGTGGTTGACAAAATCACAACAGCGACTGCAGCAATGTCCAAGCTGTACAGACCATGAGAGAGCAAAGACATAAGATTCACTTCTATAATGTACAGGTGAGGCTGTACAAATCCATCATTAAAAAGAGCAGAAAGGTAAGCAACAGTCGCTGATAGCGTGGTGAACAGTCTGTAGGTACTTTTCTCCAGAAGAAACGAGTCGCAAAACGAATATATATATATATATATTAAAGAACAGTAATCCGATATTTAACAAACTGAATGCCCTGTGAAGTGATGTCGAGAGTATGACTGAAGAGTCGGCACAATTCAAACAATCCTTTCATTCTCCTCTTGAACATAAAACGACAAATAAAACTCTGCTCATTTTTTTATGTACACATTGCATCCATTTTGTGCCCTCTGTTTACGAGACATGTGCACTTCTCTGGCCACCACAAGTATGTTGAGTTTATTTCTTATCGTCGTCGAGCCTCATAATCTCGGCTATTTATAACTTGATTTCGCGGTGACTCGTCTGGTGGTGTAGCTGCGCTGTATCGCACGACTAGTCAAAAGTGGATGAAAAACTTGTTTTTTTCCCCAGCCTTCATTGGTTGAGTTTCAAACTCGTGGTCAGCAACTGGGACGAGGTCCTGGTAGATGAGAAAAAGCCATCTGCCATGAACACAACTTCACCTTCTTCATGCCAGTGTTTACGGTCACTGGGAAGCGTGCACCTGTGACAGGTAAATACGAGCCACTTTTTTTAAACCTTTAAGTACTGTGACCACGAACAGGTGCATTTTGTCGGCGAGCCTCAGTCTCCACTCTGTTTCTGCTTGCTGCTTCTTATACACCCAGAAAAAAACTAACTTTCCATGACATTTTCACCTGGGTGCACGCGCAGTGTCGTTACTGCTGCATCGTAAACTGAACAGGTAAGTTCGACAAGAAGGACGGCGACTGATTAGATGAAGTGTTGATGTCCAATCACAGGCCGTTATCAAAAGAGGATAGAAACAGTAGGTAATACCTAGGGTAAACAACAACTTCTTAAGGTGAGAAACACGGTTGCAGTGGTACTAAAAGATGCTTCAATTTAGAACAGAAGAGAAAAGGCTGGATAAGAGACTACAGACAAACAAAAGCAGGGTGGGTGGGTAGGTGGGTGCGAGGAAGTTGGTATTTTAAGTAAAGCTGAGCTGCAGCTATGGGTGTATCATGATAAAGTAGTCAGGCATGAAAATAGATGTCACATGCACCAAAGGAACCGTGTGATGAGGTCCGACTTCAGGACAGTCGATCCTCTAAAGCCCGCTCCACACTGTTTTACAAAATGGAGGAAAGCCAGTGGCGTAGAGCTCGTTAGGTCGTTGACATGGAAGTGTTCATTACGATTCGACTTTAAGACTGTCGACATAACAGTATGGGGTGGTTGGAGGCGCAGTGGCTAAACTGCCTGTCATCACGACGGTGAGAATCAGGTGTCGAGGGTTCATATCTCGGTTCTGACATATTTTTTTTCTCTCTGAATGTGACACTTGTTTGCAAGGATGATTGTGTGTGTGTGTGTGTGTGTGTGTGTGTGTGTGTGTGTGTGTGAGAGAGAGAGAGAGAGAGAGAGGGGGGGGAGAGAGAAAGAGGCTGAGTAAGTAGTTGTGATTTAAAGGCGGTCGACGCTGTGGCAAGTTAGGTGAGTAACGTGAAAGACTAGACCGGTTGTCCACTGAGGGACCTTCTCACAGGGGTGGAAGACCAGTATTATTTAAAGAAAGAAAGAAAGAAAGAAAGAAAGAAAGAAAGAAAATCTAGAACGCATTTGACGTTTACTGATAAGTGTTTGTGAGACGTCATGTACATAAACACCTTTTGTCCGCTTTTGTTGGTGATAACGCGCTGTCTATATATAAACTTAATTTGTTTACCAGGACGGGTAGAGGATTTTTGCAAGGGGAGAAAAGTCATAAGAAGATTTAGTTCAGTAATAAATAAATTTGCTTAATTAACTTTTTCCGACCATGTGAACTGAGCATGAGGGAGAGATGTAATACTGGGCCGACTTCGTACATCACAGCAGTCGCGAGGGCAGTAGGTTAGTGATAACCTTCCTTAAAAAAAAAAGGAGAACACGACACGTGCAACACTTGCTTGTGTGGAACCTGTCTCATCACTTTGCCTTAATATCAGAGTCTTTACTAGTAGACAGCCGAGTTAGTTAGAGAACTGGCGTCCGAACCCAGGTTCGATGCCCGAAGAGGATACATTTTCACGAGGAATTTGCCACCCCTAATACCTCACTCCCCAACAACAAAAAATTACGAGGGTAGCTCTTTTACCAGCTACCCATCCTTTTCTCCGACACCAACCCATCTGTTTACATAGCACATATTTTCTTGTTCTTTGCTACTTCTCTAATTTCTCACGAAAAAACAGCTTTAGCGACGAAGCATTTAATGAACGGCATGTTGAACAGTCATAAGGAGAGGCTCCGGCACCTTGAATTTAAAGAACTCGACACGGAGCCAGAAGGTTGTTGGTTTGAGTCCTGCTCTCTGAAGGTGTCCTAAGCAGATGGATTCCTGAGTTACAAGAAGAAATGAAAATCTGTTGTTTTATTGTTTTTTGTTTGTTTGTTTTTTGGGGTGTTTTGTGTGTGCGCGCGTGTGTGTGTGTGTGTGTGTGTGTGTGTGTGTGTGTGTGTGTGTGTGTGTGTGTTTACCGGGTTTTGCTGTCAAGTTTTCTACCGACCGAAGATTCCATTTTGTGCCGCACCGGTTCGCTGCTTCTTGTTTTATATTATAACAGATCGCTATCAGCGTGTCATTCAGCGCAAGTTTAACTTGCAATAAACAAAACTAAAATTATAAGTAAACAAAACGAGCATTCTATCATATTGATGTGCTCAGAGGGCTCGGCTTTGGCTAGGTCTCTGTGAATGGCATGGCTGTACCCAGAATGAAATGAATGGAAAGTGTTCATTACTAGCTCGAGTAAGACAATCGTCTGAATGAATTATACAAGACTGAAAAAACTAACAGTGTAATAGACTGTGTGCATGTAATTTCTGTGTGTTTTACTAATTATAGAATAGATTGATTGTTAATACTATGTTTACGTTAGCATGCAACAACCACCCACAACAAATGAACTAGTTACCTTTAATGGAGGGTAGGCTCACCATTAAGGGCATGTGTGCAAAATGAAACCAAACACCCAAAATATACCCCACAGGGACAGCCGGTGGTAAAAGGAAACGTGGTCGACGAAAAAAAAAAACAAAAAAAAAACAAAACAAAACAAAAAAAACAACACGGTGAAGGTCGGTAGAGAGAACTAAACGATCAAACTCTGACCAGTCCCGATGTCCGCAGGAAAATGACGAGGTGCTGCATCTCTGTCAGAATCCCATCATATTACACCTTAGTATAGAACCCGGAGTCTGTATTTTCAATCTCTGTAATTGCTATATAATTCCAATGATAATCAATCATAAAATCTGTCTGCAAAAGTTTATGAGTAAGCAAATCTGGTCGTTGATCTCGACGCTGTTGGCGGTTCGGTGGCGCAACGGTTAACGTTTGTCACCAATACAGTGAAGGTTGGCTGTCCTGGGTTCAGCTCTCGTCTCGGGCACGCTGTTCTTTCTCTGCATGTGACATCTCTTTACAGGATTGTCTGACTTGCTGTGATATAGTCTTAGTGGCTGGCTCGGAGTAACCCTCCCACCCCCATGTTGACGTTTTGAATCGTTTTCGCCCAAAGTTTCAGGTTTCAAACGAACCGTTTACTTACAACCATGCCTAAAACACAACTGCGCGCCGGTTCTCGAAGTCAACCTTTCGCCATGGAAACATAACTGACTCTAACTCATCACGTGGGTGGCGCTATTTGACAGGGAAGGCAGGTCTGAAATGCCAGCCATGTCCACTTCATTCCTCACTTCCTCATTGTATTCAGGCACGAATCGTGTTGCACAATCTCCAGATTCGTGACGACAGCTCTATGTGCTGTTCTTCAGTTGGTAAACATCGTCGAACATTTGACCAAGTTTGGCAAAGCTGTGTGGGAAGATGAAGGTCACAGAAGACTAACGGTTTTGGTGTGAACTTTCGGGACACCGGAGCTCTGGTCAGCATGCTAAGTCCAAACTTGTTTGCCAATACACTTGCCAGTACACCTGCCAATACAAGAGGACTTGATGGCGCTTCGCAAATTTGATGGTTAGGAACTTTGTCTAGTTAAGAACGGCCTTTAGGAAATTAAAAGCAAATGTGCCCAAAAATTTTTTGGCCTCCCCATCTATGTGGGCTTAGACTTGATTTTGTAAACGATTGCCTTGCAGCCCGGAAGCTGCAGTGTCAGTGATGCTGTCCATCGATCGGCATCAAGCTCAACTTTCCAGTTCATTTGCCTTTCCTTGATGACTGAGTGTGGTATCTCGGGGCGGGGAGGACTGTGGGGGGGGGTCAGCGTGTGTATTTACAGACAGCAAGAAACAGCAGCCGCAGCTCAGGGTGATGACCCGCCCCTTCTTCCTCCACGCGCGCGCATGCGTACTGGCTGCAGGACGGCTGTCTTTGCCAGGCTGGCCCGCTGAGGTCAGATACGCACACCTGCGACCTCAGGTAAATTAGGCCGACGTTGCCGCCACTTGACGAGGCGTTTCATCAATACTGCAGTCGCCCTGGCGCTAGACATGCCACCTTTCGTTTGCTTCACTCTGTCGTCTGCTTCGGTGCCACAATCCTCGAGACTTCTTCTTTCCACCACCACCACCACCCCCATGTCCTACAACCAACTAATGTTGAATGAGTCCAACGGCACATTGCTGATGTAATCTTTCGGATGCCCACTTACACACCACATTTGTTATTAGTAGTAAATCATTGTTACATGTCAGGATAACGTCAATTATTTCGTATTTATTTTATTTTCAATTTTTTTCTGTTCATCAAACTTTTGAACGTTTTAATGTCTTATGATTAATACCAGAGTTATTAGCTAGTAACCTTTTATCATATTAGAGAAAATGTTTTTCACAACTGTTGCATCCATATCGCCAATAACTTCAGTATATATGTCAACTTTTTCTTCTTACCGATATCTCTCTGCTACTCAACACTCAAACCCTGAAAGGGTGGACTATGTAAGTCCAATATACCCGGCACGCATAGCACCAATCGGAGGTAGCTGTCCGGTCATAACTGCGATGCCTTTTATGCTGACAATTCACGAACATTTTTTTTTAAACTACTCCCGGGGAAATATACGAGATTTAATTTCCCAGGTGGGAACAATTAATTAACAGTATTACAAGAAAGTCGTGACGAGCGAAGGCCAGGAGTGTGACACTAACAATTACTGAGTATTTGCTGACTACCTTAGTCCACCTGCCTCTGACAATAAGTCATCACTCAACTGAACAAACATGCACTGAAAAAATTTGTAATTTTTTTTAAATTCGTGTATTCTCCACGTTGCAGTGATAACATTCGCTAAAATGGTTTTTGTGTGCAGCTTTCATGTCGGCATACCTGTTGCTGCTTTGCATCCGAAAAGTTGATGGAGGAGAGGGGGGTAGAGGACCTGACAACGACTTGTACGCGGTTCTACGTCCACGTCACGGGTCGCTTCATTCCTCACGTGCAATCGATACTCGGAAACCACTGCAACGCACTGGCCTCTCGTGCAGCAGGGGAATGGTGGGGAATGGGGTAGGGAGGAAAAACCTGGAGAGATCTCGCGGGGTAACGACCGACTGCGACGAGATCGAGCGTCCACCTGCAAGAAGCTGTCTGCTGCAGCCAAAGCAAAGGTATTTGTTTTCATACACAAAAAGATCACGCGAACACTTGAGAAAATAGTCCATCCTTCATGTTTAATAAAAAGAGGTTTGATTCTCAGAAGCGTGTTGGAATCCTGGCTACTAAACTCAGACATGATTAATAGTGGGATTGACTTCAAACATACACCTGTGATTTGATGTCGAATTACCTTTTTCACCATTTTCGCCTCTTCTGTGAGTTTTATCTCTGCACGTGCGTGGCATGGACTAGTCTTGCCAGCAATAATTCTCTCTCTGTTCTGAATGAACTTATCCTTTCGCGTTAATGCCACAGACCGGGGGGGGGATCGTTAGCTTCATGTCCCCCCCCCGCCTTTTCGTAATTCGCCGGTTTAGTCATGCTGTGTAGATGGATCCTGTCCACCTGCTTTGCCTCACTCTTTGATCTCACTTGAGTGCATTGACTTGTGTTAAAATCGATAGTTGCACTTGCTTCAGTGATTTCAATGAGGAAGAAAATGATGTTGGCATGTTTTGCTTGCCTCACTGTGCGTGACTGGGTAAGTATTTGCTAAGTTCCTATAGTGCGGAAATATTAGAAGTAACCTTGCTGGGTGGACGACAATAGGAGAGATATGTTGAAAAGATGAAAGTTTCGATAAAATTATAACAAACGTGCGTTCTGCTTAACCCTCTTGGTTCAAGATAAAAATGAACACTTCAATGACTGGCTTATAACTGAAGACTGCGAAGACGACAGTGGTGAAGTTTTTTTTTAATTATTGCTGCTCTGAGATAAGCATTAGACCAAGAAACCTAGACATTTTTGGAAAAGAGAAAAGTTGAACTTTGCAATAAAAAGTAATGAAAATCGCCTTGCCCGTGCTACCCGGCAAAGCCACGATCGTGGCCTTTCAAACCAAGAGAGTTCAGAAATAATAATAATCATAATAATAAAAAATTATTATTTGCAACACCAAATACAACAGTAATGCATAAACCATGCCTAAATCATCATCATCATCATCATCATAATCATCATCATCATCATCATCATCATCATCATCATCATCATCATCATCATCATCATCATCATCATCATCATCATCATCATCATCATCATTAATACATAAGTACCTCCAGCAGTATCATAATACTCATGTGGAACTCAAGTGTAAAGCTATAAAAATTTCATTACAATTATGATGGGCACTAAACCGATAAAGTTTCTCTTTTCCTGTTTCATGATTTTCTTACCGCTTTTGCAGTCTTTTCTACTTGATCTCATTTGACTGGTGAGTCGTTGGTAATAACTTATTTCCGTGCTGCTAAGCACTACAATTGGTTCATGCAAACCAAGGCGCGAGGAGTGTTTTCTCCTTTATTGATTTCTGTTCCAAACACCAACAAGAGAAGGAAAGGGTTTGGAGGGAGGAAGAAAGCCTCCATCTTTTGACTGTATACAGCGATCGTATGTACACATACCGCAGTTGCCACAACTCTCTAATAAATATTTTATCTATTATAAGAAGGTTTGAAATGTCACAACTCACGCGCAGATTAAAAAAAAAATTGCCAGGACTCGGTCAGGTGTCAGTAACCCTACCTGAGTAATTTCGATCGCAGGCTGCAAATGAAAGCAATTTTTTTTCCTTTTGTAATTTATGTCTTGATGTTTGCCAGAACAGTCTTGTTGTATGGGTTTAATTCTCACGTTTGATAATGGCCAAGAGAAATGGGCTGGCATGGACCTATTTCTCGCAGTTTGCGATCCTGATATGCATTAGCATTCGTGTTTGTCAATAACTTCAGTAGGGATCGCTTTAATTACTGTGTTGTTGGTCTTAGCCACCGAGATGCGATGCCTGATACAATAATAACAGGTGTAGGGCTTCAGTATAGCAAAAGCGGTTTTTTTTATTTGGATGACTGTGGCAGTTTTAAATAAATAAATAATAATAATAATATAAGAATAATAATGAAAATGACGAAGAACATTTATTTTGCCATGCTAACAGTAATACGTTTCTATTCCGTCATACGTTCGCATCTACCCAAAGATAATTATTATATCTGATATTGAATAGAATTTTTAAAGGAAACATGTCAAACTGCCGGTTCTTTAAAAATATGTCGAAACAATTAATTTGCGTAGTGTTTCTACACTTGTATGCAGCGGTTCCCTTTGCTGATTCCAACATTAAGCCCCAGAAAAAACATATTCTAAGTATATTTTTGAATATTAGATGATTAAAAGTATGCCTAGATGATAAATGGCCTTCGTGGGAAAGCTTCTGTAGCCTGATAACAGCTGGTGACCCCTCCGGCGGTGAGTGGTGTCTGCTTAGAAAGGTATGACATGCGAAGAATAGGTTCGGATTTTTATTGATCCCTTGGTTGACCTGACGCCAGTTGGTCCCTGCTCCCATCCATCATCTATAAATAGAAACAAGCAGTGGAGAGGACGCGAGGTCTTGCCACAGTATGGCAACACGTCCATGACGAGAGCACAAAGCGGCCATAATACGTCCGTAACACGTGACCTCAACGTGAACACGTAAGAGCCGTGAAGTGACGGTGTCACACACAGACGTGACAGTCACAACGTGAATAGCTCACGACACAAGGAACTGAAGAGATTGAAGACATTTTTCCACGGAAAAGCCGAGAGTTCTGGCATAAGCTCTCACTGAAGCAAGTGATCCTATATATGATATAAATAGAAACAAACGTCATCACTGCACAACACTCACCATCCTGCAATCACAACCCCCCCACCCCCGCCAATTTGCCAAAGACCCTCTCCCCTCCACCACCACACCAACATCTCTCCTACAGGGGCAGCACTGGCAAACTCACGGTTTGATGATTAATGTGTCGGCAAAAGCAATGTTTACGCACTCGACACGTGTAAACAACATGGCCGAGCTGTCGGTAATTTTTGTTAAGTGTTTACTGCCCTTTTAACACGTACGCTTCGCGGAAACGCGCGCCAGCAATAATCTCTTACCAGACCATAGACGACATGAGTATTCTTGCCAAATTTTTGTGAGGATTGCACACACACACACACACACACACACACACACACACACACACACACACACACACACACACACACACACACACACACACACACACACACACACACACGTGTTAATTGCAAACTTCAAGCTTAATAAACGCGTTTTTCAAATAATTTTAGCATTTACTATCGATTCATCATTTTATTACACTAATTAATTATTATTATTATTTATGCATGATACACGTATTTTGAGAGGGGGGGCTAAACATACCTTTTCGGCCTTTAGACTGTTGTTATGCAGGGGAGATAATTTACTCATCGCCTCCTCCCCTTACTTTGGTGATGATTTTATTACAGAATTAAATGCCTTATTTTCTCCAAACAAAGGTTACACTTTTTTTCCTTTGATAAGCTAGCGTGCACCTGTTACTATATTGCTTGGGACCTGGTACCCGAAAGGTTAGATTTATCCCGTTACCACGAAATTGGGAAGTGGTTAGCCGAGTAAATGGAGCACTGGGGTCCGGATGGTAAACTGTTTTTCGTTCGCTGGGTTAACGTGCGTCTACTTGCATGTTAATTGGCACAGAAAAGGTTAAATTCATCCAGTTACCACAATACTGATCACAATCTGAACCCAGGGACGCGCAAGTTCGATGCCCGTGTAGCAGGGCGAACTTTCTCCAGTCGACCCAGCTGTAAGGAGTGGGCACACGACTTCTGAGGGGGTTAGGGGAGGAAAAGGAGTGGGGCACCCGTCTCACAAAGAAAGCTGGGCTTGAGAACAGTGGGGTCTCTAACACCTCACTCCCGGAACGACCGGCGGTTTGGTGGTGCAAGGGTTAGCGCCTGTCACTATTACAGTGAGGGTTGTCTAACATAGGTTCAACTCTCGTCTCGGGAACTTGTTCTTTCTCTGCTTGTGGCATCGCCTTACACGGCTGGGTGCTTTGATGATGTAGCCTTAGTTGTTGGCTCGGCGTAAAACACCAATTACTGACCCCCTTAAAGAAAAGGCTAGGACACGACCTTTACCTTTTACACGATATTGACAAGTTCATCAAGCAACATCAACAGAGGTTCAGAATTCCTCGCGCCAATTAGCCTCCCACTCAATCAATGGTATTTGTTACAATACAACTGCACTAGACAGGCAGCAGAAGCCTTTTAGAGAGAGAAAACATTTTCTGGGGGATAAGGTTAAGTCGCCCAGCATTTGAAGGTCTGGAGTAAAATTGATCACGTGCCCCGAGCCAGAAACCACTTAAGAAATTAAAAGGGTTTTGTGTACATGGTTTCACTGAAGCTTGATGCCAGGTAGACGGCCTTTGGTGGCGAGCCAGGCGTGTCAGGTGGACTGTCTTGACGGCTACGTTAACGGCTGGACAGAGAAAGGACATACGAGGAATGTCAAACTTAACTGGCGGGCATACAATGGCGTAGGAAGATGCTTGGCGGTGGTGGTGGCGTCGTGGCGGGGGTGAGGAGCAAACTCCCAGCTGACAGTGAACGACGTTCACATTCTTGTCCCTTGTAGCTTTTTTGAGGAGGCGGCTGTCCCCCTTGACCCCAAGCATGATACGGTGAGATAATGTCCTTCTTCTCCACCCCCGCCGCCTGTTGGCAGCTGGATGATTTATTTAGTAGGAAAGGGCTTCTACCTTGAGATGATTTCGCACTGCGGGTGCGGGTGAGGGAGAAGGAAGGAGAAGGAACCCGAAGTACTCGAAGAAAACCCCCGACGCCCAGCTTTGCAGGCAGGTGTCACATTCAGAGAGTGTCCCAAGACGAGATCTGAACTCAGGGCCTTTCACTCGACTCACTGCAGTAGTAACAAGAGATTGTGTTTACTATTACACTACCGGGCGTCCCCCCCCAAATGGCCCAATAACCTGTTTGCGGGGCTAGGGTTAGTCTCGGGCAAAGGTGGTCGGGAGTAGGTCTTTCGATCTATTGTTCGCTCTGGCAAGTTCATGGTTGTGAAACACTTCCAGACTTCCTATCACTCGAGAGAGCTAGACTTGTGGCATGAACTGGGAAAGCACTAGTTTAAACCTTAAACTTTGCAGTGTGCAGTGTGGATATATGTTGTGTGAAAGAGAGAGGCACGGATGAAAAGAGCAAAGTAAAAAAAAACTATTATTATAGTATCGGAAAGCTGATCCAATAAAATTAATAGTAGCCAAATCATAATTATAATAAAGGCAACATTCTCCTACATCAATACCCACTGTAGTGGATTTACTGTCGTTACAATCTTGGTGTCAACAAATTTTCGAAAAGGTTCAAAAACAGTTTAACATGTTACACTCCCTGATTTCGACACAATTACCGATATATAATAACCACACCACATATTAGAGAGCGACAGAGCTTGATTGACATTCCTGCACTGGATGAATGGAGGAAACTTCAAGACCCAAGCTCTAGGCTTGTCGGACGAACCTCATTTAGTGGAAGTTCGTACAGACAGTACCCACTCCTGCAACTATTTCTAGCAGTCAGTCACCTGTAAACAGCGGCTTCGATATATAATGTTTCTTCCCAGTGCCCTTCCAGGCAGGCACGTTGCGCCATACACAAGAAGCGCGTGCTCTCCGAGACCCACCGGGGTCACGTGTTCCTTAGCGACGCCGTGCGCGCGCCGGGGGAGGGGCTGGGGGGGGGAGATGACAAGACCCTGAGCTCCTGTGGTTTGTCACAGTCTGGGCGAGTGCCAGTGAACCGCTCAGCAGCAGGACTTAGCGATATGTCCCCTGCATCATTGCGTGTTCGTCAGCTGGAGTATTTCTGACTTTTTGTTTTTATTTCTCTGACAACGCAGAGGTAAGGTGACAGAAATCCCTGTAGTGTTTACACTATGTTTACATTTCCTGTCTTTTGTAGTCAAGGAGACGTTCATGAAAAGTTAAACTTTACGTTGGTTTTTTAATGTTGGTGATGTGACAGGTAAAAGAGACGCTTTATCATTGAAATATTTGAAAAGAGAAACTTGTTTGTATCCGAGCGGGACGTGGAAAGGTGTTGAGGTCCCTTTCATACACAAACTTCGTCGCAAGGTCTATTCACCTGCGGAAATTTATATTCATGTTGTGTGTGTGTGTGTGTGTGTGAATGGGCCACAGGAAATACACGACGGGTGCCCCGATAAGGTGTTTTTCTAACTGCATGTCCCGTGACCATGAAACCACTCAGTCGCCGTAGTCGGCGTGTGGTGTACGACAAAATGACAGCGCTGGGGAGAGATGAAAGATAGGGGATGGTGATATGACATATGAGGGGTGATATTTGTACCGCGTGTGATCTCAAACCACGCACCATATGCAGGAAACGTGCGCCACATTTGTGCTCTGTGGGTGTGTATATTGTGGTGATAAAAGCGACACACGTCACAGTCGTCTGCTAGCTCTCCCTTCACACACACACACACACACACACACGCACGCACGCTAGGTAGGAGCATGTCTAGAGGACAAACGTCTCCCGTCTCCCATCCCATTACCTTTTCTTCCCCTCAGTTTTCATTTTCTTGCACAGGTGTCAGTGCCTGGCTAATGAGGCTTCTGCCAAGGTCAAAAGTCGCATGGTGTGAAGATCGCGTGCATGGCCAGGGATTCTCGATGTAAGGACGTGTCGGGTGTGTGTGTGTGTGTGTGCGGGGTGGCCATTGACCGCCAGTCTCCATAGCAACAAGTACCTTTTGTTAATCTCGCAATGTCATAATCGTGGCTCGTACACTGTTAAGAACCAGTATAATTAGTACTAACAATACATAAAAGAAGATAAGGTTTAGTCTGGTGATCTGTTTTTAACTCCTTCTAAACACGGCCGTTCTCTTGACTACGTTGACGACACGAAATCTTAGTGTCCTCGGCAACAACCTTTCTGTCCTTAGGTTACCTTGTGGAGTGACAGTGCAGTGCTTGGGGGTGAGTGTGTCGGGTATCAAAGGTAATGGAGGAGACACACAATCGTTTAAAAAGAACGATCAGGTTATACAATGTAATTCTCTTTCTGCCGGTGTCAGCACTAGAGGGTCGTTAAATCGTTTGATACTTGTTGTAAGATGTTGTTGAGAATTGATAGACAGGTTGGTATTCCTTGTGGGGAGCGGATAGCCGAGTGGCTAGAGCGCTGGTGTAAGAACCGAGAAGCTCGCAGGTTCGATACCCGAGTAGCGCAGCAAAACTCCCCCCCCAGTCGACCCAGCTGGCGGGAATGGGTACCTGACTGTATAGAAGGCTGGGGAAGGTAAGACAAGTGAGGGCAAAAAGTGAGGTGTCTAACATCTCCCCCCTCCCCCCAAGGACCTGAAAAGGTTAGAGGACGACCTTTACCTTTTTACTATTTTTTTTTCCTGAAGGAGAATGTCGTTTTTATTCGGCGTGTTTGTATTCAGCGAAACTTCGCATTTGGGACACTCTGTGGCCTGAAAAGCAAGTGGCTGTAAGTTAACCATCTAGTTGACAGTTAATTTAGAGCTTCAAGCATTTTCAATTGTAGACGAAGGCAACGATTACAATAGACAATAGCTAATACTTGTAACTATAACTCACAATAAATATGAAAAGCAGTACAGATATTTTCACCTAGGGCAAACTATTACTATTACATATAACACTTTTGGTTTGGGGATTCGTGATCAACTCTAACTTGCCCCTGAAGCTACAAATTAGTAAAATTGTTTGAAGTCTACGAATATGAGTTAGGATTCGGTACAGTTTAGTTATACTGTAGTGGCAATGCCACAAAGTTACTGGATAGTTCCGTATTCTTCCCACATTTTATTGTAGTTCTTTTCTTGCTCGGCGTCCTGGCTGTGCAGTTTGCCACCGCCATAAACATTTAATATGTCACATACTGAATAATTTTTAGATCATCACAACTGCCATTTCACCACCCTGCTGCTAAAACAGCTTCACTGTCTTCGAAAGAATGATAAAAATGATGCATTTCTGCCACTAAAAGGTTACAGGTCGCAACTGCTTCCTTCGTCAATTTTTTTCGTCTACACTTTTTTCTTTCTTCTTCTTTTTTTCTTTTTTTTTTTTTTTGCTCCTCGTCCGATGAACTTGACCCTTGGAACCCACGTCCTTTCACCCCAGGAATTTGGCGTCTGTCTCTGTATTTAAACCATCAACGATTGGTAAAGCGCTCATGATGATGATGATGATGATGATGATGATGATGATGAAACAACTGTTTATGACAGCACACAATAGACAGCACTTTTAACCACAGCTACAACTAAATGGCACAAGAGATAATCGACATTATTGTTTAACTATGGCCAACTATCTTTAAAGTTTTATCTTGAAGATAATTCTCATAGAACACGCAGATTTAACTGAAGTACTACTGCATCCAACTATTGTAATCATAGCATCCGATACTGATGGACTGCAGAAAACATTTATTCCGTGCAGATCCTGAATAGAGCAGTCACGTGATATCCCCTCAATATTGTATATATTAGTTTGTCAATACTATCGTTCTGTCGAGGATGTAAACATCTTTATTCAGCAGACAGATAGAATCAACTCGGTGCTCGGCGACTCTGATCGGAGTAAGTGCAGTCAGAGAGGAATGTTTTAACCTTAGGGTCAACCCTGAAGGAGACATTATGCAACCCCCGAGTCAGTCGTAGATCATGGCTGATGATGCAAAGCTGGCTACAGGCTGGCGAGGTTGATGCTTGGTACTTAACCTCTGTGGAGGATGGCATAAGCTACGGCGAGAGACCGTGTGCCTCGAGTTGTTACTAGCTTTCGAAACCGATAGTTTATTCTTTATTCTCCGTTCTTTGTACATGTCTGAAAGTCTGAAGATTGACAATGACATTATAGATTGTGTGTGTGTGTTTATTTCTCTTGTACGCGCGCGCAAACACACACACACAACCACACACCCAACCACACACACACACACACAGATGGAGAGAAAATGACAGTGATCATTCTTTATTTACGAAAGTGAACACAGGGAAAGAAGATACTCAATTGACGTAGAACGCACTTAAATTAAATTATTTTGTCTACTTCTATTATTCTATCGTTCGTTATTTATTTTTTATCATCATGGAAAACACTTTCAGACAACACCTTTAGAGGACTGAACATTTCTGAAATTTCGTTTCGTTTTGTTTTTGGTTTTTTTGTGTGTGGTTGTTTTCAAGTCTGTCGTGAAGCCATCATGTACGAGCTCGCGGAAAATTATTTCCGACAAGTTTTTCCCATCAAACCTACGGTTGTCACATTAGCTAGACATCAGCCACAACACCCACCTCCGTCAAAACACACACACACACACACACACACACACACACACACACACACACACACACACACACACACACACACACAGAAATGGAAAAAAGCGACACTTGCGACAGAAGGAATAACAATCACCTTGGTGCTTTCTGACTCTACACTTTGTATGTTTACTTCTTACTTCTTTCTTAGATTTCTCCGAACTTATTTCTTTCTATTTTTGAAGCTGCGAAGTGCAAATTATTTCTGCTATTTAAAGAGAGAGGCAAGTGAACTAGAATGATGGATACCGACTTTTTGAATTAAAAGAATCGTACACTTACAACCGTTTAAAATATTGTTCGGGCCGATTGATGGATATTCGTCACAAAAGAAACAACATGCCGGATCGGTCGAGGCTCGGATCAACGGCCGTGCACTCTACTGGTAGTTTCCAGGGTGGAGATAGTTGATTACAAATTGGGAGAAGGAACATTCATTAGTACGATGAATGTCCACATATTACATCAGTGGGGCAACAACCAAACAACTCACCCATGAGCTACCGGTTTAGGTATAATATGGGACTGGCGGAGGTCAGATGGCCAGGATATGGGGAGACAACAACGGAGGAAGGCCATAAACTCTGATCCAGTGGAGAAGACACCAGACACGGGTATGACTTCGGTTTCCTCGTATATAGGGAAGTGGTCAGAGCGGCCATCAGCTGTACACCCGCATCCAGCAGGTTGATCTCCATACCTGTCTCTGCCAGGCTTCACAAAGTCGAAATATATGCTCCTACTTCCACACATGGAGACAACAGCTAGACAAGGTTATTAAGACAGTAACACTGTCGTTGTTCTCAGTGACTGGAAGACTAAGGTCCGCCCAGACGCTGACCAGAAATGGGCAGGTGCTGCTATAGGGTAGGAGAAAAAAAAACACAACCTGGGTCATGAACATTCTAGATCTTTGTGATTAAAGAAGGGCCTTGAACACGAATAAGGAAAAGCAAACCAGAAGCAGCTTCCAAGTACAAAGAAATGAATTGAGCCATGAAGAAAGGGATGAAGGCAGGGAGAACTGAATCGGGTACCAATGACATTAAAAAGGCCTACCAACTGTTAAAGACCCTCACTAAGATAGGGTCAGAAAAAAGGGTCAGAAAAGACCTCAGTCATTGAAGACAGCAATGGCCACCTTCTCACAGAAAGCACTGCTGTACTAACCGATACGGATGAAAGGAAAGGGCTGGGCATGGGGTCGCCTGGAGCGAGTTTCAGCCGATCGACATCAGTGGCGGGCTCTGGTTGAGGCCTTTGTGCAAATAGCACGAAGAGGATTGATTGATTGATTGATTGATTGATTAACCGATACGAATGACGGTGTATTGAGTTGTAGTGGGTCGTATATCGTTCCGTGAATGAGTGGTGTCCTGTGTCTTACTTTTTTTTACTTTTGTGTCATGTGGACGATACCATTCTCATTAACACAACAAGAAAAGAAATGGACGTCATGCACAGACAGTTGAAGACGTGCATGCGAGGATATTTTGTCCAGAGTCAAAGATTCTGAATTTGCTCTTCTTGCTGGTTAGAAGTTAGTAGCATGTTTCACCTGAGTAACAATGTGTGAAAATACAGGTGAGGTGTCTATATATTTTTCTTCAGAAATTAATTTCTTGCTAAGATACTTTTATTCTGATCATTTTGACGGCTCGTTGAAAAAGCTGAATGGCAGTCCAAAGGGTGTTAGCAGGGCTGGGGGGGGAAGTACACAACCAGGTTTCCCCCACCTGAGATAAGAAATACTTGACCACCTTCCGGTGCATGTGACTACCAAAAGCTCCCTATCTTCGACCTCAGTCTGTGGGATGATCAACCCAAAACTCATTTATAGTGTCGTCCGCAGGGTGAAGAGGCCGGCAGAAGTACCAGCGGGAGGGGTAGCAATGAATCTGTCAGGATTAATTTAGAGTCAGAGTACTCAGGACGACAACGAAGGGCGTGGAGTGGTCTGTTTTCAACTTAGAAATTTCGACAAGTCTAGAAACCACACTTCTTTGCTCGGCTGCAGAGCTGGCGGAGGTTCTATCGAGGGGACATAAACCTCTTGCTTGGTTTTTATTTATATGGTACTTGTACTTGGCGCCATGTAGTATGCTCCAATGTCTTGTACTGAATGACTATCTTGTTATGGTCTGCGCATGCGTAGGGATTTTATACTACGTATGCGCTCTTACGGCAGACACTGTTGATAACCGGGTGTCTTCGTGTGAATCGGTGTCCTGGGTTCAGCTCTGGTCTCGGGCACGCTGTTCTTTCTCTGTATGTGGCATCTGTTTACAGGACAGGCTGCCTTGCTGTGATATAGCCTTAGTTCGGTGTAAAACACTAATTCCCTCCCCCTCTGTACTTTTGTTGACATTAGACGTTTAGTTATTCTTGAGCAGACGATCAGACACTTGCTCGCGCAGCACTATTCAACGAAGAATGATTATTATTCAGCATTCGATCAGCCACTCGTTCATGCTGCTATATTGTTTCAATCAGAAGAAGAGCCTATGTGTTCCATTATTCTCTCACACTTTTTCGACAAAGATGAAGCTTATATTTTCCATTTTTCGCTAGCACAGGGTCCCACACTATCCACATCTTGTGACGCCCATCTGCAAGTTTATAATTTATATCTACAGGTTTCACTTTGTTTATCAACTGTGCTTAGTTTTGGATGTGGAATGTTCTTTATTCTTTTCAGTTCTGCTGCTGTTTGATTTCTTTTTTTTTCTTTCTCATTCCTGGTTACCTTGTAGGATTCAGTGCAGTACGCTCTCTTCAGTCATTTCTGATACTAATATATTCCCTTCTTAACATGATATAGCCTTGCTAATGGCGTACATTAAGCACTTACCACATCAGTAACATACCACACTCATTTACAAGATTGCTCATGGGCCATAAATTGTTACGGTGATGTGAACAAACATTATTCCTTGCTGGGCCATTGCAACTAAGCTTTCCATGTTTGCAGACGTATGGTCAAAAGTGCCAGGTACGGGCGCACTTTAGAAACAATATATAACAAGGACATGTACTTTAACACTAGTACAGTCTTCAAAATAAGCAGCTACATGCAGTACACTGGTGATGTCGTTTATCTATCGTTTCAAAATTCCATTTTTGAGTTGATGGGATGAACACTAAGAGTGTTCCCTTTATGCTCTGTCCTTAGGACGACAAGGAATAAGGGGGATCATAAGAGGCTGTACACAACTTATTCAACCCATGGCACTGGTAGGTCCAAGGTGTTCAATGTAAACATCCTGGCATTGTGCAACCTGTACAATCTTGTTTTCATGGATACTTGATTTTTCGGGTTCTGTGCCTATTCCATGGGTCGTATAACCCTGACAATGATAGAACCACCTTCCAAAAATGACGACTACCATGTTATTGAATTTAAGCAAGAGATAGTAATTCAGTGTCAACTGAATGCTTGCAAAGATCAAATGCCATGGCATACCATGCACAAACGGCTGTTTGTGGACAAGGTACAACGGAAATGGTTTCTAACTGTATCTGGGCCATAGATGATGGTGTTATGTTTGACATTACTTTCTCTCGCCGTGATATAACTTTGGTTTCTGGCAAGGCGTAAAGTTCCCACAAACCAACCACTTTGAGGCAATTCGGCATTTGCATATTTCTAAATAGTATCTAAAAACCCAGCAGCGTCTGCCTTTATTCGTCTGTTTAACACGCCATCGCTGATCAGAGCAAAGCGACAAGTCATAAAAATCCGCTCCTACCTTCTTTCCCCGCCAGCTCCCCCAGTATTTGTTTGCCCTGTTAATGCATCGATATCCAATTTGCTCGATACCATCCTGCATTTTGTTGTGCAGAGCCTCTGCTCAGCGATACGGTGCAGCGGTTGCAGTCTGCTTCAGGTGCGTGACGGCAGACCATCAGCTTGTCCCTCGTTACCTGCAGCATGAAGGTGACAGGTCGGCGGGGCTGCCACATCAACAAGTTCTACTGCCGTGTCTTGTGGCTCACATCGCTCTCTGTCGTCGCTGTTGGCGTTGTGTACATCGGTAAGTCGTCGTACGCATCGCTAAAAGGTATTGCAGTCTGTTCCTTGTTAACCATGTAAGTTAATCACAGGACAATTTGGTGGCCAGTATCTAACATTAACAATCTATACATCAAAATCCAATAGAAACATTATTAACAAATCATAATAGTTTGAGTGTAAACAAAAATAGAAAACAATAATTATGATGATGGTGACGATAAATGTTACTATTATTACACAGGAAGTCAACTATCGACAGGGTCCATGTTCATCAGCCCTTTTGACCTGCAGGACGACGACTTTGTTAAAAGCCTCCGTTTTCTTCAGTAAGTCAGTCAGGAAACAGTCACACGTTGTGCTTTCTCTGTCTCGTTACAAAGTGTAAGGAAAGAATTAAAGCCTTGAATTTATTGAGGTATTTCCAGTTATGTTTGTGCGCATGCGCTAAAGTAGGAAGTAATTTTCGGGGTGTGCACATGCTGACTGACAGTTGGACGTTGGTCGGTTTATTTGGTAAATAGGGAAGAGGGAGATAGAAAGGTTTACAAAATTTAAATTAGTTTATGACTAACAGACCTGTTCACCTTTACGGTCTCCCTGTAATCATTGCAGGAAATTCGCAGAAATACAGGAGTTACAGCTAAGACCAAAGCATTAACTTTGATATATGGCTGATTTAAACACACCGAATCAAGATAGGGTTTGAGATGGGGTTTTTTTTTTGGATTGGGGTGGTATTACAGGTTAGTCATACCTTAATCGTAACAAAAATAGTATACTATAAAAGCAAATGCTCATTACAAGTACAATGTGCTTTTACCTAACTTTTACACCCATTTATGTTATGACAAATGTGAGGACGTTATAATCAAGCACACAGACACATAGATCAACACGAAGCCAACAAACAAAACACAAAAAATCAAAATAAACACCAAACTTACGATATTCTAATCCTGCTGCTTTACTCTCGTTATTTCATTTTGCTTCCCGAGGTCTGCCATAACAAACACGGAGAACAACGACAGCATCAGGCTGCAGACACGAGTCCAGACTCTTCGCCAGTTTTGTCAGGACACCAGGGTCACCAGGGGAGCGGCTCCGGTGCATACGAGTCGTCTTTTCAAAAGCAGCCCCATCATCTCCACCAAACTCAACCTTCTGTATTGTCCCGTCGGCAAGATCGCCTCAACCTTTTTGACACGATATGTCATTGCCGCGGACGCCACTGACTCCGATGTCAACCCCTTTGATATCCCGGTGTCAGAAGCACCGCGAGAAAGGTGCCAAAGTATGACGAAGATCCGGCGAGAAGCAGACCGTGTCGGCTTCGTTAAAAATTCGTTGAAAATGCTCTTCGTCAGGGAGCCTTACTCTCGTGTCTTCTCGGCCTTCGTGGACAAAGTTCTCGCCCCTAACCCCACCTACTGGAAAGCCTGGGGCGGGGTTGCACAGAAGCAGGCTCGTGTGCCGCCAGCAGAGATCGGGTGCGGGCAGAACGTCACTTTCGCGCAGTTTGTACGCTACGTGGCGGCGACGTTGCATAGAACTGACGTGCACCTTCGCCGCGTCACGGACGAGTGCGCCCCGTGTCACGTGGGCTACGAGGTCATCGGTCGCCTGGAAACATTGCGAGACGACGTGCTGGCACTCTCTGGGCTTCTGAACATCTCCACCAGCAGTCTTCGAGCCGTCGACTTCAAGGACTCCGCAGCACGCGACGCCATATTGGATTCCACGAACAGTGCTTTCCAGTGGCAGGTGGACGTACTCAAGTGTATAACAGCCCACGAAATGGGGAGACGACTCTGGCGTAAAATGCAGATTCGCGGAATCATAAGCTTCCGGATGGATTATCCGTTTGTGGGAGAAAACGCGGAGACAGTTACGTCCATTAAGTTTCAGGAAGCCATTTTACAGGCCAGGAGGGAGTCCTTGACGTCATATCCGGAGGACCTTCCAAAGCAGAAAGAGAAAGCTTTAGTTGACGCATACAGCAGTGTACCTATGGTGGACATGGAAAAACTAGCCAAAGTGTACAACAGTGATTTTGTGGCTTTCGGCTACGAAATAAAGCCGAGCTTGTTGGTCAATAGAAGCAACAAGCAATCTGACGTGTTTGATGTTTTTAAAAAATGGACCTTGTAAAAAAAATTTAGCAGTTATAATTAAAAGCTGTACTCGAGTGTGCCAGCGTATGTGTATACGAACGGGGAGCTTTGCTTCTCGCCAAGGGTGAAGAATTCAAATGTGGGAAAAAGAACTGTTTTGGGTGAAATTTGTGATTCTTCTCTAGCGGGGACGGGGAAGGAGGGGTTAGATCCTTGCCCTCGGTGGATATTCTATAGCTGCTTGGTGTGTGGTTAATCGTGTTTGTTCTTGGTTGTGTAGGGAGGTAATTGTGGAGCTATTCTTTTTACATTTTGATAGTCAACACGTACCGCAGTTCCGCTCTTGGGCAAAGGGAATATTATAGATAACCATCATCATCATCTCGTCTCGGGCATACTGTTCTTTCTTTGTATGTGACATCTGTTTACAGGGCTGGCTGCTTTGCCGGGGTATAGTCTTAACTGCTGGCTCGGTGTAAATCACCAGATCACCCAACTCCATTCGTCTCCTTTGATGCCTTTTTCCCCAGCCGCCTCAGGTCCTAGATACCCCTTCAACAGCGTGCAACTACACGAACCACACGAGTATTGAACTGAGCAGAAAGCAATGCCTCCGGCCTGGGACGTTGGTCCTCTAACCACTCGGCTATCGACTTTCCAAGCTGGGGGTCAAATCTAGGATTGTCTGATTGTCACTTTCGACAGTTGGTCACTCTCGCCAGAATACTGTCTGTCTGTCCGTCTGTCTTTTCTCTCTTTTCTTTAGCTTATTTAACATTCAGCAGGGTCAAACTAATGATCAAATGAAAATTTTCGATTTTAACCATCATTTGTTAAAAAAAAGTCACTTTTGTTCTAGACCGGAAACCATGTAATGATCACGTGCTTGTTGACGTTATGGCTGGGTACTAAACATAAAAGACATTACGAACTTCACTGCTGCACGCAGTGAAATACTTCTTGAGAAAGAAACCCAAACAGGCCAGTCACATGGTATTATTCCTGTATGCCTTGCAAATCGGAGTCAGTAATATTTTTAGCGTCGGTAATATGTCACTTTACAATCCTTCCCGCTAATTTTCCTGCCATCAAGCTATTTTCTGCAGGAAGCTTCTCAATGAGGGGGTGAAAAAAAAACATGCGTTAGATAATCTTAAGCCTTTCCCGACGCAGGAATAAAACATGAGTTTTACAGGCACTGATAGTATTAATCGGGTATATTTTCGTTCTCAACAACGAGGAATTTCGAGACGCCTTTAGCTTTAGCAAGGTGAGTGGCAAACCTGTGTAACACGACGATCTAGCAGATTCTTCAATGTAACGGTGAAAGAGCATTGAAACCCAGCTACGCAATCATCTGAATAATGTATGAATCATTCTTCGTTGTACAACATAAATAATTTCATGTCGTTGTCAGCCCTGATTGATGAGGGCTACTTTTATGAAAAAGACACAAAAAAGCCCAAGTAGTTTTGTTCTTAAAGGTCTAACAGACTGAATTTTTTAAAGGTCTGGCACAGCGCCAGATGATGTCTCCCACGTTTTATTTTTATAAGGTGATAAAGTGTTATTGTATATTTTTCGGTAAAACAGTCTCTACGCTGGAACAACGGTCTCTAGGCGCCTACATCGATCTGAGAAACGTAGCTAGATCATAGCCAACTGAAGAAAAAATAACCTTCATTTATTGAGAATGAAGCTCACAAATACCCCCCCCCACACACACACATAATACACTCAACCCCTTTTTAAACGTTACAAAGCCCTCGACAACACCAATGCTCTTAGGCGGTCAATGTTACAGTCACTGGGAGAGATGGATAAAGCGGGACAATGACCAAACATCAAACACACGGAGTGGCGTGTCATTGACAGAAAACTAGGATTTGAACCGCGCGGTACCGCGCTCTAGCCATTCTAGTATTTCAATAAAAGGAAAACGCGATGCCTGCTGCTATATATCTGATGGTTTCTCGTCAGTGACGGGACACGTTTTGCAAAGTCCACTTTTTTCATTGTCTTGCCTCATACATTACACCCCAGACGTACATTAATGGGATACTTGTGATCCACAGATCCTTGGCCAGTCCATGATGGCTGTAGCGCGAATCGACTCAAAGGTTATTTGCTCAGATTTGGGTAAATAGCATGTAGTCTGATGTAGAGCTCCTAGCAGCCATTAGAAAGAGAATGCACCTCGGTGGACCTTTAACAGGCACAAACTCCACATCGCAAAGTAAACAAAAACGCACTGAGAGCATGTTAGCCTAGGCGATGCTGCATGTTTCTGACATTTAGATGTGAACGAAGAGCAGAAATACGGGGTCGTTAATGTAGGCGAAGGTGCCCTTGCCTTTGCAACATGACACATGTGGTCTCGTGTCATCTAGCCAGTATGTGTCTGCAGTCAATACAAGCACTAAGGAGGCACATGAAATCTTCTCTTGTTACAAGACGAAAGAAAACTTTTATTATCTCCCAAAAGAAAATGCTTACGTGTCTTATAACTTTGGAGAAGGTCGCATAAAGTGGATGCATGATCCTCGTCGTGGAAAGATCCAAATATATGCAAATATTTTAAAAGGTTATGCAAGGTGAGAAGGTAGATCAAAGGCAGACACTGTTGTAGATGACAATATTTATGGACTTTGCAGAAAATAAAGTAGAAAATAGTCCCACAAGTCACCTCGGAAAAAAATGAATACGCTCTAGACCAGAGTGGTCCGTCTCGAGTTGCTGAAACCACGGACGTGTATAGGTGGGCTGCTGTCTGTCTGCCGAGACTCATCTTAGCCTCTTGCAAAGTCCTCCGCTGTTAGTCTCGGCGAGCTTATACAATGAATGTGAATAAACCGGAAGCTTTCTTGTCAAAAGCCTCGTTCTAGTAGTGAAACTGAAATATGACTAAACCGGAAGATTTCTCGTCAAAAGCTTCGTTCTATAACTTAACTGTAAAAAAATCGACTGCGAACAGTCCAGTAACACGAAAGGAAAGGGAGAGCAGTCACGTGACCCATCTAAACTGTTTTACTATCAGCACACGGCCGAGAATGGAACTGTGCATGATGGGTACACGACTCACCTTTATGAAAAGAATTAAGAATGGCGTTCAACTGGCTTTTCGAAAAACATGGGTGGGACTGTCATTCCATTTTATTTTTATTTAGTGATTTAATTTTGGGGCTGGGGAAACGAGCTTGCGGAGAAAAACTCTCAAAAGACAAACAAGTTGCAAGCAAAGCAGTCAATTATGCTTTTCTTTATAATTTTTTTATTTTATTTATTTATTTTTTTTGCTGTCTTAAAAACTTGTAAGTAGCACGTTAACTGTCACCTGTAACACGATATTGTCGCGTGCGCTGCTGTGAACTCACGTCTTCTTCACTCGTCAAATAGCGACGCCGTTGCCGCAGTCAAAATCACGTGATCCAGTCACGTCAGGTCTGCATAAAATATAAAAAAGTTTCGGTTGAATAAATCAGGGGTTAACCGAGCAGTGAGCTGGCTGTGGACATGCTGTGCTTCTGAACCACTGGCCATGGCTAGTGGCTAATGTTGACGGGAGGGGAGGGGAGTTCGCTGAATATTTTCTGTCCAGTCTTTCGCCTCTTGATGCAGGGATGCAAACTATCAGCAGGTTTCAGTCAAGCCATTGAATGGGGATTGTTTAAGAGCTCAAAGAGAGAAGTACTTTTTATCAACTGGGAGACTTTCTAGACAACAAGGGGCATCCGTCAAGGTTCTATCGCCTTGGCTCCTTAACATCGTCTTTGAGGATATGACCCGATGAACCTTCAGCACCACCATAATATCTCCCTCTTTACTGAAAACAGTGTTTATATCATGCAAGGCTACATAAATAATATGCAAGATGTCACCCACAGACTGGCACAGCAAATGTAAATGGGGTGCGTTCATTCTACCCATCCACCCCATCGTGTCCCTTTACCGACAGTCAGTATTGCATTTAATGATGATTTATTCAATCACAACTTGAGGGGTTAACACATTTCACAAAAAGCAGTTTACCCATATTTTCATATATTTCTTTACACAGACCCCCAATATTAGAAGATAAAAATAAGAGCCCTACTTTAGAAGAAGATTAAAACAGTGTTCTAAAATAACAGCAAAACATCACGAAACTTACAGTAATAAGGACAATGATGGTAATAATATTTGTCATAAATACAGCTTGATTCAATGAATGTTATAAATTAGACGAGTTTTCTCAGTACGCGCTTCTTGTTGAGCAGAAGAGGTTTTTAAATTTAACTGAATGAGATTAAAAAAATTAATTCAGGTATAAGTCTTTTTCTTTCAAGCAATCTTGAAGTAATCACAGACTATAATTTAGTGAAATTCATCTACAGTCTCACAATCTTTAGATTAGTACAGTGACGATGTTATTTTGGTATGTTGCCATTCCCCTCAGTTTGAGTTGATATTATATAAGGTAATAAACCTAAAATATGTTACATAATCTTGCTAGGTAGCAGATCAACCTATTTTTTCTGAAAGAGACTTTATGCATTCTATAATTCCAATATAATATATCCCTCTCATACAAGTCGGAGAACATTTCTTGAGTACATGTCAGATACACATCTTCTGACCTTATTATAAAACCATTTCGGTGAAATTTGTAAATACTCCTGCCGGGATCAGACCCACACTTACTAAACTTACTAGTCAAGAAACCTCCAAATTCAATTATATAATATGAGTCGACTCCATTACTCAAGTACAATTTACAGGCAAACCGATAAGCAATACTTCAAATCTTAGTAACTGACTTTTGACAAATTTATACCATCCTAATTTTTGCAATATCGTCTAGTGGAAACCTACTTGAACTCACTAAGTACCATTCAGTTGGATGTGTGCGTTCATAGCCTAAAAAATGTACTTATATTACTGCAGTTGTAATTTTGCAACAGGTCACTAAGACCCAAATTCCACAATTCAGAAACATGTAATAATATAGTGCCAATCATCTTATTTAAAAACAATCCACCTGGATCTTAGCTTTGAAGTGAGAGTGCTTGATAATAAACGAGTTTGTAAGATGCATTTGATGCTTACTGAAAACTGTGTTTTTTGTTGGTGGGGTAAGCCGCTTTATAAATAAGCAATTATTATTATTATTATTATTATTAAAAACACATTTAACATTTTCTCTTTAGACTAGAACACAAGTAGTTTAGGTATTTTCCGTATTGAGGAGACAATAATGTTAATATTCTTCACATCAACAGTCCAGTGCCTCTTGGCGCAGTGGGCTGAGAAAACATTGTATGCTTTCTGTCTATTCTGTTCAGATTCAGATTTATATTACAGTGTCATCAGCAAACAAAACTAAAATGATCTGGAACAGGCATTCTACATCACCGGAGAAACAAAAAGGCGATAAATTTTCCCCTTGCCACACCCTACTTGAATTTGCAAAATAACCTAAACGACATTTGCATATTATAAACAAGATTATGCCTTGGCACACATATTTTTTAGAACATTCCCACTGCTACACTAGCTAAGGTCCTCCAGTTCAGGTTAAGGGAATGAATAGATAAGTTAGCAATATTTAAGCATGACCCCCTCGACACAACACAAAGTTAAGGTGTTGCATTATAAAGGTAGACTACGTATTTGACCTTAGTATATTGTGTCCATGGAATGTTACTAAAATTACTATAATGACGGTCTTATAGTAAGTATTGCATGAACAATTTTATTATGTCATTGAACTTAACGTGGACTGCTTCAAAATGAAGAAATTTATAAATCTCTAATTAACAAATCCTCTAGTTAACAAAATTTGCAAAATATCTACAGATAAAAGAACTTGGAAATACAGTTGCTTCTTACTAACAGCATGTATTTTGATAAGAATAATTGACTATTTTATTACCACTCTATATAAGTGCTACATAATAGAGACACATCAAACTGTAACAGGTAAAAAGGGGAGGTAATAAACTGGATACAATGCCTCCTGAACTTTTCTACTTGCGTCCCTTGAAAATGTCTGCCCGACCTAACCCATCTGATCTCTCTAAACATGAAATATCAAACATGACTTCGTCTTGCAGGTTTAAGTGGACCCGAATGACATAAATAAAAAGTTTTCTAAATAATTTTCTCCAGTATAATACATCGTGAGTGACAATATGTCAGTGCACCCTGAGTCATGGAAGTCTAAAGTAACGAACGTTATTTTGATGGATTTTTGTTTTTCTAAATTTAGGCTGAACTCGGATTAAATGGGTCAAGTCTTGCAACTGCGTGGATAACAGAAGAAAGAAAGTGTCTAGCTATAAACAGGGCGGGGTAATCCAAGTACAGGAGCCAAATGTGTCATCCACGAAAATCCGGCTAGGAGTAACCGTGACCTTTTGTCTCGTCTGTCTCTACCACATGGGCGAGGACTGTCGAGTGTCGAGCTGTCTGTACGTGTCTTGCCATAAGCAACGATAAATTCTTTGCCGACTGGTGCGAAAGGAAAACATACAGCTAAAGAGGAGAGGAGCAGATATCTCGAAAAAAACACGTATTCTCGATTATTCGTTACAAGGAAGGAGTGCCACGTAAAATTCCCGTATATTTCACGTCAGCGGACATGTCTCAAGATACGTTTCAAGTCAAGTCGCGGACAGGTAGGTAATGAAAGTGGTTTTAATTCCAGCTGTGTTTTCATTACAGTACTAATATTGAAATGCAGTATTCTGGCTGTACATTTCTTTCTCCAGCTGTACGTGTCAGTGCTTGCATGCTTGTACTCATTTGCTGTGAAGGATTTACATTATTTACATCACGAACTTCCCCTTACTCGTCTTCCTTTGCGAAAGCAGGATACTCTCAGTCCATGTTACTTGGTTCGTTTTGCTTTTTTTCTTTTCTTTTTTATTCATCATCAGTACTATTGTTTATCCTTCCGTAGTTAATATATATATATTGTTGTTGTTGTTGTTCCACGGTCCCTCGCCCATGTCTCGTTCCTGTTATTAAGCGATAGAGCATGCTCCATACGAGTGGGAGTATACAATTTACAAATTTTGCATTATTATTTATGCAGGGCTATTACAGGGTTATTTATGACTAAGGTAAGAGGTCAAGGTAAACAATGGGCCTTCACTAAGTAAACTTTTTTTTCACAACATCAAACTATAAACAACAATGTAAATTCCCCTCATGGATTAGCGCTGTATTACTTTACTTACAGCTCCGTAAGATTTTTACACATGCTTCTGTCTCTCTTTTTTTTTTTTTTGGTGTGTGTGGGGGGGGTGGGGGGCTTGGCATAGATTGGTTTATTTGCTCGTTCAAGTTTCCTTTTGTTTTTCTTCTACTTGTTCTTTCTTCTATTCCACATCGCCCTTTGTTTACTTCGAACGCCTAATTAACAAAATGGTCCCAGTTCTCCCACTGGCTGAGTTGTTGACAACCTAAACGTATCCACGTACAATGCTGACGTCTGTGTTGTTGACCTTGACCTGTGCATGGTGATATATGTCGGCGTGTATCTCAAGAACAGAAGAGGGACATAGTATATTTATCCAGATTTGGAAATGAGCTTTATCCAATCACCAGAAAAAATGTAAGGCCCACTAGTCCTTTAACGTTTAATAGGGGTGCTCCAGAAAAACAATTAGACGGGGGGGGGAGGGCAGAAGATGAGTGCAAAGGGAGTGAATTATGTTGGACTGAAAGCTAACAAAGTATGAATTGTAAGGACGGTGACGATGAGTGAGCGTCACCATACGATGACTTTTGCAGAAATGGAGGATCCTTTGCCCCAAGATGTAACTACAGACAAACACCAAATATCTGCAGTCCCTCCAAGCGCGGAAGAAGAGTACTGCGCCCACATGCTGTCAGACGGCAACATGAGCTGGGAGGATGTGTACCACGTGACTTTTCTCACAGCGTTTCCTGCTGTGTTCTTCGTGCTGGCCATCGTTCTCATGCACTTGTATAATGATTGACACATGTACAATGATTGACACATGCAAAATGATTGACACATGCACAATAGTAGACGCTTTTTTCAGAACATGTTTAGTTAATCCATCCGACAAGCCCAGAACAGAAAATACATCCTTGAGAGACAATGATTATGTTTCACTTCTTACTAAAGAACGACACACACATAAACATTTATTAACAGAGCTATGCTCGCCAAGCAAATAAATTTGATTTTTAGCTTTGTTTATCTAGATCACCTCTTGACACCTGCTTGACGATCGCCTTCTTACAGTTTAATATGATAACATTTTTTAATATTCTCAATATGTTCTCAGTATTCTACTGGTGTCACTAACTGTTATTCTCTGGAGTCGTTACTGTTTAAAATGCAGTGATCGGCTTTTACTGCCGGAACGTACCGAACCTTCTACTTGTTCTTCGTTCGACATTTTTGTGACTATTTAGTGATATTGTTCAGATCATTGAGTTTGCCTTTGGCTGAAATATTGCACTATATAAATGTTCACTTATTATTATTAATATAAATAGTAGAAGCTAGGACGTCCTTTTCACGCTCTCTCTCTCTTACTCACCTTCTGATATTCCATACATCTTGTCTCTCTCTGGGTACTGAAGGAATGTGCGTCCAGAATGAATAACATGTAAAATTGACAGCAGTCAATAAAAGTGTGTAAGAAAATCAGAAATCTTAGATATATCCAGTATAAAGTTTATCTATGATGATGATGATGATGATGATCTATTGAGAGTTATTACACCAGAAAGGAGGATGCTCCGACAGACTGAGTTGCTTTGTTCTCTTGCTTCTTTTCTTTCTTGTGCAGCGTCTTTGTTTATTCGTACCCATAGGTTTCCTTTAGTCACAAGATGTATTTCCTAAGCTTCCCTTTATGATTGTTTTGCTACTTGTAATTACTTTGCTTTCTGTTTTTTGAGGATTTTACTTTAACGGTTACATTCTCTGCCACTACATGGATATTATATCTAATTCTTATTGTTGGTTCTGTTTTGTATTTTTTAAAACTTACCCTCACTTCAAATTCTCAAGTGTTTTGTGATTATTTCGCTAAAAGGATATCAATCAATCGATCATCCTTGGACTCGATGTCGGTGCCTGACCGGCAGGCTCTCTGACCAAATTTCTTCCAGTCTCTGAGGCCGATACAAGGCGATTATTATGAAAGCCAAGCCAACACTTTTCCAGTTAGACCCAATGCCTACAAACCTTCTTCTTGAGTGCTTTTATAATTTACTTCCTGCCATCGCAAACATTGTAAAGTCAGCTTGTCATCAGGTGTTTTCCCGTCTTTGTTTAAAAATGCCATGGTGAGGCCACTCCTAGAGAAATCCACGTTTGAAGTCAACATGTTGAACAACTGCCTCCCAGTTTCCAACTTGTCTTTTCTCTCTAAGATCATAGAGAACGTAGTCTTGACTCAGCTCTGGGCATACTTACAAGAGCACCAGGTCATCCCCCAAGCTCTAATTAAAGTAACCACATGTTAACTCTCCTTGACAGCGATGATGTTTGTGCCTCAACTTTGCTGGACTTATTGTTATTATTATTAAGAAAACTATTCATCGCTACATAAACGTACATGTAAAAATATTAAGAACACAGTAAAAACAGTAAAACTAATTTACATCAAACTGCATTCTGCTCCACCTTTAAGCCTCCATTGTACAAGCAAACTTTTGAATAACACAGAGTGTAATTACCAATGCTAAAAATAGCCACATGCACGTTGCATGGATGTGGGTTAGTCATTATTTAGGATCATGAGTAAAACGCGTGCACGTGAAAAATCGTGACCAGCAAGATCGAGGATAACATTTCGGTGAAAAAAAAATAGCTACCAAGATGTCAGACTTTGTGGGTCTGCAGCTCGCCACAAGCTGCGCAGTGGAAATTGTAAAAATAATGTTGTTATTGCTGGCGAGAGTAGCTGCAGTTGACATTATCGCTGGCTGAAGTATCGGCCCATTGACAGTAAACAGTAGGCGGTGACCAGCAAAGATCGACACCTTTTGTTACCATCATTTGTAGAACTCACCCTTTAGCATAGAAATTTTATTTAAAGGTAAATGTTTATAATTCGTTTTAATCCATACATAATACCAATCATTTGTATACCGGAAACGTTTCTCCATACATAATTATTATTAAAATAAAATGATCATTATTTCATAATTATTGTAGTCCATACCGCACACTTAATTAGATCAAAAAGACACCTCTGGATTTTTTGAGAAAACAGGAAGGGACGAAATATTATTATTTGTAAAAAAACAATAGCGGTGTCTTCATGATCTGAATTCGAAGAGGAAAGATAAAATGGTCGAGGATTGCCTCTGTAAAAGAAAACTGATGAGGACACAATGGGCTGTTTCTGAGTATTCTCTTCAACACTCAGATGGAGTTTGTACCGAGTTTTCTTTTACTAAGGTAACCCTCGACCATATTACTAACAATCTTTCCTCTTCGAATTCAAATTATGCAAACGCTATTTTTTTTTCTTTGGTGGGGAGGGGGAAATACTACCCTGTCGTCACTTCCTGTTTTCTCAAAAAATCCAGATGTGATTGAGAGAAAAACATTAATACAATATTTCTCGTGCCTCTTTGTCGTAAAATATCGCCGGGATATGTTTATGTGATACTTTTTGCTCTATTTTCAGCAAATTTCGCGATTTTTTGTCTAATCTTAGCAAGACTAGTGCTAATGTTTAAGCGTTTGTTCCTGCTAGCTTTGATAGTCTATCGTGTTTAGAAGAAACGTAAGTGTTTTGTCGATTACATTGCTACTATGATAAAATATTATGATCACTCTGTGATCATGCTGTTGCTAGCCTGTATGTAAACTTTACCCCTCCGCTGCGCATTCAACATTCATAACTTAAACTCACAAGAGACAAGCCTTCTTAACACTGGTTTTTTTTCGGTACTAGTGAATTGTATGATAATATCATTTTGGACAATTATAGTTCGAGTTTGTGGATAATAACAGTCTTCGGTTACGTGTTCAGCCTAGAAAATATGTTGAAACATTCTGACAGGCATGAGAAGACTACATGTAAAGGTAAGGAGTCACGGTCCGTTGCCTAGTTGCTATAAGGGGCAGTGAACTCGTACGGGGATAATAGAGCACGCATGTCATTCGTCAGGAGTTTTTTTTAAAAGACCTTTAAAGCATCGAACCAGCGACCTTTTAGTATTACTTTGAGCACTCGGTTATAGTTTAATTATGACATCGCTCGAGAGGACTATGAGCCCGCGCGCGTGCACACACACACACACACACACACACACACACACACACACACACACACACACACACACATTCTCTATCTGAAATATATTTACATTTCTCTCTCTCTCTCTCGCACAGACACTCACAGACACACTCACACACGCATTTATCTAATCTCGTATACAAAAATAGTGTTTGCTGCTACGGTGACTAGATACTGTCAGTTGTTGTTTGAAAGGACATGAAGCTTTTCTCGCAGGGTAGTGTTAGTGACTCGACACCTCTATTTTTATCTCCGCCGTTTTATACCCACTTCAGCAACGGAGCGTCGCTCTTCGGGAAGGTGGGAACAGACTACACCTGCTTACTCAGACTTTGTGATACGGAAATGGACGTCTTAAGAGAGAGAGAGAGAGAAAAAAAAATTAATGTGAGTGTGGTCTATGAAAGAAAGCAGCCAGCGGTTGTCGCTCTCCTAAAATGTTCTATGTCGACGTTGGTCGACGTCTCTTATTAATGTTATCCGGTGGTCCCTCCAACATATTTTTGGCTAACATTAAATTTTTGTTATCCTTTTCTGTTACAAGGAAACGTCAAGTATGAGAGCTATTTCAGTTTTTCTGTATACTTGATTGTTGGTGGAGTAGGGAGAGAAGGATAAATAAAACCTCACAACTGATTTTTCCCGTAAATTCTAGTAATTAACAAGTAGTATTCATAAAAAACGAAATCTGGAAACAGTAAAAATAGAGAGGAAAATAGCAGCCACCAAGATTCATTTAGCTTCGTATTGAAATCGCCTTTTTTCTGGAGTGCAAACCCCTAGAACGAAACATCTGGCATTGTTTGATGTCTTCACCTCCACTGAACTTGGCAATGACCCTGACCCTGACCCACTGACAAACACGCGTTGACCAGCTGACTGGTCGGGAACAAAACAGCCCACGTGATTTGCAAACAACAACACAAATTACATCACCACAGGTGCTGCTGGAGCAGACCAACTGCTGTAGGACCTTCTTTGCGAAAATGCTGAAGTCAAAACGATTCGAAAGCTCGACAACTCGTTTGGACGCAGTCGCCATTTGGAGAAAACTGTCATCAAAAATCAGCCTTGCAGGGTATTTTCTTTATTTTTTACTTATTGCTAATTCATAGAAATTATTTAATACATAGCCAGACATGAAAGAAGACCTTCTGCAGCTTACTTTTCTTTTATTTCACTTCCAATAATTAATTCATTTACGCTTTTAGGCTGTGTTTAATAAAGCAAAGATCTATTTAGTGTTTGTGTTTATCGCTATATAATTTTTATACTGTTTATAGTATAATTATATAATTTTGGGTTTGGGGGCGCTTCTTTGGTTAAAGTAGATATTTTAAGGAAGGTCTTTGAGATCCCGGCGTCCTAGTAAGAAAGTTAAAACAAGTCATGTGATTAAAAACTCGCTGGTTGTCATTTTGCCATATTTTAAGCACTTTGCGATAATCGTGTTCCTGCTCTGCCAAATAAATGCCAACGTATCGCCAGGAAACAAGAGAAATATACTTTTACTAGCTTCATGCATCGAAGTGAAATATAAAATTTTTAATGACCAATGCAATCACACATACACGGAAGAACGCAGAACAAAAAATAACTTTCTACCTACACAAAGAATTTAGACGCAAAAGCTTGGGATGTAAAAAATGTACCAAAGAACACAAAGAGTTAAAAAAAAGTACACCACCAACATAGAACTACAAAACACAAACACACACGTGTATATGAAGAATGGATGGGCCACACATGTTGCAAAATAAAATGTACACGAAACTCACGAACTCACCCTCGTACAATATGTAGAAAGATATAAGATATATTATAAGAATGATTTCCCTTCGCCTACCTGGCTTGAGTGGACTGACTTCTCTTACTTATGTCTTTTCGTGG
Source organism: Marisa cornuarietis (assembly GCA_004794655.1). Taxonomy (NCBI): domain Eukaryota; kingdom Metazoa; phylum Mollusca; class Gastropoda; order Architaenioglossa; family Ampullariidae; genus Marisa; species Marisa cornuarietis. The sequence continues at coordinate 2,798,884 of SMMW01000627.1, read as the reverse complement.
GTTTCCTCTTGTTCGGTGATTCTTTTGTGAAGATTTAATTGATGAGAGTGATGTCCCTTCGCCTAATTGGCTAGAGGGTGACAGCCCTTCATCGAATTTCTTTGCCCGTTTGTCTGCCCGGATTTTGTGTATGCTGGTTATCCATGAGTCTTGGACATTATTACCTAAGTTTCTGGATTGGTTTCTCTGTCTTCGCCACTTGTCTAATTTTTCTGGAGCATTTATTTTTCTTTCAACTGTAACGTCTGCACCATCCTGTCTCATTTTAGATCTGTGCATCAGATTTAGATCAGATTTAGATTCTGATTCTTTTTCTGCAATCGTTTCAATTAGTTGTGATGTTGTCCTGTCGCAGCAGGGTTCGTTCCCAGTAAAGCCGACAGAAACATCTTGGTGAATGCAGTAGTAAGCGTCGATGATGTGGATGGCTATCATTTCCCTCGGACTACATGAACATACCTGAGAATACAGATATTTCCAGTCCATCGCTGGCCGGTCACAAATTTAAAACGCAGCAATTCAAACACAAAAATTGTTTTTAGCTTTGTGTGCAGTTTAAGTCTGAGTGTGGAACAATTCGTATTATGGTGTAAACTGCGAAAAAATGTGGAAACTGTACAGCTGGATATTGTTTGCCATACTGCAATGAGACCCGCAGCATGGGCTCGTACGGTGTCCACTGCACAAGCATCTACTGAAATAAGGGAAGAGTTTGTAACCCAGTACATGGGAGTCTACTCAACTGGTTGTGTACCCGGATATCAGTCGCTGCATTGTAATGAAACATGCAAGAAATGTTCGTACGGTGTAGGCTGCAGTAACACCTGTAGTAGCTGTTCCGAAAGGAAAAACTTGCGATGCCTCATCCAGAGATTGTTTGGAGTCATGCAGTGCTGGATATCAGCCCCCATCCTACATTAGACTCTGTACAACGGGTACGTACGGCGCAGGCTGCAAGGAAACGTACGGCAACTGTACAGAAAGTAGTCCGTGTAATCTCTCTACCGGCAGCTGTGACAAAGGATATGCTGCAGGATACAAGCTACCCTAGTGTAAAGAGGTTTGCAGCAATTTTTCATACGGTCCCAACTGTGGCAGCACGTGCGCAACTGCTCTAAGGGAAGAACACGCAAGATTGTAATAGGAGGCTTTCCAATGCCTGGACATCGGGGAAGCTATTGTAAAAAAATATTTATTTATTTTAATTTTTTGTGAAGCGCTTTGAGCTTGCCGATAGGTGCTATACAAGAGATCTTTACCCGATCCTCACAGTTACCTATGACTGATGTAAGCTACGAGCTGTAGTTCAGTAACTCTTGCACATCTTAATCAGTGGAGAGACGCTAGACTACTAAATTCGACATTTTGGGCTGTCATTCAATTGATTTGGTGTTCTTGCATACACCCAGTAGACATCTATTTTCCGTTATATCATTTTGTGCTGAAGATTATTGCAATTTTTCGACAATCTTTATTCAGTAAAGCGTTTGGTTTTGTTACTCATGAAGGATGACAGACAATTGAATGTCTTGAAACTACTCTATCGCTGGATTTGCCCTGCTTCACTTCCAACGGCTAGTTTTGGGTTTTCAAATATGCTTTCTGCAGGCGACCCAAGGAGCAGCAAAAAAAGACTTCTACCTATTAGATCCGTTCTATGACTGGACCTGTGGTGTGCAAAGGAGCATTTGCAACATGGACTACGGTTTTTCAAATGAACTGTACAGTGTGCACGCTGGGAACAGCTTCTAGCTAAACAACTTTCATCTCAAATGCATTCTATGTTTGTTGTGTGCGTCCGTGTCTGTCTGTGTGTGTTTTTTTCTGTAAAGCGCCATAAGCCTCCCCATAGCACTGGGATATGGCGCTATAAAAGTTCACTTTATTATGTCCAAATCCGCAATCTCTCTCTCTCACACACTCACACACACACACACACACACACACACACACACACACACACACACACACACACACACACACACACATATCTGAAGTTCTATAGCTGATTAAGTGGTGAAATTTTAGCGGTGGCTTGTTTCATTTCAGGAAGGACTCGTGGACAGCATCGTAAACGACAAAAACAAATATTCACAAGTCACGCTTCGATCAACACTGTCTCCTCTTATCTCACACTTTAACCTCCTACACCAAGCGTGTGGCAGGTTGTACTGTAGCCGCCCACAGCAAGATTCCTTCCAGCGTTAAATTCGAATCTCCGTCGTCAAAACTCTTTGCCACCATGTCCGAACGCGTGGTGGACCCTTATCCAGACTTCCACAACTTCACCAACGTCAGTATAGACCAATACAGCGAGTTTGCTCTGTCTTTGACGATCTGGAAGTACGGGTCACCGACACTGCTGCTGGTGGGGACGATGGGTAACATGCTGTCTATCCTAGTGCTGAGTCGGAAACGGCTGCGGCAGCTGACCACCATGTTTTATCTGACCGTGTTGGCCATCGCCGACCTGGCCGTACTGTACACCGGTCTCCTCCGCCTTTGGCTGGACAACGTCTTCGAGGAGTACATACGCCTGCAGTCGGACTTCGCCTGTAAGTTCCACACCTTCATCGTGTACCTGGCACTGGACTTCTCTGTCTGGATTCTAGTGGCGGTGACGGTCGACCGATGCATCTGCGTGTCGGCGCCTTTTGCGGCGCGGCGTTGGTGCACCCTAAGGAACGCCCGCTTCGTAGTATTCATCATCCTTGTCGTCGACTTCCTCGTCAACATGCACTACCTTTGGACGGTTGACATTATTTATCATGGCATGCGCACCATCGCGGGTGATGACCATTTCACGTGTTACACCAGCCAGGACCCCGGCGAGGCTTTCTTTTTGGAGAAAGTCTGGCCCTGGCTTGACTTCGGAGTCGTCTGCCTCGTTCCTTTTGTCATCATGCTGACGTGCAACTGTCTCATCATTCGACAGATCATCTTGTCCGCCAGGAACCTGCGGGCCCACCACAAACCAAAGAAGCCAGCTGCAGTTCCTGAAGATTTGCCAGAGACTTCTAAGAAATCTTTTTTTTCGAGGAGTAAGTCGTTTGTGCGGCGGTTTAGAAACAGACAAGTAGAAGCAGCAGACGCTCGGCCGAAAAAAGGAGCAGATAAAAACGAAAGTGCGAAAGACTGCGGTGAAAATTCATCTGTTTCTGCAGTCCCGTCATCTGGGAATCGAACGTCATCCGAAAAAAATCAAGCGAATCGAGCAGTCCAGCAAAACCGTGCTGCTTGTCCAGAGACCTGCCCTAGTAAGCAGCTGCCAGATCATTCAAGCGTCCAGTCACTAATTAATCGATGTGAAACGGGAGAAGGGGAGCGCTGCGAAAGGACTTTACCAGTTTCCGCTTTGACCTCATCCTCGCCAAGAAACCTTTTTCTGAGAGCAGGTCAGGATGAGTGCTCGTTGCCAGCGTGTGCCGACAGTTCCTCTGGCCTGGAAAAAGACGCCTCAGGTAGACAGACTCACCTGTCTACGCCTTACGGTTCAGAAGCGGAGGCTCTGCACAAAGACGCAGGGGATCAACAGGCGCAAAGCTTCGGGAACGCGGCTTCGTCGATATCACTCATTCAAAGATCTCAAAGGGGGGAAAGGAGAAGACGGGAAACCTCCGGGGGCAGCTTTTGTTACAGCTTCAACACTCAGGAGTGGAATATATCGTCGACATTGATCCAAGAGGAGATACAGTCTGTGAATTGCTGGCCAACGATGAGAAACTATTCGGCTACCCGCGACACTCGTAAACAGCTCCTAATGAACCGTCCACGATGTGGCTCGATGCTGCTCTTGCGATTACCACCCAACAGTGAGTCTCTCCGGATGCTAAGTGAGGTTAACGAGTGCACGTTCGCAGGGGTCGAAGAAAACCCACGTGTGGAAAATATAGCGAGACAAGGTGCAGATGAAATAAAACAGACTCAAGGACAAGAAATCAAAACAGACCAACTGCTGCAGCTACCACCTTCGTCTCCAGCACGGACACTGCCACAAGACAAAACAGAACTTAGTGTCTCAGCTCCGATGTCAGCTTCCGTCATCCCTGGAACCGCTCAAGGTTCGGGAGAAGGCACAGGTACACCACGCCTGCTACAAGTCCATCCACCATGCCAAAGCCAACTACCTGCGAAGAACACAACACGCAAGCGGTTGGCTGTTGCCCATAGTGTCACTGTCATGTTGTTGGCGGTCAACACACTCTTCTGGCTTCTCACTGCTCCTATCGTTGTGTTCGTCATCGGTTATGCCTATTGGCAACCAGGTTCATCACAGCAAGAGAATGCTCGTCTGGCCTTAGGATGGGCCGTGGTCAACATGCTGCAGTACACCAACAACACCGTGCACTTCTTCCTGTACTGCCTGACGGGACCCAGGTTCCGGGAGGAGCTGGTCGCCATGTTCCGTCACGTGGGAAGTGTCAGGACGTTGAGCACCGTTAATTAACGAAAATCTCGAGTACATAGTCTCGTATCTTTTCATCAATGCGCCATCTAAAAAGATTTTTTCTCCTGTTATAAATGACCTCTTAGCTTGATGGATCCCTCCTCCATGCGCCAAATGAAGGGAAAAAAAAATCACTTACCTTTCTATCCAGAGTAAGCGAACATAATAAGCAACACAAAATTACGATGTCTCCTGCGTTGTTTTTAACTGGACGAACTCTCAAAGTGTCGAATCTCCAACGTGTCCCAAATTCCCGCAGTCCCTGTAAATATATTGGTGGACAAGTTTGGACTTTGCATGGTGATTAAAGTTCCGATGTTTTCTCGAAGCCCACTGGTTTCCTGCGACCTTCATACATGTTTAATGTTTGACGATTTTTGGTAAATGCGTGAACATAGTCAGCCATCTGATCTGATCCTTTCTAAAAATCATCGTGAAACGAAATACCTGAAAATGATTTCGCCACTATAAATGGCTGTTAGTGGTTTGTGAGGCAATTAAATCTTGTTTGAGGAGGTGCCATAGCCTGGTAGCCAGTGGACGCGACAACGGACCGATGACCTGAGACTGGAAAGTCTCTTCCAGCCCACCCTGGCCAACAAATGGGTACCTGATCGATTAAGGGAGATAAAAGGGAGCGGAAATGGTTCGAGAAGGTTGAGCTACACCTTCCACATGTCATGACTTAGAAACAAAGAACCATTTTTAGTTCGTTACGAGTTCAGTCTCTAGTCTATGGGAACATTAATTTTTTTAATAAGCATTTTATTTAGCATTGTTGTCGTTTTCCTGTCGAGTGGCATACAGATTAAGAATATCGTTTACGTATATTTCTTCGCTCCAGTTGTAACCATTCACTAAGTACAGAACTAACTTGGAATGTGAGAACAAGCGAAGAGTTCACGCTGCAGTTATCTCCCTGTTGGGAGGGTCACCACAACCCAGTATGAACAGAGACCATGAAAAACAGTGATTAAAAAAAACGGCACCTTTCAGCTATCTGTTAAACAGTTAATGTCTTTTTTGTACTTTTACAGTGAAATGATTATTTTGATGTAACAGAATTTATAGCTGGGCGATCCAGACGCTGATCCTCGTGGTAACAGTCACCTCTTTCTCTGACCCTCACCCTTCACTGTTTTCTTTTTATACTCTACGTGTTTCACTCACTTAAGTTTATCACTTTATTACACATTATGTTGGCGATTAAACTTCAAAAGCACACCCTGTTCTTTAATTCTTTCCTCTGATGTCGTTCCTGCTGCCACATTGTATTTGTTAGCTGTCGATGTGAACTGTAGTTCGTTTATACATAGTACACAGAAAAAAGCGAAACCAGGGGATTCCTGCGACTGTGAACCCTTTTCGGAATTTTGTTCTTCATTCAGAATATCAACGCATAATATACTGTAAAATGTGCACACACACATATATATCACCTCTTCTTTGTTATCTTTTTTCTTCTCTTATTTTCGCTATTACTCTTTCTCGATTTTTCATCCTTGCTTTATTCTGACTTCTCTTCATTTCTTGCATAATTATTGTTAAAGAGTACTTCATATATTTATGTTAGTTACTAAAAGAAAGCACGTAAAATACCGATATATGATTTCGACATAATAACATTATGTCATGCCAATTCTGTTTCGTCAAATCGTGGCCAGTTTACTGACCCTGCGTGCCAGCAAGCGAAATAATAAATTATATAGATATATATATATATAAGTTGTGATGACGGCCTTGGCTAACCCCGGATATATGGCCAGTTACTGCGAGTGGTCACGTGTCAGGGAGGCTGCGAAGAAGACAAAGAATTCTGTTGATTGACTCAATGATGTAAATTTGTAAATCGTGATCCGGATATGTCATCTATAAATAGAATGTGTGAGGACGTAAACAGTTGTTTGTTTTTAAATCAACTGAGCATTGACGAACAAATGACTGACTGTTTGTTTGATTGCTTAACTGACTATGCGGGATGTGATATATATATATATATATGGTAGGTGTTATGCGCGTGTTGTGTGTGTATTTATTACAATAATAATTAAATTTGTGGAGCTCATTTCCCTGTGTGGAGGGAATTTCAACACGCTGTACACGAAAGGCTACAAGCGATCCGACAGTCAACCATACATCATGATGTAAGTGTCAGGGAACAGATGGCACCATGGCAACCACATGAAATAAGTGTAGGGATGAAAAACAATCTGAGGAGAGAACAGAACAGCTCGCTTGATTGACAAGAGATTTCTTACAGACGTGGGTTCTGAGACCAGACTTAAAAGCGTTGACCATAGGTACACTTCCACGAGGGTAGACATTCCCAAACAGTAGAAGCTGAGAAGTAGAATAACCTTCTGCCATATTTCTCCAGTATGTTTGTGCGTGAGTGTGCGTAGATTCTGCACACATTTAAAAAAGTTGATTATGTGCTTAAAACGTCATTAGAATCTTCAGCCAGACCTTATGAACACTTGACAATGATATTAGGATACTCTCGACACCACACAGTCTGTCGTAGTAGTGGCAATTTTGATTCAATTAACTAGATACGTTTTACGGGGTCTCAATTCTTTTAGTACGGTAAATTTTTATTTCTCTTGGCTTTTAAAAAAAAAATATAGTCAGCACTTCATTATCCTGCACCAAAATCAAACGATTTGACACAGAAAGACACTGAGCTAAATAGTCGACCTTTAAAGAAATAAACTAGCTCTCAGCTACAATTAATTTATACGTTGTAATCTGAAGTTTCAGCTGTACAGTTAATTCAGTAACTCTCACCAACATAAAAACGAAGCTTAGTGTACGTCAGACTGAAGGCTGAAATAATAAAGTGGTTAAAGGGACACAACTACATCCATACTTCATCGTGCTCCGCGCTTGCGTCCCTTTATAGTATTTGCAAGAACGCTAAATAATACTTTTTGATTAATTTAATTTCAATAATTAATTGATGTATTTGGTTTGCCAGTGCTTGCTTATATAGACAAATGTAATAGTGAGCCACCTTAGAGAGTATGAACGAATGAACGAACGAACATTACTGATCAGCCCACCGGTCCAAAGGGTAAGTGGTTTTACAGGTACCAAAAAAGCTAAGCTCTTAAGTCATGAATATCCTAAAATGGTCAGTAAATACATATACAATCTGACAACAAAAGCATTAACACTTTATCTTACATCCAGGAGACAATACTTTTATTCAAGAAACTTCCATACGAATTTGAACTGTCTTAGAAACAAATAGCAGTAGCCGTTAGGTTGGACAGGATTTGAGCGTTTGTATTTCTAAATAACAAGGCTAACTTAGAACAAGATGGCCACTTAAGGAATTTAATAGGCCTTAATTTCTCTCTAAAACTAGCGTATGCCCGACAGAATGGGCGATTACAAGGCATAGCAACGAGGTTGATTAGAGCATTATTTTTATGGGTGAGACGCCTACTGTGAATCTAGTCAGGGCCCTTCAAACACCAGCATATGGCAAACTATATAAATGGGCACTGACTGAGAAAGAAGATTTAAAAGATCGATAGAGTTCATAGCGTCCCTTGGACATCATTTCTGATCGCCAATCTTCTTGACAGCAATCAGGAGGTGTCTTTTTAATCAAAAGCAGAAACGGATCTCCAACCCCCAAACCATGACTAAATAACTAAAGACACATAGAAGAATCCTAGTTCATTTGGTTTAGGTTATGAGTATACAACAACATATTGTAGGATTTGTTCTGCAGTCTATTTACGAGCATACTTAAAATACGCAACCAATACTTCATCGATTTTGCAAATGTCAGTCAGTCAGTCGTCCCTTGCCTGGCACCTGGCGTTGGGGGGAGCACATGGATAGACGCGGCAGCTGATAGGGCCCGCCACTCTTGCCTATTTTGGGCAATAGTCAGCAGGTCCTGTACAGGACGACCAGTCCAGTCTTTGACGTTCGTAAGCCAGTTCTTTCTCTGACCACCGCGGCGTCGGCCACCCTCCAAGGTGCCTTGAAGGATAGTCTTCGACAAGGTGTCGTGCCGGGTTACATGGCCACAGAAGACCAGCTTACGTCGCTTGACTGTTGATAGTAGAGGTTCCTGGTGTCCTACCAGTGTGGCAATCTTGTTTCTTACAAAGTCGTTGGTTTTGTGTTCTTTGTATGAGATCCGGAGCAGCTTCCTAAGACACTTGTTCTCGAATGCCTGGATTCTCCTTTCTGTTTCGGCGAGTAGAGTCCACGTGTCGCATCCGTAGAGCAGGATCGGCACTACCAGGGATTTATATAGCCTGTACTTGGTAGTGAACCTTATCTTGTGGCTATGCCAGATCCTATCTAGCCTAGCCATTGCCGCTGTTGCTGTTGCGATCCTGATGCGGATATCTTGCGTGGAGCTGCCGTCCTTGGAGAGAGTGGCTCCCAAGTACTTGAAGCTGCTTACCTCTTCGAGCTGTACCCCGTTCATATAGATCTCTGCTTTGCCGCTGCCATTGATCATAACTTTGCTCTTTTCTGTGCTGTTCTCCATTCCATATGCGTTTGAGCTGTCTGTCAGTCTGTTGGTGAGGTCTTGCAGTTCCTTGTTTGTACCTGCTAACAGATCTATATCATCTGCAAAGCGTAGGTTGCAGATTGGTCTTCCACCGATTGAAATGGAGGTATGGTGGTCATGAAGAGCTTCAAGCATGATGTTCTCCAAGAATATATTAAACAACACGGGTGATAGGGGACATCCTTGACGTACCCCTACTGTGGTACGAAAGTAAGCTCCTATTTGGTTGTTACATTTGCAAATGTATTGATATATGAGGGGGTATCTCGATATTTCGCCTAGTCTGTGTTGGGGCTTGTACTGGGACTCGTAGAAATCGTTTTAAAGTAAACAGATGAAGTGATTAATGGGATTTAAATTTGTAATAATGCCTCATACTTCAGTCTAAATCATCATTGGCTGTACTTGCCTATCAAGTAATTTTCAAAATAAATCTGGGTAGTAATCACCGACGGACCACCTGAGAGACTCAAGACTTTATTGTTAGGTCATGGATTCATGCAATTGGATTTGTGAGCTCGCCACACCAGGGTAACTACGCCATGTCACTGTGAAAAGTGTAAGCAATATAACATGTGATATATCGGAGTAAACACAGTAAACAAGTTAATAAAATGAAAAGTGTAGTCTTGAACGCACATACATAATCACATTACATCAACTCATACGCAGAGAGAGACGAAACCTAATCAGGTTTGTCATAATTTACGTGTAAAAGAAAGAAAGAAAGAAAGAAAGAAAAGAAAAAGTACCAAAATGAGAAGTCATCACGACTGTGAGCATGCTGCATCAGAAAACTTGTGACATACTCTCAACGGAAACTGTGATTCAAAGGCCGAACCACCACTGTCCGGTAGGAAAGAATAGTTGGACCCAAGGATGGAGGTAAGGGTACTTGTTTGGACCTAATGGAAGCAATTAGCAAAGCTTTACAACAAAGGTAGACGACACCAGGTATGTTCCCCTGCTCCCACCCCAGGTAAAACTATCCCCCCCCCTCCATATAAGCAAGAAGTTCGGCCTTTAAATTCCTGAACCCATTCACGCAGCCTACGTCTTAGGAACGCAGTCAACTCGACTGGACACAAATAAAAGGTCATCAGCAAGGACCCTGTCTCCTCCAGCCAATCATCAATCACCGGCGAGGTGTTCTTATTCGTACCGCGCGTCGGTCGAGGACAAAAAAGGGCTGGCGCTAACTATGGCACACGGCCCAATAGTTAGGACTAAATGATGTGGTAATTAGAGACCGGGAGGTGGGGGGTTCGCCGCTCGCAAAATCCGTGCCATCCCCCTCTCTCCCAAAACACACACTAACTCCATCTACCAGCTGATTCGCTGGTTATTGCAGATCAGTGGAGCGTAGAGTAGATGATGGAGAAAACGTGTCGCCTTGTTTCATGGCTGGACAACTCCGAGAAGGCGACTACGGAGGTCGTTCTGTTTCACGGCGGATGCTGAGCGGTGCTCAGTCTGCAAGGTTCGTGACTGGCTCAGATACTCAAAATAGTTTCTTAGTGAAGAAACAGTCGAGAGGAGATGCGTATGGTGGCTGCATCAATCCTCTTCCCTGCTCCCGCGCTCACACAAACTCATTCTCTCTTTCTCTCTCTCTCTCTCTCTCACACACATACAAACATTCTCTCTCTCTCTCTCACACACACACACACTCTCTCTCTCTCTCACACACACTCTTTCTCTCTAACACACACAAACTCTCTCTCTATCACACACACGCGTTCTCTCACGTACCTATTTTATCTCTTTCTCTCTTTTTCAGCCATTCTCAAATACAAATGCGAACACACTCGTGCGCGCATGCACACATATGTACACACGTTCACTCGCGCACGAATCGAGGCTAGGTTTCATATATCAATGTGCTGATACCTTTATTCGGGTCCTTAGGGACATTTATCTAAAGGAAATGAACATTCACACAGCCCAGCCTGTAAACCTTGAAAAATGACTAGGTAAGTATCCATCTATCTTCTCAGGTAGAAATCAAATAAGAAAAGTGATATCAAGGTAGTTTTAACAAAGGATGCAAATGTCAAAGTTGAAGGAACGTTAAGGGAAAAAAGTCCTCTAAAGTGTAGCATCAGGAAAAAGACAGAATTTTGGCTTCGTTTCGCTTTCTTGATCTTGTATCGATGGTGTGTAGTGAGTGAGTAGTGTTTACCTCAGCTCACAGCAGCCAGGCAGCAACATAGGCAGGCTTTATCTCGAAGTTTAGTTATTTTGGAGTTCTGGTTGACTCGACTCTTGTATTGACCGCCCTGTTCCTAATTTAGCTGCCAGCCACACCCCGACTGCAAAGTTACCTACCTGGATTTTGGGACAGACTGTAGACTGTCTTTGGATAAATATTTACTAGTTTCCTGTGTTGCATACTACACTCCTGATCCGGGTACATATGAACGCATTTTGTGTCTGCAAGTGTGTGTGTGCTTATGTACGTGCGCTTTTCAGTAGTGTTTATGCACATTCTAATATAGGTATGTATGCACTTTCGTTGGTCATGGATGAAAGAGTGAAGCGAGATTGAGAAAAAGAGTCGAGGGAGATATATATATATATATAGAGAGAGGGATGGAAGTGATATGAGGTAGGGAGGGAGAGAAAAAGAAAGTTGTTAAGCTCCCGTGAAGCAAACAAAAGAAGTGGGTTTACGAGAAATGCTCTAAAGCTGCGACCGAGACTGTCTTGGTAGCAAAGACACATCTCTCTGAGGAAGTCAGGCGTTTAATGGCCGGCAATCCAGTGCTATTGAGCTCGTTGTACACGGTTTGCCACTCTAGGCGCCTTGCCGGGTGGGGGGGGGGGCGAATATTAACGGGTGCAGCTTGCCACCGGTCAATAGATCGGCGCCAGTCACGATGCCTCGAGACAGATGATGCAGCCAAAGACCCAGGTATCTAGGGCATTTATATGTCCAAGTATGTAAACAGCACAATGTCCAGGTGTGTAAGGGAGTGATGTTTTCAAGTATGGAAGAATCCATATATCAAGGTGTGCAGGGCAGTGAGATATGCAGGAAGTAACGAAATATTCAGGTGTATAACGCAGGAATACATCTGCATGCATCAGATGTGTCGTCAGGTACACAAGGACATGTATCAAGGTGTTTACGATGCTGACATGATTATTTAGATGTGTAAGGCACGGACATATCTCTCATAGATATAGAATTAGTATGAAAAGAAAAGTCAGGACTGATATATTCAGGTATGGCAGACACCGATATAAATATGAAAATATGAAATAACTTCAATAGCCAGACCGGTACTTTGTAGAGAAGGGATATGTCCAGAGACTGTGTTCATGAAGCGCAGGTAAGTCGTTGCCCACAAGATGGGGTTTATTTACCCTAGGAAATCTTTGTCACTGCTTTATGACTAATGTCCCAGGGGTAGGGCAACATCCTCGGAGTCTGAGCACGGTTTCAACTACCAGGACCAAACGTTTGTCTTTGATTCAACCAGGGCAACGACTTACCCTCGCTAAATGAATACAGCCCCAGGCATATTGGACACTGCTCTATCCAAGTGTGTAAATACTTATACAGTTGTGTAGGATATATCCAGGTGTAGAGGGGTTAGATACACTCATACGGTGTTTAGAGCTAGTTCGAATAGATTCTTTAGTGGTTTGTTTCCATAATTGTGTAGCAGTTGCCTGACCTTTGGAACCAAAGTTATAAAGCAGTGGCAAACATTTCCTAAGTTGAAGTAACATAAAGCAGCTCTCGCAGGTTCTAGACAGTCTGTCGTCACTATAGAGACGAGGAGATTTTCTGGATCCAACAGGTCCAGAGGCGCAGGACAAATTTCTGCCGAGCTGTGGACGAGACCGACTCGTCCAGATACACTGAAACTTTAACTGAGATACAAGCTCAGAACACCCAACTATGATCAAGAGGAACCAAGTATAGTAAAGTCTAGAAAAGAAGTAGAAATAGAAAAATAAATAGAGAAAGTGATAAGAATTTGCAGGAGGTAGACAATATAAATAAAAAAGCAAATGAAGGAAAAGAAGTTCAGTTGATGTAAAAATAACAAACCAAACGAAATATGATCCTATAAAACGGAGGAAAAGTGGTAAAGAAAGAAAGGAATCCTGCAGGTGGGCTATGAGCCAACGCCGCCGGTGTTCACAAGAAAGGCGCCAAGTGAGGCACCGGGAGGGTGAGGTGGGAGGTGGGAGGTGGGAGGTTGATATCGGGTGAAAAGTGCTGCGAAATGTCGGGGCAAATTGGTGGGAGAGCGATTGAGGGGCCGGGAGGAGTCTGGGAGGAAACAATTACCTCTGATGACGCCAAGCAGCCGGGACCACGTACTTGCACGGCAGACAGTCGATCGCAGGCTGTTGTTGCTGTGTTGCTGGTGTTGACAGTAGGCGGGCGTAGCCAGATGAAGCCCCCTTAACTGCAAGGCTTTAAAGCTGCTGAGGTTGTTGTGTGGAAGAAGTGAGGGCATCTTGCTAAGTCTGTCTTGCAAGGCTATTATAAACAAATAAAAAGGGCATGACCCAAAGGGCTGAACAGTTTTGTCAGTTAGCTACACAAAGATGATAGTGGCGACGAATTTATAAAAAGATCTGATTTTCTTTTTGCTGTTGTGATATACCGAGAGTAAAATGTTGAAAGTTTGGAGTCTGGAAAAATATTTCCATACGCTCGTGCACACACACACACACACACACACACACACACACACACACACACACACACACACACACACACACTCTCTCTCTCTCTCTTACTCACACACACACATACTCTCTCTCTCTCTCTCACTCACACACACACACACATCCTCGCCATCACTGTCGCAAATAACGGCAGCGTTAAATACGAAAGACAGGTGAAGAATGCAAAGTCTACAAAATCCCAGCTCTGGACGCATACCATTGCTTTTAATTTTCCGCCTCCTTTATCCTGCCAGTCCCATCGTCTATTCTTTTCAACGTTTCCCGAGTACCAGGTACAGAGATTTCAGAGTCTTTGAGGTCTGAAAAACCGACAGGTGCGCACCGAACCGTCACTGCAGATGAAAAGTACAGATCGTTTTTGGCAGTGTGCTGGCCCTTCGTCTACTTTTTGTCGTTAGTGCAAAGGGCAGGCTTTCTGCAAGTCTGCTGTCTTTCAGTTCACACACACACACACACACACACACACACACACACACACACACACACACACACACACACACACACACACACACACACACACACACACACATGTACTTGTTGTTTGTACTCAGTGAACTATGAGAGTGGTGAAGACGATGGCAACAACAAGGACAATGACAACAACAACAAAATCAGCAAGGAAAACGATGACAGCAATTGCAATACCACTCCTTTATAAACAATAATAAAAATAATAATAATAATACATTCGGCAATTACACAAGATTTTGATACCGGTGCTAGCGCTAGAGCATCAAGCTTGTCACTATTCTTCTCGCCATTTCACGATCTCGTCTTCCATTTTAAACCAATCATTTTGCAAAGTTTGAAAAAAAGGCATTTGTAAGCCAATTAAATCTCGTCTCACCTCTATGTTGCCATGATGGTTTTACACTCCCTCTAACCATTACCAAATAAAACCAAGGATCCAGGATATGTTCCTGGCAACATTTCTAAGCCCTTACACACATGAACAATTTTTGCAGTGACAGTCCTACGAAAATCTTTACTCCCGCTACAGCAGACGCTCGTTACCGAGAAAAGCTGCTTGTCTGTGGGCAATGAGCTGTCTCTGATGAACTGCTCACGTTGAAGCAGCGACCATCAAAGATGAGATTGTTTGTCTGAAGGTTGCCGTTGACGACAGGAGGAGAGGTCTAAGACATTACGCAGCAGGTAGGCCAGGTATTGGGAGGATGCTGATGAGTGTACCTTACCGCATCAGGAAGTTTAGCAGTATTGAGTGGATTTAAAGGTCGGGTTTAAATTAACGGGTGAAGTCAACAGGTAGGGAGGCGACTGACGCCAAGAATGTGGGTGGTTGAGTCTGGGGAGGTTTCTCTTTCTTGCACAGACATCTATGATGACAACACAACGGGGTCATTTACAGTGCACCGGGCAATCGGAATCTGCGGGAACCTGAGAGCATGTCGCATGTATACATGTGTGTGTGTGTGTGTGTGCGTGTGTGCGTGTGTGTGTGTGTGTGTGTTTGCGCCGGTGCATATTTGGCTTAAAACCAAAAGACATTTGCTTTGCAAAGTTCGTGTCTATTGAAGATAAAATTAGATTACCGAGTTATCGCTATAGAAGGAATTGAAAACGATTGAAGTCAGACGAATAATGAAAATGATGATAGCAATATCGACAACGACGGCGATGACGATGATAGCGATGATGACGAAACCGAGGATGACGATTGTGGGGAGCTCGCAACGACGATGGCAACGATTTGATCGTCTGCCAGTGTCAGAGGAGATCATCCCGTCCAGACGCCTTGCTGGTCCCCACCCCCCCAAGTTTCGCTTGTTTACACAAACACACGTCGTGGAGGCAAAAATATAATCGATTCTCAACACTACAAAGCGCATGCGTGTTTTGCCGGCAGACGAACATCCGCTTTTCTTTATGAGATAGTTATGGGAAGATTGCTTGAGATACAGAAATGATGCCAGGCCTGCAAACGTCGACTACTTGTGAAAGCTCATCAGTTATTTGTCAGAAAAAGCGCTTGAACCGTGTGTTTTAACAAATTAACATCGTGGTAACACAAACATTCTTGCTTACTGGACTGTGGTGTTCTTTCTTTTAGAGAAGGATGCAAGGAACTGGCATGAAGATGTTTTGTTGTCTGGTTCGCTAGTTGGTTGGTTGGTTGGTTGGTTGGTTGGTTGGTTGGTTGGTTGGTTTGACTAGATAAAAAAGTGCAATTTGAAACAAGAAAAAAAGAGTAATATCTGACAATTATCCTTGTGAAAAAAGTACTGTTGATAAGGAAAATCAAAACGAAGGTATATTTGAAACGAACTATTAGTTCACTTATTTTTAATAAATATTCAGAAGAAATGTTTTTTTTTAGAAAATTGTGTACAGATTATAATCAAAGCCTGACTTTGGGAGACTGTAAAATTCTTTATAAGCATAATCCATAGTTGTCAAGACAAGAATAAAAAGGTGAAATTGTCTTTTGTTTAAGACAAAGAGTTGTCCTTTTGTCTAAAAATTACGAGAAGACGGAACACATAGTCTAACAAGGTAAAAGAAGGAAGCCGCAGACTGTGCTTAGAAAGTACACGTGATCTAGCACGTGACCTGCAAACTGCCTACGTCTTTGTCATTAAGCCTTCATCCTTAACTCCATAGTGCATCGACCTGCAAGAACTGTTTCAAACTTACTCTCCGCCAGTCACGAGACCCACCCAGCCCCCTGCTTCCTTTTTTTTCGCTTCATCATTGGCGAAGGCTCATCGTGCCCCTATCTTTCTCTTTCTCATTTCCTCGCGGCCATTTTCAGGGACAATTTTCTTCTCGTATCTCACGGAAGTGTCGGAAGAGCAGTCTGTTTTCCCTCGCGTAAAAAGCAAGGTAGCCAATAAAGTTTCCTCTTCCCAGGGTCGATCTTCCTAGCCGCGTGCTTTCCTCTCCCTCACCCGCCCCCAACCTCCGTCATACATTCCTTTCTTTTTCTTTCTTCTCTTCCCACTGTTCTTCCCTCTCTATTCCCTGCGCCCTGTCTGTCTGTCTGTCTGTCATCCCTTAACTCTCTCCTCCATCTGTATCTACCCACATTTCTTCTCTCCCCCTTCCTTTTTCATTCTCTCCCCTGTCCTTAAATCTCTTTCTTTTTATCTCCTTCAAATCACATTACACTTAAATCTACTTAGCTCATTTCATCCGGGAATCTTACTTCAAATCGAAAATTACACATCGATGACAGCAGTTTTGTAAATGTCTAAATCGAATTGAAGTTTGGATTTTTTTTAACCCTCCACATCGAGAAGCATAGCATTTTTTTATAACAGGGTAGACAGATGCCAATAACGAATGAGGAATCAGGGTGGAATAGAACGAACAGTGCAATTTTGTGTTTCTAGAAAAATAACGATAAATGGAATTTGAGATTGCTGTTAACTATTATCGTTGTGCATCCGTCTTTTAGTAGATTCACCTCTATTATACGTAGTGATGATGATGATGATGATGATGATGATGATGATGATGATGATGATGATGATGATGATCTTTCCCCGTAACATTACAAAGCAGATTTATTCTCCGCACATAAGGTGGATCAAATCAGCACCGAGTGAGACTGTGAGGCTGCGGCCTACAGGTCCCATTGATTTCCTTCCTCCTGAGCAGTGAAGTTCAAAGTTCATTGAACCACAAAAGGTGATTTTTCTGTAACGCATTTAGATCTTGCTGGCAGTAAAAAGGATTAAAAAATTTGCCTTCCAGGTGGAAATAATTCTACTTAAGTTTTCTTTTTTTTCAACAAATGCTGCCATTTTATGAATAGTGTGTTCACTTCGCAATTTTGTCACAACTGGCATGGTATTAATCGAGGAAATAAGCGGTGTTATCTCCCTTTCCCGTCTCATTTACCCAGTCATGCAAACGGTTAAGTTAATTACTCTCACCTACTTGCACTCTGAACCAGCCAACTAGTCAAACTACGACTAACACAAGTTTACCTTGTTAAGTTTCGTCTTTTTGAAATACCTGGTAGAGAGAGAGAGAAAGTGTCGGTGGGAAACAGTTTTCTCCCCTGCACAACACCCGCCTTTGCGGACAGTTTTAACCATCGGAGACTGGCTGCTTTGTCCTTATCCGGCTACCTTCTGCATTTTCTGACAAGTTTGCATTCCACGTTTATCTTTTCCTCTTCTTCTGCAGCTTCAGTTCGGCTTGAATGTTTCCCTGGAGACAAAGAATAACTTTAGTAAGTGTGTTTTTTGAGATCACATTTTCAGCAGATCTTTCCCCCTCCCCCCCCCAAAAAAAAAAGATCATGGAGTGTATGTATTGGTGTGAGGGAGGGTATCCTAAAACCCCGCCCTTTTATCTCTTTTTACTTAGTTTTAGGGTAAAGCTGTCCTTTTTTCTTATTTCCAAATCCGTAATGCCAGATTGCCTAGGAGGCAATTTTTGTTTGTTTTTTGTTTGTTTCTTTCTTTCTCTCTGTGTGTGCGCGCGAGTGTTCATTGTATGTGGATGCGTGCAAGCTTATCTTTATCTTTTTATACTTTTTCTTTCCTTTCTTCCTTCACCAGTTTCGAGATACAGTCTCTGTTTCTCTTTACTCGCTCTCTCTAAATCACTCGTTATCATCAGCTCTATTTTTTAATCTCTATACAAGGGAAAGAATAATCAATCGGCACATTTCACCTGAACTTCCTTCCTTCTAAACCCAAGACACGAACCGCCATAGCAAGGACTCCGCGAAGCAGGCATTACACAGCAATTCTACACCCGTTAGTTCACTGCAAGTAACTACTGTACTTGACGAGAAAACAACCCTCACTTTAGCTTTTTTCCTGCCATCCTTACGAAACCAAAACAGAAATAGCTTTTTCCTCCTGGCCGTAACATTTCCAGCCTCATTTCCGATATGTCATGTCAATAAGCGCGTCTATAGACCTCGGACACACCTTCCATTTACATGTGTATCTTCAACAATGAATCGGCTCACACAAGAAATTGGAAAAATAACAATTTAATATTTAATTTTTACAATGAGAAACGTCGTTATGTTATAAATTAGCCAAGAACTTGTCTTATCATAAAAATTTATCCCTTCCCCTCTCAAAAAAGGTTTGCTTTTAATCCTCCTCCTCCTCATCATCATCATCATCGTCATCATCGTCATCAAAGGAAGAAATTAGAGAAAATTCTGCTTTCCTCCACTGATTGAGCAAACAAAATAAAGCAAGAGATAAATGGAGGTTAAAATGAAAATAACAATTCTCTGGCCTGAAAATATAGTTTTAGCCCACTCCAAATTTTCAGATGGAAATATTATATGCTCCTCCATGCGCTATTAAATGTATTGCAAGAGTCTTAGTGGAACTACTATCGGGGGTAGGCGCCTTTATCTACCTCTTTTTTTCTATCACTTTAACTCAGTCCTTCGGTCTGCAATGGTCATCGCGGATACAAGAAGGATTCAGCAAAGTTTGTCAGAAGAGGACTTTGATGAACGTTGGCAAGCAGGTCCAGGGTATCCAGTCTTTGAAGTTCAGTAGGCATTTCTTCCTCTGTTGACTTTTATGTCTGCTTACTCACTCTCCAGAAGCCCGAAGTATGGAAGCAGACAGACAACATATTGTATCGAGTCCCATGACCAACGAGACAGGCTTGGGCCAGACGAGATTGCTTGGTGAAGGGGTAGTAGCTACATTACATATCGTAGGGATGAAGAGACTACGCTGAACGGCCAGTAGCTTGTTCAATACTATTTTTTAAACTGTATCTAAGCTTAATAGGTGGTGTTGATAGTTAAAATCATTTCTTTTTCAAACGTTTCGTGTTATTCTAAGACCTGGATTGTTATAAGGTAGCTTGAGTGACATCACGTGACGATAGCGTTGTTGTATCTAGCCACGCTGCTGCCTCCAATTTCATCTACAAAGTGATGATCATAATAAATTGAATTAATTGATTAACATTAATTTGTGAAATTTTTACAACCAGAGAATAATCTTTAAATTGGCGGCATTTTTTAAAATTTCTTCTTTAGCTTTTTTTTTATTTTGTCTTCTTGGACTCTCTTCTGCATCTTCTGTCAACACATCGGCAACTGTCGGCTTCTCTGTCTCTCGTCGTTCACCTCAGGGTTCCGACTTCTCCTCCCATGCTTCGTTCTCTCTGCCAGCACACGTGGTGATTAACCATTGGCGAGGCTACAAACGATAACTCTGCTGCTTGTTAGCTCGTGTCGACTAATCATACACAGGGGAGAGGACTCGAACGGAGGGAGAGAGTATAATCGATGACTAATCAATGGCTAATTGCTTTATAATCCCCATTCGGCTGGCGGGGTGCGGCAACAGAATCTAGGCAAAGTTGGCGTTTTGCGATCAATCAACGGAGTATCGACAATTCATAATCTGTTGCGAGGCTCTGGTGGAGATGCCCCTGGGTGGAGGATTCAGCTGCGAGGATTACCTAGTTACGGTGGGTCTTTGACGGATGGAGATACTGTTCCGAAAAAGAGAAAGATGCGCATTAACCGGGTGGCGGTTTGTCGTTTAGTGTGACGGAGGATACTGAGTGATGGCTAAGATGTGGTCCCTGCAGGGATCTTCTGCGATTTACGTGTGTGTGTGTGTGTGTGTGTGTGTGTGTGTGTGTGTGTGTGTGTGTGTGTGTGTGTTGGAAAATGGATACAGACTGTATAAATATTCCTAGTATAATTATTCCTGGTAATTGTTCTTAACAATAATCCATGTACTGTTAGTCCACCTTCTCACATTTCGTTTACTCTTTCGGTCTATTGCCTGGTCCTCGTCCTCCTCTGCAGATTCTCGAAACTCTAAATCCTTACTGTCTGTTCCCCGATTCCTCTTCACATCTTCTTTATTTGTCTTTTATCACTTGTCTGCACGGTAGTTTATTCTTCTGTCCTTCATATGTTGCCCATGTCTCAAGCGCTTTATGAGTGTGATCATGTGCTATATAAATATTATTATTATCATCATCATCATCATCATCATCATCATCATCATCATCATCATCATCATCATCAAAAACGCATGAGTTAGAAAGAAAGAGATTAGTGCATGTTTTCAGCAACCAGCAGCAAGGAGTCGTTAATAAACCTTAGAAGTACGAGTATATGGTGTATATATGATGTAAAATCGTAGAGATGGTGGGACGGTGGTATGGTGGTGGAGGTGGAGGAAGTTTAAGGAGGAGTAGATATTTGAGACTTAGCGCCGTTCTTAACTGAACAAACCGTTAAACCTCCAAAGTTCCACAAAGTCTTACAGTCCCAGACATACTTCGGGAAACATGTCTGGGTTTAACTCAACATGTTTACCAATGTTCCAACGCCCTGGACGTTCGCCTCAAAATCGCTGATTTCTTGAGACCTTCAAATACAACTTTGCCAAACTTGGGAAACATTAGACATTTGCCCGGTTAAGAAAGGCAGTTAGACTGTAAGTAGGCTGCGCCCTTGCTATGAACTCTGCTCATAATAATATAACTTACCTTTCAGAATTTCTGTAACCCTCAGTTATTTGTGGTCCCTCCTTTTAACACCAAACTTCGAGACTACTTGTAATAAAATAATCTATATATATATATATTAAAATCTTACGTATTAATAAGTATACGTAAATTACAATTTGCGGCTAGCAAATGTTAATTTTCTTCAATATAAACCTTTCTGTTGATTGTAGAAGCACCAGAAAAAAACAAAAAGATGGAAAGCCTAAGCCCTATCAGAGAAAAAGACTGTGAGGGTGTTTATAGATTCTTTGTCTTTCTAGGCACCACCTCTGACCTGGGGCTAACCCTCGTGTCAAGTACCGCAACTCTGCACGCCTGTGATAACTCCCAGAATTCCCGGCAGACCGTGGAAGGAGACGTTGGGGACGGGGTATCGTGACTCTCGTTTGGCCCCCGAGAGAAAGCGATAGCAGCGGAAGTGACGAATCTTGACTGTAATTTGTGGTTTGCATTCTGTGTCACGGGCTCCAGACGATCAAAGCGCGCGTGACTTCCCCGGTTTGTCGCCAGCAAAGCGCGGTATCAGAAGCTATCCATTCAGAGATTTAGTCTTTTCGGGATTTGTGATGGGATTGAGGATTTAAAACTAATTTCCATCACCTGCCTAATCTCTTTTCTTTCCTTAAAAGTTTTCTGAGGGACTTTACATTTTCTTGGACGAGTTTTATCTGACTATTGTTTTGTCTCTTGTTTTTTGTTTGCGTGGACCACTGTTCCGCAAAAGAGCTCATTACCTTTTCTATCACACAAACAACCACAGATAACATTGTTTACTGTAGGCGGAAGTGTGTGATGTTCTTCGAGTTTAGTATGTGTTTCGTACACGTCTTCCTACATTTTTAGGAAGGACCAAAATGCTCTAGAGATTTATTATCAACAGGCTGATGTTGCCACACTTATTAAATGCGATGATAAGTAGGATGTCGTGACAAGAGAGTTCTGTTGGGTCTTCGATTCTGTGTGTTGCAGGACTAGAAGAGGAGGTTGTCACTTGTTGCTTTAGCCATAGGGCTTCTAAACCATGGTGTGAGCTTGTTTGTGTGTATGTGTGTTTGTGTGTGTGTGTGATTGAGTGTTTGAAGTTGTTGCTAGATGTCGCCTCTCGTTACCAACAATCCCCTCTAGTGTCAGAGGAATCTGTTGGAAAGAATACCTAATCAGGGGTCCGTTTTCAGCCTTTCTCGGCTAAAGTATCTCTGATTTTACAGAGACTTTCAGCAGAATTGGTCTTTCCGTGTTCTTCATGACGAAATGCAGGAGACGATAAGCTTTGTGTCCCTCAGTGTCTTGCCATGTCCGAGAATTACGAAGAAATGAACTAATTTTCTGAGCAAAGTTCTGTTCAGCAAGTGCAGCCTTTGGCCTGCTTTTAACATTAAGACCTGCAATAATCAGTTAAGTTTGACTTCGTGGAACAGCAAAAGCTGGTAGGCAGGACTACGAGAGATTCAGCCTGGAAAATGAGTTTTAAGTATGAGCTATTAAATGTCCATGGACAAATGGCTTTGCATGCAAAATCATCTTGTACGCGTATTAACCGCAAAATACACATAATAGTCAATTTCAGGATATACTTTGAACTATTTACTTTACTTTCCAAGATGAATTGTTACATGGCTGTCACTAGTGTGCTAACACCAAGTTGAACCGTTACTTTTCTATTCGTGGAAAGCCCGCCATGCAAGAACGAGAGTCGTGTGCGACTTCCTGACTGGATATACTTTGCGTGGTCATCTCAGGGATACTTTGGCGTTTATTTCAAAGCTGCCTTTGGCCTCTTAACTTGTATCAAATATTCTCTTTCATTTTTAATAGCGATATCGCTCAACTCTATGAAGACTTGCCCTTAGCGTCCAACTACCATCTAGAAATAACGTGGTCGGAACATAGTGATGAAGACGATTATCCAGAAAACTGAATCACAGGAAATGATTTCTGTGAAAATAAAACTGGTGAGACTTGAGCGGTTCCTTGAAAAGAAAATCTGGCTTTACATGTAAAATGTTACTTTTAGTATCTAATATTAAACATACTGTGACATGATTTCGATTCTTCCTTTTCGTGCTGGCAAGGCATCCACAGCTTTCCCGCCCCACGTACTTTTCTGTTTATATTTATGTTTATTTTCAATGTTTATGTTTAGGTTTACAGCCCACTGCAGGCAAAACTCCGGATTTCTCGGGAACTTGTGAAAAGTGTGAGGAGAGACTTTGACAGCAAGATCCCGACAATCACTGGCAGCACATTTTCGTGGCATTTTGGTGTTTTATGACAGCACAAGCCTTTTATTACAAATATACGCAGCGATCACGATCAAGCACCCACAGTCACATTGCTGTCCTGTAGCATACGTCACCAATCACTGCGCATGCGCGAGAGATTATCCGAGAATCAAGCAGCAAACGAACGCTTCAGTGCGAGACGGCTTGCATTTTACGATTATGCAAGCACAATTAGTTGAAAGTTTGAAAAAAATGTATAGAAATGATCACAAGAGATATAAGAGTGTATACTTTCAAATGTGTAGCGGTATTTCAGTATTTAAGGTAGTCTGTAAGCCGTGTCCGTAAACCTTTAATGTTAGCATCTAGCCATGACCATGTGATCATCACCTCAAACACTAGCTGGATGGGTATAAAGCCAAGCAGTCGTCATCATATTTATTTATTAGTGATCTGTGGATAAACACTAGACTTATATCTTGAAAAAAGAGACGAAGATAGCAACTAAAAATAAAATTTTAGAAAAAACTAGAGAAGGTATCATGAAGAGACGTCACTGCTTTACGATGATGTCGTGGATAACAGGCCCGACTGTTTCTTTATCATCCTGCGAGGTGTGTGGGCCCACGTGCCGGAGCTTTCCGGCTTGTTTCCAATCTCCACCTGCTGTACTAGATGTCATTTTTTTAAATTCCAAAAACGTTTTCTATTTGCTGCCAGAAAGAACAGACACTCTCCTGTGCGAAACTTTTTCTTTATATTTTTATTAATCGATAAAAATTCTTGTTCTATGCTAGAGAAAACTTGCTGCGTGGCAGGTTAACCGAGTGCATTGCATTAGTAATACAATAAAAAAACTTGGATAAGGTCGAAAAAGTTTTACTCTCTTTCCTCCCCGCCCCCAAACTCCCATCCCGTCTCTTTCTTCTCGTCTGTTATAATAAATGTAAGCCGTAACATTCCTTCCATTTACGAATATCGTAAAAAAAAATCCCAAATTCCTAGCAAAAATTGTAAAATTCTTTAAGAAACAAAGTGATTTAACTTTCACCGTCTGAGAATGTGAGAATGACTCTCCTGATGGGAGCGTGTGTGTGTGTGTGTGTGTGTGTGTGTGTGTGTGTGTGTGTGTGTGTGTGTGTGTGTGTGTGTGAACATTTAGTCACGTGAACGTAATCTGCTTTTGTCTGTTTGTGCCACTCTTTGTTGCCCAGTCGCCTCTAAAAACTTCTGTTTGTTTGCTCTACTACATGTTGTCCAATCTTTAATGCTTCTGTTTATACCCGAAAGTCTAAACTTTCCACCATTGGCCCATGTGAGCGAGACACGCTTGGCCACCTTAAAATTTTCGCATAAAAGGCTCCATAAAATCCCGATCTGTTGGCTTTTCTCAAACATGCGAAATGACAATAGCAGGCCCAGGTAACAGGGGCTGTAAAATGTCATAGCAAGCCAAGCGCCCAGGTTAAGGTCATCAAAATCGTCGATGCGAGAAGTGGTTGACAGAGGAGGTAATCATCAAAACAAAGGTAATACTGAAGCACATTTTCAGACGAATTACACTTTACATTGTGTTAGTAGGTGAAATTACTCCGGAGAGCATACCTTGGATGATCAACTGACATTCTAAGTACTGAAGCGACACTGAGTCGAGGGAGTAGGTTTCAGTCGTAAGGGAGGCAACCAGAATCGGAAAGGGACAGAACTAAGCATTTATCCTTACTGGCCTGCTTGGATTAAGTTGTAGGCTGGATGCCGATCTAGATAGTGGCCACCTGCATGCTTACAAAGTGATCTATATCCAAACACATTCTTGTGGGAGTAGGTTATACTACAGAGACAGAAAACGTTGACGGTGAATATACAAACTATGGAGATGGTACAAAGAAAACTCTGCCCTATATTAGCAACAATGTTGTTTGTCTGCTTGTAAGTTTTAACGTAAAGCGTTTTAAAAGATGAAAACCCTTGATCCACTTCTAGAAAACATTGGTGTTTCTAACAGACACACAACTGATGTCACTTACTAAATATACAACATAGACGTTACAGAAAAAAACCGACATGTTAGAGAAAAGATTGACATCTCATCAGTCAAGCAGAGAGTGAACAATATTTTTCAGACCCTATGCAAGTCCACATTCTTTGTCTGATCCTCAAGTTTGGCTGGAATATTCTTCTCCATTTCGGGAAGGTCCCTTTTGCTAGAAAAGGGCAGCAGCACCTCTCGTCTTCACTCGTCCTTTGATCTGCTTTTTGTAAACCTACTGTGTGGGCGCCGCTAGTTATAGAAAATGAGCTGATGTTACTTAGATAAAACCCTTTGAGGAAACTCAGATACAAAAACTGATGGTAGCTACGCGAAACATTGGCGTTAGTTAAGAAAACTCAGTCATGTGTAAAAAAAAGTGTGCGTGGGTGTAAATGAGTTATACGAGATTTTTTTTTTTACCCCCGCACTAAATTTTGTTTACTCTCTATCAGTGCTTTGTACTTTTTTAAAACCCGTTTATCAACAACCCGAAAATGAAATTGGGATACTGCTTTGTTTACTTTTCATCTTCATCCATGCACTTCGATCAGGTTTGTTATGGCTCCCTCTGATTTTTTTTATTTTTTGTTGTATGGTTGACTGTCTTCCTCGTGCAGCCCATTGAGCTCGCATTCATAGAGGTAAATGCAGTCTACAAATTCTCCCCTCCTCATCCTCTACGTCGTCGTCGTCGTCGTCGTCGTCATCATCATCATCATCATCATCATCATCATCATCATCATCATCATCATCATCATCATCATCATCATCATCATCATAAAGTCCCCCTTCTATTACAAGCATGCCCTTCATCTTACAACGGCAAATTAAATTGTCTGTCTCCTCCACCACGAAATCGCAACATGGCCGTTAGAAACGGCATTTTGCGTGGCGGGACTGAGCGCCGAAGTTATTTCTCTTCATTTTCCTCAAGTTTCTCGCTTGTAGCCGGGGCATTCCAGCGGACGGCGTTCTGTCGTCTGAAAGACCACCTCGTGACTCCAGGATGGACCACTCTTTCACGCAGAGCAAACAAGCAGCAAACCTCCCGGCAACGAGGCATTGATCAATTCCTGCAATTCATTTCTGACCGTCAAACTGATTATAATCCACGATTGACTCGATGGACGCCCACTACCGCCACCTGCCAAGAGAAACTGCAAGGAATGTCTCTCCTCTCTCCTAATAGAGGAGACCACGACGACCTCTTTCATATGACAAACTGCTGTCGATAAACATGGACCGAAGATTAGTATTATGTTCCTCTTTTAGCCCGAGTTTCGTAAATCAGCATGTTTCCATTCCACACGGGAGCAGAACTTTGCTCAGAGACCATCTGAGCAAACAGTAACGGATACCTCGAGCTTGCAAATGAGGCTTATTATTGGCACAAGAGGGAATTTTCATATTTTCTTTGCAAGTCTCTTTTTTTTCTCTCGTTCCGAATCATCCTTTTTTACGTTTCTCGGGGTCTCTTCTGTGTATGAGTGTATATGTATGTATGAATGTGTGTTTTTCTTTCTTTCTTTCTTTCTTTTATTTTGTAAAAATGTTAGTGCAATTGCGTCAACAAGGTGTGATTGACGGTCACCTGACGACTATAGACGCTAGCTAGAGCTAGTCCATGGGAGCTGCAAGGTTTATGGGGTGTCCAGATGGTAGCTAGTCACAGAAGATTATAGACAATTACAAATTATTCCTTGGTTTCCTTAGTCTTTTTATTCTGAGACAGAAAAGATGGCTAAGGACATCGATGACAAAAAACGAGAAGATAGACTTACTCTCATGGAGGAAGGAAACGAGAGAGAGAGAGAGAGACTGAAGGGAAGGGTAGCAGGTAGCATGACGTAATGTTAAACGCCTACACACCAATCGGCACACGGCTGGTTCAATGTAATTCCAGTTTACAGCACACACTTAATCTAAATGGTGATTACAGTTTTCAGAGCTGATCAGACGCTGTGCAAACTGACATGTCCCAGGGGCGCCATTGCGCAGGCCTCGCTGGCTTTGCTCTTTCCGGTAGCGCTCAGCCTCGTTTTGAACTGAAAGCTCGTTTAATCTCGGTGGCTTCTGCAGACACAGCGCTGAGAAAATGTCGATAGATTCGAGCAAACTGGCCGCCGTTTGTCACAGCCTGCCCTCACGAGGACCCCTTGAAACTCAGATATGCTCGTGGAACTTTGACCTGCACGCTTTAAATAAACCTCTCTTGGGGAGATTTGTCGCGAAGATAAGCTCTCTTAAATACTCCTCAGCAACGTGGCTAACTGTTCTTCCTGCCTGGACCATATTGAGGTGGGGTGGATGGTTGGATGGGAGAGCAGTCGATTTGTTTGCCCTGCGAGCAGCCTCACATCCTCATCTCGTTGCACCTACCGTCTCACGACTGACAATGGTGATGCAGGTTCTGGTCTTCGACTGTTTCTATAATTGACATGACACACGAGAAAGGGTTTTATTTTGTTTAGAATCACACATTAATAAACTATGAGGAATTAAAAGCCTTCAAACTAGAAAAACTGTATCAGGTGTAACTTGATGTGCACTTTGCGTAGCTGTCCTTCCATCCCACATTAATAAACGATGAGGAATTAAAAGCATTTGAACAAGGAAAACAGTCTGTCTTAGTTTTAACGTGATGTTTAACGATATCTTCTTATATCCAAACGCTAACTTGTCCTTTAGTCGGTAATTGCAAGTGTCTACTGCTTTACATGTTTCAATAGAAAATCAAACACAAAATGAGCACAGATTTTTGCGTAGACGATTTTTGAAAGAAATGGATTCATTCCTTAGTGAAGTAAACATCCAGATTTAGGAATAAGTCAGTCATTAGTCCCTTGACTGGTACCCGTTGTTGGGAGGAGCACATGGATAGATGTGGCAGCTGACAGGGCTCGCCACTCTTACCTATTGTGGGCGATAGTCAGCGAGTCCTGTACAGGACAACCAGTCCAGTCTTTGACATTCATGAGCCAAGTCTTCCTCTGGCCACCGCGGCGTCGACCACCCTCCCAGGTGCCTTGAAGGATAGTCTTCGACAAGGTGTCGTGCTGGGTCACATGGATGTAGTAGAAGTACTGAGTATGTGACTGCAGTCCTTGCACAGAGAAACAAAACAGCTACAACTAGCAAAACATCAGATGCAGACTAGCCATCAAGAAAAAAAGCATACACCTAATCGATGGTTACAGGGAAGCAGACAGGAAATCAGAGACACAGGTAAGTACAGAGCTAGGTAAATACCATACTTATTATTTATTTAAAAACCATTAGGGAACATCATTGAATTCAGATTTTCAGATCTGTCTTGTAAAGTTTTAGCAGTTTCGATACTTTCAATACATTTGATACCAGTTCTTACTCTAAGCCAATTCTGTTACGATGACTGTAAGTTCACTGTTGGTAGATCTCTGATTTATAATCCCCATTGGCATTAATAACAAAGGAAACATACCTGGGTCAGGCACTAAGTTTGTTTACAGTATAAACATATTTTGAAATGTCTGTAAGACTAAGGAATACTGAAGTTACGCGAAACATTACTATCAAAAGACTATAGAATTATTTTATTCATTCTTTCGATTTATTATCAGGGACTATTACATAGTTCATCAAAATGTTTTTTTTCTATTTCCCATGAGTATCTATTTAATTTTTTATCTTTTTTGGAAAAAAAGTATGACTACGTAGGTTAAAAGAAAAAATTTCATGTTTATATTTGCTGCGCTAGATGTATGCCCTAACTTATAATCAATTCCTGGATAATTAGAATTATCTTTGGCATGTTAAAGGTTTCTACTGCCAATTAAGAGAATCGAGATTAAGAAATACTAGGGTCGATAATTATAAATACATTTAGCTTTTCTTGATGCTCTCCATCAGCACTTCTGGACATCTTTTGACTGACTTTCTGCTTTCAGGGAGTAAAAGTGGGCCATTTCTATTCACAACTCCCTCAGACAAGGAAAGTCACTCTTCTGAGAGCGAAGGAATGGGGGGACCACTGCTGCCTGCCTCTTACAATGTCAATGCCTAGGTGGCGCTACAAGACGGACGATGCATCAGACGCTTCGCAAGAAGGAAACAACACATTAATTTGACATTCTCATACAAAAGCTCAATTAATCAGACCTAGGGACTTGCGATGAAAGGGGCCAGCAGGCTGAAGAATAGAATGCAATGATTTTGCACTAAGCCCTGGGCATCTGCTCCCGTCTATGTCCTTGAATCTGCTTTGCAGTTTGTATGTGCGTGTGCGGAGGGGTGAGTGGGGATAGGATTGTGAGTGAGAGAGAGAGATAGGAGACAGAGACGAAGAAGAAAGACGTTTTGATAAAATTCTGAGAAGACAGGCATGTTAAGCCAAAAGATATGAAAAAGCTCCTAAAAAATTGTGACAGTACAAAACTGCCAATAAAAGGGACTCATTTATGATTGGACAAGCCTCAAGCCTGAAGACGCTGGACCAAAAAACATTTTTTTTGGATAAAGCACACAGGATAAAGCAACAAATTTTGAAACCAGAGAGACACACTGGCATATCTAAGGTAGTCAAAAATGTCCATCACATCAAATTATTTCAATAAAATCTTGCAAAAGCAGTTAACATTCTGTCACAGCTATTTAAAAAAGGAGCTTACTATCAACAGTAAACAAAGTAAGTACATTGTCAGGGAAAATTTTGTTTTTCGGTGTCCTGATTTGAAAAAAAACTGTAGGCTAAATACAACTGAGTTTGTTTAAGAAAGAGAAAGATTGGGAGAGGCGGTGTAAATAAAGTTTGGCGGGTAAGGGTTGGAAGAGTAAACATTGACAGATAACTGTAAGAAAAGGATAAAAACCGATTTCAGTGACAATGAGATTTGATTTGATTTTGGCTCTCTGGTGTGTCCCAGAAGTTCGTAATCTTGAGGACAATATTTGGCTTTGCGCATGTTAAAACATTTACTTGCTTTACAGGAAACTGTCAGAAAAGACCAGGCAACTGGACGAAAAATGATGGGTTTTTATTGTCTTTCAGGCAGCCATACTGATCCGAGAATGAAGTTTAACAAATAGTCGTGCAAGGAAAAACTATTCTTTTTTCATTCTATTCGTCCACTCCGAGGCACAACGATAAATTGACCTGCTCAGTCAACAAGACCTGTTTATTTTAGTTCTGTTCTATGGTGAGAAAAGTCCCAACTGTGAAAGATTCTCCCACATCGTTGTTCTAACTCCATCACTCGTTCCCCTGCGGCCCTGACATCCCTCTCCAGCTCTTGATACCAGTAAAGCCGAATATATATATATATAATTATATATAATTATATATATGGGCCACTATGATTTCTGATTATAATTCATATTTATTCAATTCACTACTCAGCCAAAGTTTATTCCTGAACACTTGACAAATCAATACACACCTTTTAAATGCCTGAACATCTCCTAATAATGAAAAATGATAGCAAATATTGAATATATGCATATACACATATACTGTTCTCATTTTGGCATATTAGGACATATTTCAACATATAGAACACGTTCTGGGATGTAAAAAAATAAACCGTTTTGATAACACAAGTGTTCAGGAACACTTTGGGTTAAACTGAAGTACAAAACCTGGAATGACTTTCTACATGATTATTCTTTTAGAAGAAAATCCACGTTCTATGATTAGACATGCGCGGTCCACTATTAAGGAGCTATATTTGGCATATTATCGTTTTGTTGGGCTGATATTGAACTAGCAGGCACACCCAGAGTTCCACGAGCTGCTTTCTTCCGTGAGCTTTATCAGCTATTGATTGACCACTTCAACAGAGTGGAACTTGAGAGGACTTTGCTTACAAAGTGACCTAAGAAATAAAATCATGTCAGTGTCAGTGACGGCAAAATCTTAGCCAAGTTTTTATTTATGTTGATTTTCATCAGTAGCATCGTGCATCAGCAAAAAAAACATATTTCCAAACAAAAAATAAGCCATTAACCAAACAAAGTTTACGACCTTCCCGTTCAAGATATTTCTTCAAACTTTGGCATGAATCAGACAAACATTGTGGATTTGCGTATTACTCACGCTCACCCGCACCCAAGCACTCACTCCCACCCACCCCACATAATTATACAATAATAAAGTTTATAAAAATCAAGCCAACAGTTTGAATCTACGTTAATAATTGTAGCAAAGGTTTAGTATGGGGAAAATTGTTTTGTAATCATCCAACCATAACCAGAAGCAGAAATGTAAATACATGTAATCAGAATGACAAACACGAATGAACTTGAACAAATGTGAAGATAAGAGAAGTAAGCTACATGTAAATACATACCAAGTGTACTTCACACACACACACACACACACACACACACACACACACACACACACACACACACACACACACACACACTCTCTCTCTCTCTCCAAATGAACTTAAAACGGTTATCACCGATACCTTAAATGGATATTTTAAAATGTAACACCTATAAGCAGGTTTTAATATCAGGGATATCTTTACCCAATTTCTGTCGGTACTAAATTCTGTCATAGTAAAACTTCGTCTCGCTTGTACCTGTCTGTGGACGGCACCATAACATTACCTGACTATAGTGAATCCGTTCACGGTGGTCAGAATCATTCTCCATTAAGTAGGCTTGGGGAGAAGAAGCAAAAAGTATTAAGTAGAGTCTGGCTGCAGCTTTTGATGCACGTAACACACACAAAAAACTATTTTATGAAACAGAATGCCGTTGCCTAACGCCCTACTCTCACGCGCAGGACAAAGATCCACGCGCTTTCTTTCGGAAACGATAAAGCTTACGGGTCCCGTAAAGAAAATCTCGTTACTTACTTTTATCGGGATCAGGGCCACCAGTTCCTCGCAAATCGATCATCTCCCGAGGTAAGTGGCAATCTGTTAGCAGCAGTCACCGTTCTCATCAAACAATCTTTCATCTGCCTGCAACATTTCGTTGAGCAGGACCCGGTCCTTCAGTGGGACGCTGTAACGATGAATAAAATAGTAAAAATAAAAAAATTCTTTTGCTGGCGTGAATCTGGCTGCTCAATTATGACAAATAATCTTAGAGGTAATTAGGTTTATTTCAAGCACTGTCAAACACGACGAAAAGGAAGGTGGTTTGGGAGGTAAGGACATCCGTAACTAAACATATGAAGACGTGAGAGTAAAAGATAAGATGTTCAGACGGGAGGTCCTGCCACTGTTATAAAAAAAAAACTTTGAATATTAGGGTAACTGACTGAACATGTTTTACTTCAATGTTTGTTTTTTGTGGATTTTTTATAGTTAATTTTTGTGAGTGCTGTAACAGTGCAAAATAACTTTCAAAGTTTAATTCTAGAATTTCAAATTTAAAACTGTTTTCCGTTAATGCAGTCGACCATTTGGGACAGATATGAATTAAACCCCCATAGCTTCATTATCACGATCCTAATATTGCTCACAAATATTCTCTTGTCTTAACTTTATTGTTAAATCCTATTGGTTTCTAAGGGCAACAGATTTCTGAAAGAGTAATCTTTCTGTTGACTTTGCAGATGCAAGTGTTTTTCAAAAATTTCAACGCCTACGGCATGGAATCGTCCAAACAGGTTTTAATTAAGCTTAAAAATTACATCCTTTATATTAAAAGAGGCTATCAAGTTTGGTCTTAAGAAGTATTTTTCCGCAGATTATTCACATCGTGTCAAGAGAATATTTTCCCAATTTCCCATGTCCATCTCATGCCAACAAAGAAGGAAATCTTATCAATAAAATATATAAAGCATTTTCACACATATGAATTCTCAAATGATTACAAAAAGTCACGATCAAAACTTGGTTGGATGTTTGACTATGTTCGGCAAAGCATATACATTATGTTTATATAAAAACTTTGCCAAACTTGTTCCTCATATTTGTCCTATTAAGAATGGTCTTAAGTTAAAAAAAACACATCACTAACACTGCAAGATGACATAAGAGAGTAGAGGGCAATGGTCAAGAGAAATTAGACAGAGATCAAGCACAAGAAAAAGAAGGAACTTACTAGGCACAAAGAGAAGTAACTAGCTAGCCATAAAGAGATGAGACTTACTAAATATAAAGAAAAGAAACCTACTAATCAGTAAGAGAAGGAACTGACCATAAAACGAAAGAACTTATTTGCCATTAAAGGAAGGAACTAATCATAAAAAGGAGCTTACTAACCATAAAGAGAAGCCACCATTGTTGAACACAAAGTGATGGGGGATGTACTGAAGCGGAGGTCCGCTATCCTCCTTCATATCATCATTTTGTAATAGAAGTTGAGCGAGATGAAACTTCCTCTTTGTAGTCTTTATGTCTTTATGAGATCGTCGTTTGCACACATTTGGAAGAAAATGTGCTTTTTGTCAATTTGTTTTCTGTCATTTTCGACTTGATTTATTTTACTGAATGAGAAAATAATCCCGTTTCTTCCTTTTTTCCTAGTTCTGGTGGATATAGCTCTTGATGGAACTCCCTTTGACCTCGTTCTCCGTGAGCTAGTTTCTCATGTTCTAACTTTTGATCTCACACTTCTTGCTGTTTGTATTCATTTCTGTGTGTCTGTCTGTGTATCTTTCTCTCCTCTCTCTCTCTCTCTAACAGTTAAATTCGTGTCCACTGCGTATTTTTGTGTCATTGCGTTGTGATAAACTAGTAAATTTTCAATCTTTTTCTTCTCTTCCTTTGAAATATCGTTTCTTCGACTTTTTTTCTTCTACGGTGTCAACTTTACAACTGAAAATACGTCAATCATTTTGTTTACAGCTTAGAAGTGGTTCAACTCTGTGTCAAACTATCTCGAGGTCATTTCCTGCAGCGCAAACTCCTACATGTCACGAAAAGCTCGTTGTGTGGACTTGGGTGGTTATATACGACTGCCTTATTGTGCATATTTTATATGTTTTTCGGCATTTCAGTTCAGCAAGGACAACAAGTTTGGCGCTTATATCGATTTCATCTTTATCAAAATGCTACCGTCACTAGTCATTGAAAAACATATATCACTTGTTTGATAATATTTTATTTCATAAGAGGGTGATGCTGCTATATGAGAAAACTGGGCAGTGAGCCACCACACAAAAAAAACAACAACAACAAGAAACAGGAAAGCATGGTGTCATGATGGGTCTCACTATTTTACGTCCATTTTTTACAAGTTAAAGGAGTTCGTAATAGACAGTTGGGTGCACGGGTATGTTCGGTACCCTGTGGTTCCAGACCAATGACTAATGAAAAATGTCACATCGCTGGCTGGGGAGGAAATGGGGTGTGTGAAACACGCCCTGTGAGCACGCCTCACGCTTGTCATGTTTACAACACATCCTTCATTTTCCCATTGACATGCGCTTCATCAGAAACCTATCCATCGGACACGTCACCTTCCATGGATTACAAGTCCGAGCTTTCACCAGCCACCTCGTCTGCAATTATGCGATGTTCAGGCGCATGCACAAATCGATTCTCTTCTTCTTCGTCTTCGTCGTCTTCTTCTCCTCTTTCTTCTTCTTTTTCGTGTTCTTGTTATTCTTGTACCTTTTTGTTCTTCTTCATCTTCCTGTTTTATTTCTTCTTTGTTTGTTTCTTTGTTTCTTTGTTTCTTTCTTTCTTTCTTTCTTTCTTTCTTTCTTTCTTTCTTCGTTTTTAGTTTTTTTGTTCTTGTTTTTTTTTGTTCATGTTACTGTTACCTATTGGTTTTTCTTCTTTCTTACTTGCTTGACTATATTTCGTTTTTTGTTGTTTTTGTTCTTTCTTTCCTCTTTTCTTCCTTTCTCCTTTCTTTCAGGGCGGTCCGGCGGCGCAACAGTTACGCCTGTCACCAATACAGTGAAGGTTGGCTATCCTGGTTTAGCTCTCTTCTCGGGCACCCTGTTTTTTTTCTCTCCATGTAGCATCTATTTACAAAGCTGACTGCCTTGCCATGATATAG
The DNA here is from genome assembly GCA_004794655.1 of Marisa cornuarietis. Lineage (NCBI taxonomy): Eukaryota > Metazoa > Mollusca > Gastropoda > Architaenioglossa > Ampullariidae > Marisa > Marisa cornuarietis. The sequence goes on along the minus strand of SMMW01000627.1, from coordinate 2,763,485 downwards.
TCATAGTTGCTGGCTCCGAGTAAAACACCAATGTTTCCCTCCTTTATTTCGTATTCCTTTTTTCTCCTAATTTTTTAATTTCTTTTTTCTCTTTCTTCCTTTTCCGATTTTACCTTTCCTTCATTGTTCTTCTTCCTTTCTTTTATTTGTAATTGTTCGTGATCTTGTTAATGTTCTTCTATTTGATCATCTTATTATTCGTCTTGACCTTTATATTGTTTATGATCATAATTTCGTTCTTTTAGCCATTTTCCTTCCTTCCCTTATTTCTTATTTGAGTTCTTGCTATTCTTATTCTTGTTTTTTTCTTAGTCCTCACCATCATTATCATAATTATAATAATAAGCATAATATTTTTGTTTCATCGGTACACCTGTCTTTTGTTAATATTTACAGAACACGCACGCAACACACAGATATACACAGTACAAAATGTCTCTCTCACACACACACACACACACACACACACACACACACACGTATGCACGCACTCACACACCTTTTGAGTTAAAGTAATACAGTCCGTCTTTTTTCTGCTCGTCGTGCCCCTTGTCCTCTGTTTTAGCTTTCTGCGCATTTTTATTGACATATTTATTTCTTCCTATCATTAGAAAAGACATTTTGTAGCTCATGACAGTAACTCAATGTTCGTCTCTAGTGTATGTTGTAAATCAGCTGCGAGTTTTATAAAGGTTTGGATCACTGTGGACCAGTTGTAGGCAGTCCACTGAAGACAGTCGTCAACACAAGAAGTCGGTTTACAAAGTCCGGCGGGAAGACGGAGTCCCTTTAATAGGGTGTTAGGCTAGAGAGGGTGCATGTGGTGTCCGGGTAGAGAGAGTCACTTAGCACACTGCCAGTAGAAATATAGGTGTCAAGGAAGATATTTATAAAGTCAAAGTCGCCTTAATTTGTAAATTTTTATTTTTCTTGCAATCGTTGCTCACCGCTTTTCCTTCTCCCAAGTCAACAACGGGTTTTGAATCAAGTTTCAAGACTAATTTCTCTGGTACGCCACCTGGGTTAATTTGTTTTTTTTTTCTTCCGTACAGTGCAGACATTTGCTTGTTCTTCAAACCAAATTTGTCCTTTTGTGCTCGTATTATTACTTTTCTGTTCGCTCTTACACAATTCTATTTGAGTTGTCAAAGGTGTTCGAGTTCATCCCCCAACCACTCTTTAGGATGGCCACACTTTCCAAGTAGGTGCAAAGACAATAATCCAAATGCAGACAAAGGTAAAGGGGATAAAGAAGTTTCTATGGTAAGGAAGATTTTGTCATGGTCAAAGTAGCTAATTTTTCTAGAAGCTTCGGTTGATGTACCCAGTACGGAATGGAAATCTTTACTGAATATATCAACTGACATCCATCAGAGATAGCAAAAAAAATTTGAGCAAACCACAAAATCTGCTTTGACTAACGAGGGAGAAAATCGTTTCTGTTTCCTATAAATGTCACACTGAACATGTTCTGACATGAAGAAATCAGGTTAGAGGCTGGGGCTGCTTCAGAAAGACTGAAAGCAGAAGGGTAGGAAAGCGTAGGTGACCACATGAAAATCACGTGACTGGAATGGCAGAAAGTGTAATGGGAGCGACGATAAGGTCCGGACATAAATCATCTCGGTCACTGCTTTCATTTTTGGATTTTATTGCCATCCATATTTGTTTCATCCTCCTTGAACAAATCAGATTTAGTGGAGCATACACTAGCTCTGTGCATGAAGAAGTTCTTGAAGGAAAATATCATTTCATGCATCTCTCACTTCTACTGCTCATTCATTTTCCTTTTACAGAGTTACAGCTTGGGGTTACTACAAAAAATATTATTGTACACGAGCCCGATATTACAGCTCATCTGAAATTAAACCACATATAACAGTGATAAGATTAATGAAATCACCCCCCTCCGGTACATCAGCGATAAGGTTAATAACAACATTTGGTGGTCGTAGTTTACATACTATCGCTTGAACAGTATTTGCTCAGTCGTCAAGAGGTAGCCATTTTCGTCCTACATTTTGCAAACAGCATCTCGTGTGGCTGATAAAGAAACTTCCTATTTGGTTTTAGAGGGCTTTTTTCATTCTAGTCTACACCTGTAGTAATAAACTAGCTTTTCCATCACAGGTGCCAGAGAACAAAGGTGTACAGAAATGAGACGAACGACCTTGGCCTACAGTCACGGCGAGAACAGAAATCAGGTGCCAGGCCTGGACATCCTTCCTTCCAGCTGATAAAAGTCGTTAACATGAAATCATTCGCAGCAGGACGCCAGGGCTGGACCCTAGCATTCTACTTACAGTAGGGCACAGGTAACGAGGGCACTGGCTCTAACTTCCCCTTCTTGAAGACATCAGTAAAATGGGAAGTAGTGCACAATTCTGCGGTATTTACATGACATTCGTCCCTCACCTGTATTTCCTTCATTAAAGAAAATAAACTTATTACAAGATGTAAATGAGCGGGTGTGTCTTGAAGTTATCACGAAATCTCATTATATTAACCATGTATAATTACGAGTCTAGTTAATCCATCTCTAGGTACTATTACAAAAAATGTTTGACCTGGATTACACGAGGTTACAGGTGATGTGAGACAGAGACTATGGCGGTACACGAGTCACAAAGACGAGGACCTTTGTATGGTTGCCACAACAGAGATTTCCCCTTTCTTGCGTTAACAAGTAAACACACTGGTCCCTCGTCTCGACAAATATTTTTAAACCCTTAGTAGACTTTTTTTCTTCCTAGAACAGCATGTAACATGTTTGAATCTGACATAAAGTAGTCCGTGACATGCTAGATTTAAATATCACTATGTTAAATATCCTTATTATAAACACTGCATAATAATTTATATTATTTTTGAAATAACTAATCCGGCTCCAGTAAATAATGCCGTTTCTAAATTTCTTACTCAGTTCTGGGTCAAAGAGCTATCTATTGTACTAGGATGCTTTACTGTGTAAATATTATGAGTCAAGTCGGTCAGAAAATATAAGGAAAGATTAAAACAAGGCCGGAGCAGATATGTATTGTATCGAAAATTTTCTTTTCGTTATGAGCGCTCGTTACCTCGTATTAGCCGGAGCGAGGGAGTTAGTTGGAGAGCATTCACTCAGTTTGACAAATTGTGCCAGCCGATTCTATTTAGAAACCATTTTGTGGTCTAAATTTTCACTTGTGATACATTGATTATCGACACAACCTGGTCTGATGAGAAAATACCTGCTAATAGAAATTGAAGTATTGATGTCGGCTTTGAAATGGCGATCATTTGCCGGCTTGAGGTAAGAGAATTGGCACCAGATGTGCATGCTCGGCTTCATAAGCATCACCTATAACACCTTCACAACATCCATTGTTACTGAAGTCACCATTTCACTCATTGTACCTCCACAATATCCACTGTAACTACTGTCATGACATCACGCCTACCTCCTTAACATCCGCTGGCACGTTTCTCACCACCATCATTATCATCATAATTACTAATAATTTTGTTTGCTGTTTTAACAGCTTTTTATTATCAAGTTAATTAATTAGAGATCTGAATAGCTATTGTAATAAATGATGTGGACGAAATGGAACCAGCAATTTCCCTAAAGCTTCTCTTTCACTTCTCTGTTTTCATATAAAACTGCAAAATATCTTTTTAAATCACCTCCAGAAAAACTCAAGGTGTCAGTCTAAAAGAATCACACAAAAATGGTTGGGTTTTTTTTCGTGCAGACATTCTATATGAATAATGAATGAAGGATGTAATGTGCAGTGTCTGCCTGACTTCCGAGTTGTGTCCCCTTTGGACTCGCCATCGTCCCTCGCGAAATTGTTGAAGCAACTAAAGGGCTGGAAGAGGCGCTCGCTGGAAGATCATTGGTTTACAGAGCATGTCTGCAGGAGCCAGACAGGGTTTATTGGGCCGGCGACGTTGATGGCCAGAGGTCAAAGGTCGCACAGCGGAATTCTTTGGTGACGAAGAACGTGAGCCACATCGAGAAATATGCTCTGAGTCCCCCCCCCACCCTCCCCTGCAGGCCTCGTTTTCAAAAGAGACACGTCATCGCTGAAGGATGGTGGAAGGACACTGTGATTGGAAAATGATTGAAAGACTTCTCGGGTGTTTGCAGGTGCTGCGCAAACAGCGGGTGCGGGAGAACTCTACAGGATATGACAATGGTGCAGAATTTTCCCTCCGACGAGCGACCTAGATAAGGCACTTAACACCTCACCTGCTCGCATAAATATCAAGGAAATGGACCATTGATTCTTGGACAGGAAAATAAAGGCAGCGGGACATTTATCCAGGTACACATCAGCCTACAAGGACAAAGCGGAAATGTGAGGCGAGATGGCAGAATAAAAACATAGTATTGACAAAAAAAACTTCCTCTCACTCCGACTCCTGTTATTGAGATTAAAGTAAAATTATTTTAGTTTTCGATAAAGAACAAAATCAGGACAACAAGTAATCGAGTTTCATTAACAAAAAAATGCTTCATGTACAACTCATCAATTTTAAAATCATGTCCTTGCAAACGTTTTGTAAATTTTATGTTTTCAGATGCTATGACAGATATTAAGCAACAGACTAGAATGTTTAAGATAAATTCGCAAAATAAGTACAGAAATAAGTCAAAGATGAGGAGTTTTCAAAACGTGTTTTAGTCTACACGTGACAACTAAGCTTTTCCATGTTCCGCATGTCAAGAATTAACAGAGTGAGTGAGTGAGTGAGTGAGTGAGTGAGTGAGTGAGTGAGTGAGTGAGTGAGTATTTGACTATACCAAACAAATATTCGAAAAAAGCAAATATCTTTAGTCATACCATCCTACTACGCGTAATAACGAACAAAATGTCATCAGCAACTATCATCAATTAACCCAGATTGCAATGCAAATAATTTCTGCTTCCATGTTAATTATAAACTAAAATAAACATCACAACTCAATTAGTGAAGCCCCGAGTTTTATCACTGAGTGGAACCCAGATCATGTCCCCATCTGATCGATACCAACTCAAGATTATCCCAAGATCAACAAAATAAACACTTTTAATTAATTAATGTTCATCTTTAAACATGATCTATTTTTAGACAGAATCAGAAATAAATGATTTTGAAACGAAACGTTTTGATTTCCAGGTAGTGTCATTTTACTTATGGTAGAATATAATGAAACATAAAAAAGGCATTAGAGAAAAAAAAACCTGAAAGAAAGATGATCTTAAGAACATTTTAAATTTCTCTTAAAAGTGTTATCTTGTCCCTTCATTCTTGATCTTCTCCTCATTAGGACTATTAATGTAGACTTTCCAAGCGTTAATTCCCGTTTGGTGTCAATCGCTTTGCCAAGCGTTTCTAAAATCATGGTGAAAGGAAGTTTTATCGGATATCTAATGAACTTAACAGAAAGTCACTTCATTTTTTTAAGGGGGGGGGGAGGAAGAAATGCTAACATTTTTAGAAAACGGTTTCTTTCCGGAATTAATAGCTTTTAGCGGCGTCTTAAAAAGACATAAAAGGGAATCGTTTCTAGTTTTTTTTTCAAATGACTATCACGCGAAATGAACTACGGCGATTGCACGAGGAGCAGCTACGTGTTTTTTACGTTACTTGGCCGTAAAGTTCGTGATTAACGGTTGGATGAAGGACTCGGAAAAAGCAATGACCTGGTCTATAATGCCGCTGGTTATAGTTCTCATTGCACGGCAAACCATTTCTATCGCCCAGAATTATTATCAAGCTAAGCACCGCTAGTTTTAGACAAATCCATTGAACGAAGTGCATCTGCCTGGTAGCAAAGGAGATTCATTTAGTGAATGCTGTGTAATGGTAATCATTTGTGCACACAGCAGCGGGAAAAAAAAACTGTCCAAAAATTTCATCCTTTCGGTGTTAATATTTAATTGTATCTGTGCGTATTGATTCTTTATACCTTAATGATTTCCAATTAGGTGTCAAGCGAGCTGGACTGACCTTCTGTCTCTGTCTTAAAGTCATTTTGAATGCAGCAGCATCCTAGGTAAAATTGTCAATAGTTCTTGAGAAGACAATTTTATTAGTGCAAGCGATAAAAAGTGATCTTTCGAAAAAGGACAGTACACGTTATAAAAATTAGTAAATGCTATAAAAGTATGGTACGATAGAAGAAACAGAAGAAACATTTCTATAAGAATTATCGAATTCGGTGCAAGACTAAGAGGGGAAGCGGATGGCCGAGTGGTTAGAGCGCTGGCGTCTGAACCGAGAGCGCGCTGGTTCAATTCCCGATAAGCGCAGCATACTTCCCCCAGTCGACCAGCTGACGGGAATGGGTACCTGACTCCATAGAGGGTTGGGGAAGGTAAGGCAGCGAGGGAGAGGAGATTGGCACCACCCTCATGTAAAAGCTGGCCCCGAGAAAAGTGGGGTCTCTAACACCTCACTCCCCTACGACCTGAACAGGTTATGGAATGACCTTTACCTTTACCTTTTTTTCACAAGATTTAGCGAGTGTTCTCGGACAACTAAAAACATAAAACATCCCGATGTGCAAAAAAGATGTCAGCAGTAGGCAAGTTATGAACGTCTATGGATACAGTTAATGAGAGGAGAACTGGGATCGTATGCTAATTATGGACCATCTGTTGACACGTGTGGGCCAACGACTTTGACTTTTTCTGTGAAAGGTGATGTTTGCAAGCGAGTATCTCGAGAACGAAAGAGAAGTGTTCACTGAGCTTTACTCAGTCACTAGACAAAATCAACTCTACCAGGCCTTTAAGCAAAATCCATCTTTTATCAAAGCTAGTGACTTTAACATCTTTCAGACCAATGCATAATATGAAGTCAGACAGTCCCTGGTTCCACTTCCGATCGTTCCTATAATGGCTCCTTTTCCGATGATATCATTTTCAGTCGCCTGTCTAGGGTTGTGTTTAAGCTGCCTGACTGATTTCTCATTCATTCAAGCGCAGCCTTCGTGGACAGCCGTCTAGAAGTCATTTACAGAAGTATAACATCTTCGAAATTATATTTTCCCTTCTTTCCTTTTTCTTCATTTTAAAATTTTATTTTTTTGTGTGTTGGTTCTCTTGCTCGAGAGTATGTGTAAGCGTGCGTGCAAGCGTTTCTTCGGTGATTTGATTATTTGGGCGCCACCAATCACTTTTCTCAATAAATCTGGCAAGCAGTCTTTCATTTCTGTAACACATCAAATCCTCGTTTATCTTATCCTTCTAAATGGTTTTACACTATAATTCACTAATGTGCTATTCAATTTTTTAGGACCAGAACGTTTTAGCAGCAGAAGATTGCCATAAGGACATTGCACCTGCTTTAATATATTAATTTCACGAGTAAACGAGCATTATTCAGGCATTAGAAAAAGAAACAAGACCTTCAACTTCGGTTTCACTCTAGCAAGTCATCTTCACTCAACTGGGGCTGGCACCTTCAAGATCATAATAATTCTGTCAGAAAAAAAACACAGCACGTGTGCGTGAGCGAAATATGTGCTCCTGAAGCCGCTGGCAGCCGCCATGATTCTTCTGGCCTGATGGGATATTTCCGCTAAGTGAGTTTAATGTTGAGCGGGTTCGCCTTAGGGGGTAATGGAACAATCCGACACACCACAATTGATCTTTTCTAACACCTGGGGAAAGGGGGTGGGGAAAGAAAATGCCGGTGTAGGGCTGTGCGTCTCTCTTGGTTGAAACGTTAAAAGGTTGCGTTTGTGTCGATACAGACCATGTTCTTTCTTATTGCCCGCGTGCCTATCTTCCGGTGGTCAGGAAGATCGTTGGTTGTACAACTTCGCCACATTCTTCGCCGAATTTTCCAGTGTTTTGTGTGCAGGTCCTTCTAGCGTAACACATTCTCTGAGACCATTTGTCACGTGACAACCGGAGAGGTAAGAAAATAAGTCGCATGACAAATAGAGAACAGTTTTATGTTTTTTTTCAAATGATGGAGTCGAAGTAAGTACAAGATACTAGCCACAAAAGTATGACCAATGGTCATTTTGCTTCCAGGAGAAGTCTACGAAACGTCGTCAGGAACCAGTCAGACAAAAATCAAATACACTGAGGTCAGGAATTTACAAAGAAAGGCTTGCGACGCAGTTAAGTTTGAGTCCAGTGAGCCAGATTTATATGTCAGTTGTATAGCATATTATCATCAAATGATTCTAGTTGAAACGATCTATATTTACTCTCATAGACCTTTTCTTTCGTCTTTTTCTTGGCTAATTTACCTTTACAATTATCATGTGACTTTAATTAAATTTTTACAACTACCCATTGAAGTCCTTTGCCACCAAGTTATTAGTGGAAACGCTACTGAGACCATTGGACACAATGGACAGTCATTTCGTCTTGATTGATCCTGCAAGTGAGTATTGGTCTAAAGGTTTAAGAGGGACGGGGACAACAGAAAGTAGCATTTTAAAACTGACTTGGTTGGTTGGTAATTTTGGCAGAAACCTGTCACAGGGGGAGGAGGGGATGAAAGAGTAACAAGTACCAGAAGAAATCATTGATGACTCTGCTAAAGTCACGTAAGGAGAATGAACGTAAGGTCGAGAGAATGATAGTAGTGAGCAGCAAGAGTGAGAATGGGCCGTAGTAAACTGTAAATTGTGTCATAAAGCGGGTTTTTGCCTAAATGTGAAGAGCGGTTTGAGAAAAGGATTGAGAAGGTCACAATGAAAAATAGAGACTCGACAAGAGCGAGGAAATTCAAAGTTGTGGCGACTATGTGGTTCCCACCATCTACCAAGCTGCTGGATGCTGCGTCACTCTCTCCATCATCATAGCTGAGACGACTGTGTGGTTGCCGACTTGTGGTTTCTGTAGGTTTTACCCTCCTGTGTCCCGACCTGAATGTTAAACGAACTTAGTGGACACTTGTGAGTTTGTTGGTAACTGTTAATTTTTTCATGGAGGACGCTAAGGTTCAATCGTGAATTCCATCAGAAACGTCCAAATGTGTAATTGATGTGTAATTCATCAGGCCCAGTTCTTACCTATTGAATTCTTTTGCAAAATCTGTGCGATTCAGACTGAAATTAATTAATGTTTAAGTTAATCCGTCGAAGATACCTCTGCGTAGATTTTACATTCTGTGTTTTATTGTTATTGAACCCTCTGGACTTACCAACGTTCTGAGAGAATCACGTGACCCCTACTCCCCAGAATGACACCTCAATCCTACGATCATCACTCTAGTATAGTGACCAACATTTTACTACTGTGTTATATAGTCTCCCAGATAAAATAACATTCGATCGGAATCGCGAGCTATCGATGCACATAAAATCTTTGTTAACGATTTCTCAGCTGGAAAATGAAAATCCCCAGTGTGGGCGCTGGCGATGGTAAAACTAAAGGTTTAGTGTCGGTCTCTGTAGCTTACTTATCATTTACTTGTAGCTCTTGAAGGGGTTTTAGCAACTCCAGCGTGCTAATGACAGTCTAGACCGCCTCTTGAAAATTCGAATTACAGGGGTGTCCCTTGTTCTGTTAATCGGCGTCAAACTAGTGTCCCCTTTGTGTCTCGTTGACTGCACTTATTTTCGGCTTCAATAGCTCGATAGAAATAAGAAAATCATTTTACGAGTGCTCTACAACACACTATAAATAGCATCTAAATTGACTAACGTCTAATCCTCATCATCTATCATCCATCATCATGTGTTTATTATTAAAGCTGAAACTGATTATATCTCCAGAAGTGCATCACATGTACACATTGAAGACCGAAGTTTGATAATGTTACCATCATTTGGGGGATGGGCGGGAATCAAGGTGTCCAGAGGGAGGCACTAAACAGATTGGAAAACCCTCTCTTCACACCAGCGCAGTAACAAATTGATAAAAACAAAATCATTTTTAAGACAAAAGTTTACATTGTATCGAGAACTAATCCGCTTGGTCCCTAGCTTTGACCTCAGTGACGTCAGTGTTTGAACTCTTGTGTTGCATTGTAGAGCCAAGTGTGAGCTGTTCAAGCCTCCACTTGCGTCTTGCGAATCACGATGTCGATAATGTAAAAGAATGGAAGAGCACGGAAAAGTCAATATTTTGCCAAGAATATTTCTACCATGCTTGCTGAAAGATCTTAAGAAAGAGATTTTGAGAGAGAATGAAAAGGAAGAAACGTGTAAAATGCTGCAAAGAAAAGAAAGATTTTGCTTAGAACACTTCTGCTATTCTTGCACAAAGGTCTGAGGTTTAAAACCAAGAATGAACTTTACATATGAACTTAAGGACCTAACAACAAAAGAGACTTAGGGATGTGAAATACGTCGACGCTTTTGTTGGTGCTCAAAGGTCTTAGAAGTATCCATCGTTAGCAATCAATGGAGGACAAGAGCAGTAAGCATGACTTGAATCTTAGCGCTATGCAAAGTCCGAACAAGAAATATTGTAAACTAAACAGAACATCTTCCATTATTCCCTCTGTGATTTCAGCATCGTCCTATTCAAGGAAACCGGACTTGTAAATACATTTTTGAGGAAGAAGTGGCATCAGTAAAAAGAAGAAAGAAAGGAAGAACGCCCCAATTTGCGTACCTGTAAGGTTTGATATTATTGGGACCGCTGAACTCCTCACCGAGCGTAAAGCTAAGGTCTGCCATGTCGAACAGCAATTTCTTTTCTCTTCTTCGACCGGACATCACGTCGACCCCAAGGTTAATACACTCAAAGAGATCGTAATGGTCAAGTTTACTGCGGTTTGCAACCATCAAGCACAAACGCGAAATTTGTTTCGACCATAAAGACAAACAGAACTGCACCAGGAATGACATGGCGACATAAAAACATGGCAATTGCACTGTCTGCGAGTGACATCATGGAACCTTTGGCTTTGCCTCGCACGTGAAATTCAAGTTTTCCAGTCTGGACTATTCAGATGGAGAGATCGTGGAAGCTTTACTCACGTAGCTAGTGGGCAGAAAATAACTGGTGGTGGGTACATCTTGGCTCGATCTATGGCACGCATTTGACTTACCAAGTGTCCAGGAGGCATGTTTGCCCCTTTGATATCTACTCGCTAAATAGGCGTCTAATTGGAGGAAGTCAGGCTTGAAATAAATACATTATTTATTGTAACTAAGGGCTAAAAAAGAGAACGCACCTGGCCTCTGAGCACAAAACTTTATGGACTGTGGTCTGCGATCAACTGCGTGGCGTTTAGGTGTCTTTTCTCAAACACCTACTCATTAAGTCTGCAAAAGACCGGTGGATCTGTACAGTAGAGAGCTTGTTGCTGAACTACCGATTATATTTAATTTTTTTTCGACTGTTAATAATCGAATGAACTGCGAAGAACGTCTGATGACCTTTTCACAAACACTTGCTCAAGACATTAAACAGTCTGCAAAGGACCATTAGGACTAGAGATCCTTCTAGTTCTTTCTGTCTACGTGACCCTGGTATACGGACATTTACTTTTGCTTCTTCCTTTGTAGATGTGCAATCAAAAAGAGATGTTTCAAACAATTTAGTAGTTGGTCGCTTTTGGAAAAAAACCCACTCTTGTAGTGTTGTAACAAGCTTATTTCTTAAAGAACCTTTGTAACTTTGATCCTCACTGAAGAATTTTCCTTTGGCAAACAAATTTTGTTTTGTTTTCATTTTGAAGACCTCTGTGTGTGTGTGTGTGTGTGTGTGTGTGTGTGTGTGTGTGTGTTTAAAATATCGTTCGAGTTGGCAAGTAAACATGTAGGGCAACTACATCAACTATCGTTAAGGCTTGGATTAAGATATCGGTCTGGGGTTGTACTTATGTTTAGTCACTTCCCAGTGGGAATCTACTTCCACAAGATCAATGGTTCACGTCAGCCCCAGTTTTCCAAATCCAGTTTGACACGGATAGTGAACTAGTTGACACTGATCGTGAACTAGTTAGACACTGATCGTGAACTAGTTAGATACTGATGATGAACTAGTTAGACACTGATCGTAAACTAGTTTGATACTGATCGTGAATTAGTTTGACACTGATCGTGAATTAGTTAGATACTGATTGAGTTAGATACTGATGATGAACAAGTTTGACACTGATCGTGAACTAGTTTGACACTGATCGTGAATTAGATACTGATCGTGAATTAGTTAAATACTGATAGTGAGCTAGTTTTGTGATGATCGTGAGCTAGTTTCAGCGGAGAAAAATGTTTCAACTTAGTGTGGCGAAATCCTATAGTCTGCTCGTCGATCCTCGCAGCTGATTGGCTGAGTTCACGTGTTGAAGGGACGAATAATTACCTCCTCCTTAAGACCTTCCATATAGCGAACTTCTCTTAGGTACAACCTTAAACTGTTTTTTAACGGACCTACCTCGCGATATAAATGTCGTCTGTATTAGGACTGATTCCCAAAAGCGACTTACGGCCGACAATTTGTACAAATTTATGGCTTTTTTGTAGACGTGAGGAACAAATTACCTCCATGTGAAAATGGACCGCTTTCGGCCTATATCACAAATATGTACAAAAATGTAAAAGAAATTAATGATATTTTGAAAAAAAAGATGCTTGTTCAATAGGTCACCAATCGTATTGATCCAAAAGATATCACCCCTGCCATATAGACCACTCGCCTTCAGTCGAATCAAAACCACCCATTGTCTGTGTTGTCTAACACTAGACTATACCCTTCCAACACTGAAAGTCAATTCGACCCAAGCCAAAAAGACGAATCGAGTAACAATGACACAGGTAGCTATAAGAGTGAATTATTATAAACGGAGCATTTAGTTCTTTGGCCAAGTTCAACCACCATTTTGCTCAACAAAAATTGGCGCTTGGCAATAAACATTCAGAGAAACTTTTCACAATGGCGCATAAACGAGATTTTCTCTTTAATAATTTTTAAAGCCTTTGTCGTCATTAATTCTTTAGTTTGGAGGTTTGTATTAAATGTGTATGAAGATGTTTGGCTAACCTCAAACAGGTGTCACTGCTCAGGCCTTGGTCCATTCGACTTTCGGTGTTGGGACGATGTGGTCTTACGTGGGACGAAATGGTCATGACAGGGTCGATTCAACTCAGACGGGAGGTGAATATTGGTCGAAATTACAATACCTCGTCACCACATTCATTGTTGTCTCTTTATTTACCAGTCCACAATAGTCGATTGTGTTTCAATAACGGCCTTTTGTAGAAATCATGCTTTTATAAGATTCTTGTCACTGACTGTGTATTTTATTGTGAATTTCAACCAGAAACCATGTTTAAAAATACATATTGTGTATTTTAAGAGAGTATATTTGTCTACCACGGTACACCTGTATTGATTCATTGCTCTTACCTGGAAAGTTAGTTCCCCTATACATCTTTATTCAAGCGTGACAATGGCCAAATCAGTAAGCATGACCGAGGGAAAACGAAAATAACAAAAAAAAGCACTGTGATATGGATTTGAGATTTTTGAACTTTTAAATAAATAAACTTGAATCTATAGGAGTTTGAATTCATGGTTCCTGGAATGAAAACGGACTAGTTCATTTCCCTATGAAGACCCCTGTCAGTTACGACCTGACTCTGATGGATTATGGCAAGTCTGAATAGGGAAATTTTACTGTCTTGAAATTAAAATGGTTAACAAGATAACACCTAGCTCTTTTGTGTTCGTCAATTTTAAATAAATCTTTTAGAAATTCAATTGTTGAGTACTGATAGACAACAAAGTAATTCTGGTTGATCGGCTCTTAATCCAGAATAAAGTTGAAACTGCTTGAACAAGGCTAAGACCAAGAATAAAACATGATACAGGATGCTAGCTGCTGCTTCTTCCTAGTTTGGCTTCAACCACAAGCCTCAGGGCTAAGATCCAGCGTGTTTGTATTTCTCGCCTCGCATTCGATTTTCTGTTGCTCTGTCCAAGACAGAGGTGACACCACAAGCATCTTCTTGCATCCAGCGAGTTGCTATTCCATTTGCGGGCGTGTCTATACATTTCCTCTGACCCTTCTTTCGTCCGCTGCACTTAACACAGCAACGTCCTCGACTTTCTTGTCTCCAGGGTGTCTTACAAGCTTACAACGTGGACAACTCTATCTCCATCTCTCTCTCTTTTTCTCGCTCTTTAGTACTGTTAGCTAATCACTAATTGTGGCTTATCTAACGAACGCTCCCTTAAAGCCCTCGCAGGGTTTCCGTCCGCTCGACACTCTAATCGACGTGGAAGGGCTTCAGCAATTGTACACCTCGGACTGGACAGGTCCTGATTGCGTGGTATTCATTTTTAATTCCCCCGGAATCGTGCGTGTGCCATAGAGCCATTAAAGGCTCTCCTCCTCAGGCCTGCGAGCGCCCTCCAGCGGCCGGGGACGAAAATCGACAGGAGTTGTCAGTCTTAGACACGTGACAGAAATGGCTACTCAAGGTGACACTGGCGATGTCCGCTTCTTCACATTAGCTTCGTGCGCGGCAACCACTACAACTTTTTAGGTAGACGTTTAAACGCCAGAAGTTTCGTCATTTTTTTTTTTTTTTTTGGATCTTCGTGTGGCCATCACCACATGCGCTCTCCCTCCCACTCCTGGTTCCCCCAAACATTAAAGCAGCAAGCTTTCAATGGGTTTTAACCCCCCCCCCCAAGTTTGCGAGTGCGTGATTTAAAAAAACAACAACAAAATTTCGTGGTTGCGCACGTCTGTGCACATAAGGAGTAACAGAGTGAAGAAGGAGGAGAAATGATGATACTAAGTCGACTTTTATGAAACGATATTCTAAGTTCAGGATTTTTGCTAATCTCTCTCTCTCTCTCTCTCTCTCACACACACACACACACACACACACACACACACACACACAAACACACACACACATCAGGCGAAATTTAACCCTACCAACCCCCCATCAAAATATGACGAAAAGCGCATCGAACTGTCAAGGAAACAGAAAAATAATAATTTTAAAAAAATCTTGCCCTTAAATTAGTTATTCGTGTTTTTCCACTGGCGACACTTGCTCCAAAATTTGTTTCTCGTTTCTGCAGGCTCTCGAAGCTGACATACCCAAACACGGTCACCCTTGATCAAACGTATCACCAGGGGGATTGACGAAGGACAGGGAGCTGACTCCTACCCACCAATCACCGTCCTTTAATTAGTTCCCTACTCCGGGCGGTGAGGTTGAAAAATTTAGTGGTCATCTATTTTTAGGTGACTAACTTCAACACTCACCCAGTGGAATGAACTTCATCAGCGGCGCAAGGATTATTCCATACACACGACGGGAGGAGGGGCCGGAGAAGGAGAACGGGAGGATGCAGACGGGTATTAGAGAAATGACAAGAGGGCATGATACAGTAGAGGGTGTGATACAATAGAGGGCATGATACAATCAAGCCAGTGCACAAGCAGTCTCTAGTCCTTACACAAGAAGCGTGATTTTGACCACTGAGTGGCTTAGCCGCCAAGGGCAGTTATTATGCACGGTAAAGGTAATGCTCACATAAGACTCTTGTTTTCTTGTCCATTCTCCATTAAAAAAATTATAGTTAGTAGTTTTCTTCATCTTTCTTTCTTTCTTTCTTTCTTTCTTTCTTTCTTTCTTTCTTTCTTTCTTTCTTTCTTGTTTCATCACACGTATTCGGTTTCGTGGCGGAACAATTAGGCACGTCTCCAATTCAGTAAAAATTAGATGTCCTGAGTTCGAATCCTGCTTCTGGTCCCGCTTTTTTTCCCCTCCACATGGTATTTACCTGACCGGTTGCTTTGCCGTGAAGTAACCTATGTTTCTGGTTTGACGTTAAAACCAGTTCTTTTACATCTTCTCTCTCTTCCTCCTTCTCTCCCAAAGCCTACATCCACCTGACCCGTCATCTCAAGCCACTGGTCCATCAACTCATTCGATGACACAAATTTTATTTTGCCACCCGTGGAAAAGAAACATTGTTAAAACTATTTTTTTTAGCCCTTGACTTTATGAACTTCACTCTGAAGGAAGTCACCTGTGTATGATTTTATTTGTTTGTTTTCAACTACCTGAGCTGAAGAGTGACATGATTTATTTGACTTGAGGTGACGCGCCGTCAGAAGTCACGGGGCTACGGGGTAGAAAACTCGTGACTAAACATCTTCGGCGTTTACGCGAGATGAACACATGTTTATTTATTTATTTTATTTATTTATTTTCCAGGTGCTGCGCTCGATCTCAAACAGTCGATCGTCTTTTTGTCAGGTATGTTAGTGCAGTCTTCAGCTGTTTCGTGTTGCTGTTTAATTATGAACTTTTCCCTACAACATACGCCGGTCGTGCCACACCCACATGACTGCCAGGTGAACCTTTTTCTGCTGACCTTTGATATCAAGTGGATCTTTGCATCCAGACGTTTCAACTGTCGATATGGCGTGTGACTATTTTAGGCTCTCTAGACTTCTTTGGTCGTCTGCAAGACATCAGCCTGCTCCTACTGTGTTCCTCGTGACCCCTCCATGATTCATCTACCCTATCCTTGGCCTGATGATTAGTCATATCAATGCACACACACACACACACACACACACACACACACACACACACACACACACACACACATTGCCTGCATGAATACTTGTCTGCCTGCAATTCTGTTTGTCAGGCGTGCATTTCTTGATGGAGTATGTTTAGAGGAATATCTATGTCTCATTTATGTAGCTTTGTATAGCTGTGGGAATATTTTCACCCTGTTAGTCACCATTCTATCTGGTGGAATATTTTCGCTGTATTAATCTAGTTTTTGGTGGTGTGGATGTCTGCACATGTTGGTGCCCCTGCTTAACTCCTTGATGTACTATGAGCTTGCGACTAATCCCCGTTTCCCACCTCAAAGCAACACATTTTCAGGTACAGGCACCTGCATCCACAGAAGGACGTCGATTGTAAGTTTTCCTCACTCTCAAACCAACACCACCAGAGCCTCGCAACTGTCTGCTTATGACACCGGGTATGAACCTCATGTAAACCTCAAGTTAATTTATTTTAATCTGCTTTTCTCTTTACCTTTCTGTTTCTGACACTGATTATGTATCAGTCGTCTTTTGCTGTAGATAGTCGTCTTCATCACTAGATTCCGACCGAGTTCTTCCGTAGATGGACGCAAAGAGCTCGTCTTCGTAGGGCCTAGCCATATCGTTGTAAGTTAAAGATGAACGAGAACATTTGATGCAAGTTCAGAAGCCAAAGGCAGCTTCGAAGTAAGCAACGAAGTAGTCGTTTAGATAACCATGCGAAGTTTATCTGGTCAGGAAGTCGCACATGACTCTCGGTATTGCATGGTGACCTCTCCACGCATAGACAAATAACGGTTCAACTTAGTTTTAGCGCATAAAAAACACTTCTAGTGACAATCATGTAATAATTCGTCTTCGAAAGGCCACTAAATAGTTCACAATTTATCGTGACATTGACCGTTAAGTGTATTTCGCGGTTAGTACCGAGTACAAGACGATTTTGCATGCAGAGCGAGCTGTCCATGGACCTTGAACCTGCCATGTGGATGCGACAAACCGAGTCATAACGGAAGCCAGAGCACAAAACTACAATTTGGTTGCTGACAAAAATGATGGTTGCGGCTGTTGAGATGAGTGCCTGTCCATGAAGTATGTCATCAGTGTTGATTTATCGGGGAAGCACCCATCCTGTTAAGGCCATGACTATTTTACAAGCAGACTGCATTGAAGTACTCACTTGAACTGGCAGATAACACACGACGCACATATTTACATACACGAGGGAAAATACACACACACACACACACACACACACACACACACAGAAAGAAAGAGTGAACATGTAAATAGCAGTATGTGTTGTTAATATGTACCAGATGGCCTCCAAAAACTGAATAAATTATTATTATATTATTATTATTATTACACACACAAATACACTTTATACCTACACACGCGCGTACAAATCTTAAAAAAATCTGTATACATGCCTACACTCAGACACATACACCTACATCTGCACACACGAACACGTGTATCTACACCCGCTTACAAATATCTTCACGCGCACACGTACAACAACCAATCGAAACCCAACGTTCGAACTTTCCTCATCCGTAAACAATAAAAACCCGCTGTACGTCAATACACATCGACTTCAAGACTTTTCCGTTACAATTAAGCACTCGAACACTTCCTCCTCGTGTGCTGCATTAAAACAGTCTCCAAAGTCACTTTCTCTTCGCGCTTTCCAGCAACAAGAGATGTTACTTAAGTACTCAAAACTTGTGGAACAACTTCGAAACTTTGGGGGAGACGAGCGAGAACAAGTCCCAGTACTAGAGTTCCCTGCTTTTTTTTTTGTTCCTTTAGTTTCTGAGTTCAAACACTTTTAAAATGTGGGTCGACACAAAAGAAGACTTATTTTTAAGTTACTTCTGGTTAAAACAAGCGTGTTAAAAGCTGCCCAGGACATCCTGCGTGGCCAAGTACCCTTGTCCAGCCCTCCATAGTCAATGCATGATTGAGCGACCAGGTTTCATGTCAGGAAGTCTGAAGGCGTGTCGAGAGTGGAAGTGGTCCTTCTCAAACCATCTCTAAGTTCCCTCGACATGATGGAAATCGTTTATCCGCGGATCCGAACATGTACTGAAAATGTTAAATCATGAAAGTGTCTCCTGAACACCGCGAGAAATTTTTGCGATTATGCGAGGGAATTAATATTCTGTAGCGGTTTCTTTCGTAAAACTTAAGTCCATAAAATTACAATGGTAAACTAAATAAAAGAAAAAGGACAAAATATCGTTTTTTGTTATTTTTTGGTATTGTTTGGTTTCTTTGGTTTGCTTGTTGCATTGTTTAAATTTTTTTTATTTAATTTGTTTTTTTTTCTTGATTGATTTGTTTATAGTTGTTTGTTGTCTTGTTTGTAGTTTCCTTTGTTGCTTTTTTTGAAGTCTGCATTGGTTTTTGTTGTTGCTTTTTGTTTTTTAATTTTTATGTTTGCTTGCTTTGTTCGTTGATGTGCTTGTTGTTTTGTTTCTTTGTCGTTTTCTTCGTTATTTTCTTTCTTCCTTTTTATGGCCAGCGTCCTAACACAACACACGCAACATGGCTGAGAACATTTTGCCAGCAACGTGTTACAGGAAGTGATAATTCCTGCCTTATCAGATCGCGATCACGTGACCCTCTATTGATATTTTAACCAATCTGTTCGTTAGACCTTCTCATACCCGCCACCACCTCTCTCTTGTATAATCACACGTGCGTTGGTGTGTGCGTGGGTTTGTGTTATTTTTGTGTGTGATTCCTTACGTAATTTGTTTGGGTATTTTTCACCCGACATCTTTCAAGTTTGGCAAACTCCTCACTCGGCTAATTGGCTCCTTGTCAGCCAGTCTGCTGAAGCTGCTGGAGTCAAGCTAACATCTGCGCTCACTCGTTTTTATGCACTTTTCTTGCAGCGAGGCTCAGAATGGATACCCTATCACGCATAAAATTTTCAACAGCAGATACATTGTCCCATACACACAACACACACATACACACACAAACAAACACGGGGATATTCACACACACACACACACACACACACACACACACACACACACACACACACACACACACACACACACGCACAGAGGGATTCACACGCTCACGCACACACCCAAACGCGCGCGGACTCACAGTCACACAAGATCTATGAATTATCTTATCCCCAAGACGTTGGAAAAGAATTTTTAAAAAGTAAACTCTCATGAAGAAAATAAATACAGCTTTTGAAATATACTCACACAAAAACGTGGAACAGAAAGAGGCAGGAGGAAGGTTGGATGATAGACAATTCCCAGGATGAAGAAAGTGATAAACTGATAAATTAATTTTTTATGAAACAACGACTCTGCATCTCTGAGATGTTCCAGCTGAAAAAAATCCCTCTTTTGTCTGAGGTTACTACCTGTACTTTTTCCAATCAATCAGTTTATACTCGCCTCAGTTTATATGAGATCCAACATTCTTATTCAGCTGTTGTATTAGTTTTTATTTCCAGCTGCGCTCTCCCCTTTCATTGACTTGTAGAGCTTTTAGGACCCGTCAACTCAAATTTATAAGTTCTGTCATGTTATTCTAGCCATACAGTTGCTATTTTGCCTCCTTGGGCGCAGAGTTGCTGCTCCGTTCTTTTAGACCTAGAGTTACTGCCCTTTTATTGATCCTTAGAGTTGCTGCCCTTGTCATCCAGGTACAGAGACCATGAAAATCTCAATCGATGTGGAGAGCGCGACCTCAACACAGGAGGCAAGAGTTGGGCAGGTGAGTCTGGCTCACAGGCCGCTTCTAGTCGATCCTGGGACTACGACCCGCGTTTTTTTTTTTCCTTTCTGAAGGTCTACCTCCTCTTAGACTAAAGATTGATTTATACACAGTAGAATGGAGATAATTATAAGGCTCCGTCAGACCTTTGTGGACATAATACATCAGACGACCGATAAAACCACACGTCGACAACCGAGGGAGAAAACCCACGCAAAAAGGGAGAGAAAATCATGTCTACTCTGTGATATTTTATGCTCACTCTCAGCCATTTTCTCTCAATCATCGTGGTCTTGATGTTGTTTAAGTGCAGCACGGAAACATCTCTCGAAGGTGGCGTTAGTAGTGAGATGACCTTTGACCATTATTGTCATCAGGCTGGTTGCGGTCAGTATTGTTGAAGTGCTAAGTTGCTTGCGAGGGTTAACAGTGGATAACAATCGCAAACAGTTGTTAAAAGAATTGTTAACAAATGTGAACAGTGGCTAACAATTGCTAACAGAAGCTTAGAATGACGGACAACGGTTAACAAAGGCTAACAGGGGCTAACAACGCTTTGCTACGTCCTCTGAGTTATCAACATTATCATCACGTCGGCCACGACAGCCACCGCACCACCACAAATCATCGACATCGACATTAAATATCAATTCCATTATCTGTCTCTGTATCGTGATTTTGACTTCTGTTCTCCTTCTGTAAGAATACGTGTCTCCATCTTTGTACTTGTGTGTCCGGTAAAGTCTCTGTATTTCACAAACATGTCAACACTTTAAGCTTGCTATTGTGTTAAAAGTATGCAAAGCTCGATAACTGTGTTAACGATAGCTAAAATGTCACACAGAGGTGACGTAGACGCTGAGCCATGCACACCTATAGCGTCTGACGTCATCGTGCTGGGTCCGCTCAACGTTTACCTGACAGGTGTGACGATGCTGAGCCCCACACCCTCACAACCTCAACCCCTCTGCTGCTCATAGTCGCTCAGACAGGGCAGCAGCTCATGGTTAACGTCCAGCGTCAATCTCGCTGCTGGCTCACCATCACCAGTGCTGACACCGCCACGACGGTTTTTGCGGCCACAAGGAAGCTACCTCCACGGCAAGTTGGCGCCGTCGCTGATTGTTGTCACTATTGTCGCTGGTGTTCAGAAAAGCACTCTCTCTCTCTCTCTCTCACTCACTCTCATTCTAGCATTCTCTTTCTGTTTCTCGTCACACACAGACACTCCCACAAACACACTTAAACTCTTGAACGCTCGAAAATCGACAACGTTCACTCACCTTTCTTTCTTAATTAAATAACACACACACACACACACACACACATTTGAGCCAGAAAAGGAGACCGTTCGATCCCTTGTAGCAAGGCGGGCAACACAGCACAGATCGCGTGCTCTCCTCTTACCAACCCCCCAACTCCGAATACTTTTTCTGCCACCCGCGAGCTACTCGAGAATCGGGTGCCGCCGCTCAGTAGAATGCGATCTCAGAAGCGAGCGGCAAGCGGCGGTGGGGGCTCACCACACTGTGGTGAGTAGTGGATGAGCTGTGACGAGACGGAAAAGCAGGAGAGCAGCGGGGAAACCTAGTCTTACCTGTGCAGAAATGAGGCGAGAACGAAAAGGAAGCAGTCACCTGTCCGAGAACTTAGTCAAGGCTTCGAGCGGTACCTTGCTGCGGAATATTCTAGGAGCTGTGAGTGTGAGACTGCTGTAAGAAGATGGTAGAGAGAGGTGAGTCAGTCATCAGTCATTTTTTTCCCTCTCTCTCTTCCTCCCCTTCTTTTCGATTGCCCAGTTGTCTTTTTCCTTCTTTTACTTTCTTTACTATTCTGTCTTTATTTGATTAATTAATTCTTTCCAGTCCTTTTTAATCACTCTTAATTCTACTGCAGAAGAATCTATTTGTTAAAGTTGTCCCATGCATGCTGATAATTACATGCACTGCTTCTAATTCTGGATTCACTTGCAACTTCTGACAGTAAAAGTGTGGAAATCTACTGACAGTAAAAACAGGTGTAATAGATCAGATTAATTCAATTAATAGTTTAAATAAATGAAAACAAAATCATTTGCAAGCACATTTTATCAAATGTAACACGTGATAACTCACCTAACATACTTTTAACAATAGATGTGAGGGGGGATGGGCTGAAACCTTGCTTCATCGCGGAATATCTGACAGAGGTAGGAGGAGTGTGATTCCTGTCTGACAGAGGTTGGAGGTGTAAATATTGTCTGACAGAGGTAAAGGGAGTGTGATCTCTGACAGAGGTAGGAGGGGTGTGATCACTGTCTGACAGAGGTAGGGGAAGTGTGGTCGCTGTCTGACACAGCTTGGAGGTTTAACCCTTGTCTGACGGAGGTAGTGGAGTGTGATCCCTGTCTGACAGAGGTTAGAGGTGTAACAATGGCCTGAGAGAGGTAATGGGAGTGTGATCTCTGACAGAGGTATGGGGAGTGTAAAACCTGTCTGACAGAGGTAAGGGGAGCGTGATCCCTTTCTGGCAAAGGTAGGGGTTTGATAACTGTCTGACAGAGGTAGGAGTGTGATTCCTGTCTCACGCAGGTAGGGAAGAGCGGGATCGCTGTCTGACAGAGGTAGAGGTAGTGTAATCGCTGTCTGGGAGTGTAATCGCTGTCTGACAGAGGTAGACGGAGTGTAATCGCTGTCTGAGGGAGGTAGAGAGAGTGTAATCGCTGTCTGACAGAGGTAAGTGAGTGTGTGATGTGTGGTGTTAGCCAAGTATGACCATAACGCCAGCCGCTTGCTCTTAGCGTTCAGGGGTCAGTTGCACAACATGTTTCTACACCTTAAAACTGTTTTAAAGAAGGAAGTCTAGAAACTGTTTATTCTTCAAAAATCGCTCATATGCCATTTAGACGCCTTGCACAAAAAATGTGCTGACGAAAACGAAAATCTGGTTTAAAAGGCGTTTTCTTTTTTTTAAAGTTCTAAAAATGTGTTAAGCCTTTCAAAAAAGAGTTAAAGCCTAAAAGTGTTTAAAATGAGAAATGTCGTGCAACTGGCCCCTGGGCTCATGTTTACATGTAGAAGCAAATTTAAAAGTTTCTATAAAATTGCTTTTAAGCCATTTACAAGCGCTGTACAACTTTTTCAAACTTAAGATCTACATTTTCTTCACATTTTTAATGTGTTGAGCTGCTGTGCCCTGGAGCCGGGTGTATAGTGGTGTTAGATGGACTCTAATGTCAAGCAGACAGCTAAATGGCTGATAGAAAGTTAGTAACCATCTGACAGAGAGCATGGCGTGAACCTGATCCTGGCTCCGTCATAATTCAACACTAATGATAGCATTTCCTGGTATGAGACGAGTGCAAAAAAGGCTTTCGGATTTTTCTTGGTGTAAGTTCGAGCTCAATCTTTCCTCTCTTTTCTCTCTACACTTCTCCTGTCTGTCTATCTAACTGTCTGTCTGTCTGTCTGTCTGTCTGTCTGTCTGTCTGTCTGTCTGTCTGTCTGTCTGTCTGTCTGTCTGTCTGTCTGTCTGTCTGTCTGTATTAAGGCAAACAATAGCTATATATGTTTCTTGTAGAATAAGATACCAACATTTTTCTTAAACAGGTCTCTTTTCCTCTGTGTGTGTGTGTGTGTGTGTGTGTGTGTGTGTGTGTGTGTGTGTGTGTGTGTGTGTGTGTGTGTGTGTGTGTGTGCGTGATTAAAATGCATGCACGCCTAGGGGTTGCCACCCACCCACCCCGACATAACCCGAGAACGACCTCTGGCTATAACACACCTTTTCAAACTAACGGTTCCTCTCACATCGGAACCTTTAAGCAGGAAGAGCTTCAAAGAGATTCTCCTTGCCAACATGCTAGGTTTTTCCTTCACACCGCCTTCCCGTAGTCTTTAATGGCCTTTCTCTTCACTGACCCTCCCGGTCCTGCTTCGTTCCCAAGGATCGTTAATCTCAAAATATTTGTGCACGACATCGGCCAAGCCATTTACAGTACATTAGTCACAGGAATCGATAGTTCTTTTTCTCTGGGTAGCTTCCACATCCTTACGGCGTAGAGGCCTTTCAATGATCTGTCTGCTGAAAATTGTCTAAACTTCCCCCCGGTCAAGATTTAAAAGAATCTGCAGAATGTAATCGTTGTTGTTGGAGAAGAATACTTAGGATAAGTAATGGGCAGGTCATTTCCATTATTCCACATCTCTAAAATCCAGTCGCTTCAGAGCAGAGCATGTCGCTTAAACGATGAAGTATTGGATATTTTATTTCACTAAGTACAGCCAGACTGTCAAACATGACAACTGTAATCTGACAGTAACCTGACAACTGTATTAATTATAATCAGACAGCAGTAATGATTGTAACCTGACAACTGTAATGACCAGGGCCAGGTGACCATAAACCTTTGTGAAAGTCAACGTATTCAAACTTGACCATTCCTTGCTAGCCTTGCAGTTGTCAGGTTACAAACATTACAGTTGTCAGGTTACAAACATTACAGTTGTCAGGTTACAAACATTACAGTTGTCAGGCTACAATCATCAAGTCTTTGCCATTTTTCTTGGCCTCAAGTCTTTTTCAATTCTCAAGACATCAAGTCTTCTGAACTAGCAGCCACCGTAGCGCTTTCTTCCCATCAACGCCATGATAAGCTCCCTAAACCCCTTGCAAAGCACTGAAGGGGCGACAGCCCACAAAAGCCATTCTGCAAGAGAGCTTTGTAGCTGACAGGGTTAATCCCTGGACCATAGGCCGATGAGACAAAGCGATAAAAGGGAAAGGGAAGTAATCAACAATGGCGAGATTCATTTAATGTCGGAGTAGTTCCTTCTTGAAGCTCCTCGAGTGTTTTTATCTTCATGCCTGTATCTTATTCCTGGCAGAATACATTTCATCGGTCTTTCCTCGATCGGCAATTTCAGCCAGTTTTGGAGGAACTATTATTAAGAAAATTATCAAGCCTTTTTTTTCGTGTTGAGTTTTGTTGAATTCTGGGAAAGTCATATAAGTAACATACGTTGAGATAGAAGACAGCTGTGGTTAGTCAATCATGTGATAACAAAATGGCGATCTTCAGGCACTTACAACCAATTTTTGTCTCGTAGCAACTGAATATCTTTGGACAAGAGAATCCATTTGAGGAAAAGTCTTTGAACAGCTTCATCAAATACCACCATCGGTCTTCTGTTGGTTGTGGGTCATCAAAACAACGAAGCGTTGGCAGTGGTAGAAACTTGTAACGGGTGTTCCTCTGACTACCAGACACAGTATGATTGCTCTGTACTCTCATCGAAACATAAAATCATGCCTGGAAATTCGGTAATCGGCTTCTGAGGTTTTCACTAACCAAAACGAGAAAACTATTTTATAACTTCCATTCTACTCGCCGTGAAATACTTGACAAGAAATGAATGACTTGTCAAGAGTATTGTCCTTTGACCACAGACGGTAAGAATGGTGATAGGTTGTGAAAAAGGGAGCGGAAACTTCCGCATAAACAAGAAAATAACATGAAAATAAAAAAAACAGCAAAGCTTTGAAATATGAAAGGAAACAAAAGAGTTCAGGAAGCGGAAAGCGAATCAATTCAATCTCATTGACAATCTACAGCGCTGGCGTAAAAAAATTTGCCATCTGCATGTTTTAATTGGACAGCGCTGAAAGGAACCTGAAAGCTGAAAGGAATATTTTTCTTCCATGTGGTTCGGAAAATTGAAAATAGCGCCTATGAAAGTAAACCCGCTGCTTGGTCGGAATATTTGACTTTTGACCTCGTCCTTCATTGCTGAAGTAATTTGTAAGTTCGTCTGATCTGACATGATTGGCATCTTTTTCTATCTTTCTCGGGTTTTCTTTCTTTTTTCTCAATAAAATATCAGTTTTCTGCTACACTAGAAATTGGTCGTTTGATGTTTATTTTTCCTAAAGCCTGTAACTGAAGAGGGACTAATGGGTATGGCAAACTGCTTGGAGGATGCGCTATTTTTAGCACAGCAATGAAGTGAATGCGTGCTTGCCAGTAAATAAGACACATAATATGATCTGTGTCATGACGCATTGCAAAGTCGGTTGTTTGGACAGGTCAGAGGTTAGGAACAAGCTTCCATATCAACTGTCGGAGTCGATAAAGTAAAGACGATGTGAAAGATTTCCTCTTTCCTGTCCTTGACGACGTTTGAGAAACGAGGAGGGAGCAAGAGGACGAGGCTGAGAATCCGCGGACAGCACGCGACAAATTATTTTCTTCATTGTGGACAATGACGGTTTGCTTCCAATGGATCTGAAATCGTGGAAAACGCGCGCGAGCGTCCTCGCAAATCATAGAACCTGAGACTTCTAGAAAAAAAAGAAATCTTCTTCTTCTTCTTCTACTTCATATGCTAATATGCATACAAACGTATACCCGAGTAAAGGAATTAAGAACGAGGCTAGTAAATACATGAATAAATTACTTTCATTACATGTGAAAACATTTGCGGCTGGAGTTCGTAATGCAGAAGCCGTCGGAGATGAGTGTTTTTTGAGTAGTTCACAATCGCGAAACATTATTATCATCATTTTCCAGAGCTCTGCTGACAAGTGATTACTACAGATTTATCACTGGATCTGCTAGTGTATAATTTGAGCTCTGCTTCTGTTCAACTTTATTAGCTCTGTTAATAATTACAATGATTTTATTAGATAATAATTTTATTAGATTATTACTGTTCGACTTTACATGAAATCCGCTTCTTCAGATTACAGACACCACACAATTTATCGCTCACCACAAACCACTTGCATATCATTTCCTGACATTTCGGCTCTAAAAATGAATTTTGTATCGCGTTCTCCTCTCTTCTGCAAGCAGAGACAAAAATCACAATTTCTGTTGCAGTTAGATACCAGCACACACATTTTGCTCTTGCCAATCCGATGTAACTTACACTTCAAAAATAAAAATAGTGACTTATCAGCGTCCTATTCATGGAAAGGTCCAAAGCTCTACGATTGGTCTATGTGCACTCAGGCGGCCATGCGAGTAATCTTCTCTCGTCTGAATCTTTTTTGGTGATTGATTAGCCACTGCTCATCCGACTTTCTGACCTGGCTAGGGGCAGCTAGCGCTCCGTGACGAGACTGCCTCAGCTGTGTGTGTGTGTGTGTGTGTGTGTGTGTGTGCGTGTGCGTGTGCGTGCGTGCACACTTGAGCACTCATGATTCACGGACTCTAAAAGAGAAAGCGGAAAATAAATTCTAGTCGTTCAGTCACAGGATTACAATGGCATGGACAGGCAATTTCCGGAAAGGACCTTCTTCACTGACCTCATAATATTGTCAAACATAACAGAACGGCAAATTTTTCTGTGTGACGGTCATTTGAAAATGTCAAACATAACAAAACATTGGACAATGTTATAAATCCTGTTATCACCAATAAATAAATTTTTGTTTCTCCCTGTCAGCGTCTAGTTTGCTTTCACTGCCTCAAGCAACACGCGGCGCTACTTTAGAGAGAAAACAAATCGCCTCATTTAAGGTTTCAGAATAATGTATGTGATCTGGAGGGAAAGCAGCTTTCAAACTACTTTTATTTGTTTACGCGACTTTGTTCTGAAGAACTTTCCTCGTCTCGAGTTGCCCTGAGGCAGGTCACGCGATGTTGGACCAGTCACACACGTGCGTAGGCGGACACGTCTGCGAACAGAATCACTGCAAGACACGCTGACATATAGTCATTCAATGACAGAAGAAGCCAGTAGCCATTGTGATGTCACTCTCCTCCCGTTTTGAGATCACATCGCACTGGTCCTCTCCTTTTTTCTGCCGGCCCTGCGCATGCGCGGTCGCTTAATCCCGGAAGCGCGGCTAAGTCACGTAAGCTTCTGTTAACCAGTCATCCACCCGACCCGCCTGGTCACAGTTCTGCGTGCAAGATCAAAGCACCGGCCCTTCTAGCCGCTTTCGTTTCTGAACGAAATCGATGATTTTGTTTTTGTTTCCTCTCCTCTCCATCATCTCTCATACATCCTGTCTCGACCCCTTGGAGGTCGCAGATAACGGCTGGACAGCACAGCTCCCTCAATCTTATAGCCAAAACATTCTGTACTCTTCTGCCGGGACTGCCTCGCTTTCTCATAACCGTTGGAGGATCCAGGAAATGGAAGGGCTAACTAAGTTATCTTCCAGCGTAATGGCTTAGCTTCGATGGGCATAATGAAGAGCTTCTGTTCGGACTCCAGATTAGGCCTGTGGTTCACATGTGCATGTCTATATCTGGGTGAGATGCCACCCGCAAGTATTATTATTATTATAGTGGTAGTCTTGGTTATTGTTCTTATTCAGTTTTATTATTCAGAGCACGTCTATTCGTGGGGATAGATATTATCCTGTCTATTGTATGCGCTCTTTTTGGGATGCAGGGAATTTTAGATGCATGAGATAGACATCTGGAAGGTTAAAGAAAAAGAAAAGGTGGGAAGGAAAAAAAAGAATAAGAGAAAAAAGCTGTGTGAAAAGAAGAAAATGTTAGGAGGCAGTCTAGAGAGTGGTGCGCGGGGTCAGACAGGTTATCGACAGACGATGGCACAGCACTTGGACCAGGCGCAGACGCGGCCCAGAAGGCAAGACAGGGGAAATGAAGGATACACCGGAAGGACGGTGATTTTTGCCCGATAAGGGCCGTGCGCTGATTACACTTGCTTACTTTTCGTCAGAGTCGCACCCTACGCTGCCAACTAATAGCTTAAATTATGCACGTGCCAACTCCCTAGCCTCATATACAGCCTCGTGTACAAGGGCGCTTACAAAAAAAAAAGACGGGCCAAAAAATAATACTAGAGGAACGATAGACAGAAAAACAAACCGGCAGACAGGCACGTAAGTAGCAGAGAGAGAAAGAGAGAGGGAGAGAAATACAGAGAGAAAGTAGAAAGAGTTAAATTAAAGGCTACATAGAAAGATTTTAAAATAATGTTTTCATACAAGTCGTACAGTGTGACGTTAGCATCAGTGACAGCGACTTTTCCTTGCACTGGGAAGTTTCCATACTAGTCTTTCTCTCTCTTCTTGTCTAAAAGTCAAGATTTTCACTGGGCTGCAAACATGAACCGTGAAGCGACTGTCCATCTTTGTTTGGCACCGAGTGACATGCTTGGATGTCATTTCCTCCCATCGTCATGGCTTGGAGGTAGCAAGGGTTCTATTTTCATGAAACATGGCTCATGTTTCTCTCCTCCTCCCAACACCCACCACACTGTCGTAGTCTCACCTTCTGGGACTTGGAAGACGCTGCATCATTCGTCGCCGAATGTTGGTCTGAAAGTATGGCCAGGTTTGAGTTTGACTGGTTAGTCTGCTGACAGTGAGCTCCACTGAACGGCAAGCCGCCTACGTGAGGACAGATCACCAACAAACAGCACAACGTTCATTGATGCTCATTGTCATCAGACATGTGCATTTTAGTCCTTCACTGCTGTTTACTGAGTCTAATAACAGTGGCCCAGTGAACCAGCTAACCAGTGAACAGCAAGATGACAGTGGGCACCAATAAACGGAGACTAGTATGTTTATACACTTAATAACAGTCAACACAATGTTCGTCTCCGTCTGAATGTAGGCCTGGGCGTGCGCATAATTGTGTGTGTGTGGGTGCTTGCGTGCGTGCGTGCGTGCGTGCGTGTGTGTGTGTGTGTGTGTGTGTGTGTGTGTGTTGATAAGTTCAAGGCCAGGTAGCAGCTTACAGACTAGAGGAAAACAAAATCCTCTCCCCTCGTCCCTTGTAGACACTGCGATAAGAAATGCACACCTGTGGCATGTTTCTGTTTCTGCCGGTGATAACTGTAGACAAGCTCAACAGCTCTGACTGAGTGCAGCTCCACTATGGCGATTCCGGTCCCAGACTTTCAGCAGCAAGCTGTACTTCGGTCTACAAAAAAAATAGGGCGTAAACAACTTTTATTTCATCGTCAAATCTTTATTTATTTTTAGAACAGAAGGGTACCGTTAAAAACACAAACTTATGGCCCGCGGTCACCCCAAGAAAAACATTTTTCACTGTAGTGAGCATTTAAGTAACAAATAAAAAGGAAAATTGGAATAATAAAAACTAACAGCAGTACGAAGTCATAAATATCAGAAGAAAAGGCAGCGGTAGATGTCAGGTGGTAGAGACCATGGAGTCAGAATCGAGACCACAAGTTAATGATACTGAGCAGGAAAACGCCAGTCTATGAACCATGTACAGTATATGTAGGTGGTCGCTGCCTAATAAACTTAACTGCTAGAAAAATTAAAATTAAATTAAAATATTAGAGAAGTGTCAGTCCGGAGAGTAGTAAATAAAAATCTGAATGAATTGTTAAAAGCTGTTTCATATTGTGAATAGCAATTTGATGGATGATGCTATAAAATGGACATTTAACAAAATGTTCAGCTGACTTACTTGAGGGACTACATGCATGTGAGTGTTTGTCTGTTATGTTAAATAAATGTAAACTGAAATTACTCATTCCAGTACTTATACTAGAGTGTAAGACTTGGTTTGTGCGGTTACCAATGTACGTACGTGCTAATGCGTCTTTTAAACTCAGAAACTGATATCATTGTTTTTATGTGCTGCAGTGAACTGTTCCAGCGGATGATTATTTTGGTAGAAAAGAACTTGAAATTTTGATCCCTATTGCAGGGATACATTTTTCATTGACTCTACATCAGTGGAAAGGAAAAATGATAGTAAAATTTTTAATGTGTGGGTAAAGTGTATTTATATTTTTAAAATACATGTAACGAATAACAACAGAATTTGTAGATGTAACTAAGGCATCAAGAAATCTTTGTGAGAAGGTTTTGTAGAAGGAAGAAGCTGGCATCCGGTGAAGAGGTATCATTAACATTCTTCACTCAGACCTCTTCTATACCTCCTTCTCTACTCTTCTTTCCGACTCTCTCCTTCTCCCACCCAACCGCGGGCGCGCGCGCACACACACACACACACACACACACACACTCTTTTTATCACAGATGGAAAATAGTTTGCTGTTCAATCTCATATTGCCTTTCTTTACACTGCAAATGTTCCTGCTATTTGTTTGCTTGAAAAGCATTGCCCCACACACAGTCTGCTCGTATTGCCCACTAAAAACCTCTAACACAGATGACAAAACAGATGCAAACAACTGCACAGAAGGACAACTGCAGCAGCAGCAGATCAATAACAAAAATAATTACCCTAATGATCAAAGAAAATATTAGCAGAAAATGACAAAAGACGAAAATCCCAGGAACCTTACAGAGCCCAAAAGATCAAAAAGACCCTCAATAACCAAAAAAAAAAAATCCATTGATTAATAGAATACACACTAATAGCTCGAGGTTAGTAAGTGTGAAATGCCATTTTTCACACAGATAAATGCTTTACTAAACACACTAAACAAATAAGCTACACGAAAAGCTAATATACATAGTTAATCGCGGAAAATACATTTATTTATTTATTTATTTATTTACTTATGAAAGAGGTGAAGTATACAAGAGTAACACAATACGAGAAATTGGGAAACTATGTTTAGCTACAACTAGGAGACTGGTGCTCCAGTGATTTTGTTAAGATCAGCTGATGTAAAATCAAACTCATTGAGTGGGAGAACTTGTGTCTAGTTTCAGTCCCCAGAGAATTCAATAATTATTTAACTCATAAAGGGCGTTTCAAATGTTCTTTTTCGGAACAACTTGTTGAACATCAAATCACACGGGATCTTTTTGCTTTTTTGTTTTCTTTTTTTATTGTTGTCAGAATGGATGATCTAATTTATTATGGGAAGCGCACGAAAAGAAGAAGTACCGCGCATTGATACACATTCGAACTCCTTTTTTGTGTGAAATCCTATATCCTTATTATGGCTACATAAGCATCGTGTGTTTTGGAATCCTGCTATCTGACCGCACAAACTTTATTCCATATAAATATATACAGCGCAAAATCATTCATCTAAGCAGTGAATAATACTTTCAAATCACTATAGTTATAATCAATTCTAAAGGCAAAATTTTGACATTTGCAAAAGACAAATTATTATTCCCGCTCTGAGTAAACAGTAAGCATATTTGTTTCTGGCAATGTATGCTTTCATGTCGAGTTGCGCGTGTAATGTCGGTTATTAATGGGACGTGGACTTCATCCATCTCCGTAGTTTGCACGATAATTTTCAAACCAAAGCATGCTTATTCAATCTGCTCGAAACGCGCTAGTAAGCACGAACACAGTCTGTCTAAGGGATCGCTTGTTCAGGTCACGTGATCAAGCAAGTCCCAGAGAGACCATTCACCTTCATTTTGTTTTGCTCGTGCGCCATGGCCGAGTTCCTCAGCGGTGGTGAAATGCCAGCTGTAATAGCACACAATTTCTTTAAACTTCAACTATTTCTAAAAGAAACAGTGTTTAGTTCTAAAATTCGGTGTAAATTTAAGATTTATATTTCTCACGCTCGCGCCACAGACGAGCTTCACTAATACCTCGTGCCGCCATCTTAATGTCCAAGGAGCTTGTAAAGATGGATAGATAGATAGATAGATAGATAGATAGATAGATAGATAGATAGATAGATAGATAGATAGATAGATAGATAGATAGATAGATAGATAGATAGATAGATAGATAGATAGATAGATAGATAGATAGATAGATAGATAGATAGATAGATAGATAGATAGATAGATAGATAGATAGATAGAAAGAACTGAGGAGGCAGCGGGGTTGATGGAGGATGAGAACAAAAATAAAGATACCAATACCCACACGAATATTCATGCCTGTCACTTTTCCTGCAGGAAGAACTTCACATGAGAGCAGCAGGCATGTGATACAGCGCCATATCCTAGGGTGTGTCGAGCAGTCGTTCTTCGATTATTTGTCATACTTACCACCACTGTTTACTACCTCCGCGGGAGGGGGGGGAATTGGGAAGGAAAGCGGAATCCGTTAGGCTCAGGTATCGCGCCCACCTGTCGCGGCGTTGGCTTTCATTTGTTAACGATACTTCAGAACTCGTGGTCGAGTGGTTCCGAAACTTTCACCGAAGCTTGCGACAAAAGACCTCGATCGATGGTCGTCTCAACTTGCACCCACAGTGCAACCGTGAGAAGTGCACGTGTATGCCGGTACTTGTTTATCTGCAGCGTTATTTATAAGCGTTGCCTGGCAACGGCCAAAGCTTGGCGGTCTCGTCTCTCCTTTTGCAGCAGCTAAGATCGAACGAGCGACGGGGGACGGGGGCCCGTGGGTTTTGTTGTGCGTCTGTCGAGTGACTACCTGGGCTGAGAGTTTGCCGAGTGAACACAGACCTACATCGATGGTGTGTTTACTCGTGCCACAGGCAAGAGGGCATCGTGTTGCAACGATTATGGTCATAAAACACTTTGTGGCAGAAAAAAAAAGAACGAAGCGAAGTTATTATTTTAAGTCAATCGAGGTGCAATCAGTTAAACGTTTACGCACGCATTCACATATACACACGCACGCATGCACATATATACACACAAATGCATGCATACGCACGCACGCACGCACGCGCGCACACACACTCGCGCACACTCCTCTCCGACAGATTAGAAAGGGAGAGAGATACTTTGACTTTTGACCTTTATTCGGTGTAGACAGTGGCCTGTGACTAAAGAGGGTGAACATAAATATGTATTTACATAGATATGATGTAACTAGCACAGTTCCAGTTCCAAATCCTTATCATAAATGCATCCATATTGCAATCTAGATGATGACCTGATTCATTTTAAACTCTCTGAAAGAGAGAGAGATTGTGATGGGGGTGGAACTCAATCGTCTGACACTTTTCCAATGGCTGTTATCGAAATGATTGACAGCAACAGGCCAGAAACATATAACATCAATGTTATAAAATCAGTGTGTCATGGAGATGTTGAGAATACATTAACAGTATAAGAGAGCGCTTGTGTGTGTGTGTGTGTGCGTGTTAGCACGTTGACTGTTGTTTCCTATTACCTTTGTTAGAATGTATTCATCTGTATGGCGAATAAATAAGTTAATGTTGTGTTGTATTGAATAATCCAAATATAAAGCGCTTCTATTAAATTATTTAACGGTTTTACTTTTTTCACATTTTTTTTTTTAGCTAGGGTGGCCTCATTGTCAACTCGAAATTTTCTCCAAGGTGAAGGTTGTGATCAATCCTCATCTTAACAATTATATTGTGACTTTGTTAACGAGTGATTATCATAAAAAGATAGCTAGCGGAATGATGCTTGACGATGAAGGAGCTTCAGAGAAAAGGAGAGAACCGGAGGAGACAAGAAATACTTCTTAACTACCACTGGCATCTTTCGATGTAGATCAACAAAACGTGTTCTACATCAAATAACCATTTCGCTATAAAAGGGAAAAAAAGAAATCTTTCACGAACGCTGTACACGCAACAACTTTTATTGCATTCAAATGAAAAGAATCAACCTCGTGCAAAGCGTATAAAGAGATAAAGAAATTATACTTTAAGCAGCAACTGGTACGACAAAAAAGATGAAAATTTAATGGTTATGCAGCAAACATCGATATTTTTTTTTTGCTGCTTTCTTTACCTTTTTTTAGAGAAACGTTATTGGTTAGGTAAACAGCAAATGAAAAGTGAGGACAATCTCCAACATGCCAATTAAATTTTACAATGAGAGCAGTTCAGAGTTGTCATCGACAAACAAGCTGGAAGATTTCATCCAGGAGCACATCTCAGTGATCGCATCCAAAGCTCTATCACACCACTAAAGATGAGAGCCAATTCCACTGCCAAGAGTTTTCTGATGCTGCTAACAGATTTATGAAAGTGGCTTTAATTTTCTGACAATTACAATAGTTTTCTGGTGGTGACAATAGTTTTCAGACATTTTAAAGACTTTTCTGATAGTTTGTGTGGACAGCGGCAACAATTTTTTCTGACTACCCACGACTGCTCTCTCGGCTTTTAACAAACGACCCACCTACCCTTCCCAATCGGTCAACCACCCAAGCTAGTTTCCAAATCATACAGCAGTCAACTAGACCTATCAAACTACAGAATGCAAGCTGTAGTTGTTCCTTACTTCATGGGGAATCGCCACCCACGTCTTTTATTTGTGGGCGCATGCGCGGTGATGGCTGAAACAATGTTTTTCGAGGAATCGAGAGAATTAACCTTTCCAAGCCTTGTTGGTAGGCAGCATGCGTGACTTCGGCGTGACTTAACGAGGCTATATCGGTCTTCAGCAGACGACACAATGACAAGGGAAGGAAGTTTCAAATCTTGCATCTACTATGAGACCAAAGGACAAATCTACACACAATTTTTAATTGGATAGGCACAAAACATTTAAAACAACGGCATACCTCCTTTACCTCTTTCGTGATCACACACAGATCCATTGGCAGTGAAAGAAAGCAGCAGCAAAAATATTTTGAAATTAGAAACCACAAATTGTAAAAAAAAGACAACGCTATGGTCAGGTTTTTCCATTGTGACGGAGCCGAGACATTTAACGAGGGTCAATCCCAGGTATTGATCTTTTATTTTCTTTGAGTTTGACGTCAAACCTTGCAAATGGTTGCAATTAAGGTTAATTGTTCAGTGCCGGTGATAGCAGGAACAAATATCTATCTATCTATCTATCTATCTATCTATCTATCTATCTATCTATCTATCTATCTATCTATCTATCTATCTATCTATCTATCTATCTATCTATCTATCTATCTATCTATCTATCTATCTATCTATCTATCTATAAAACATAGACGATCCGATGATGTGTTGCAATTGAATATAGTTGTAACACTAGCGGCAGGACACAGAGAGAATTGTCGAGCTGGATGTTCATGAGTTGGCTGTCCTGGGTTCAGTTCTCGTCTCGGCCACGATGTTCTTTCTCTGCATGTGGTATCTGTTTACAGGGCTGGCTGCCTTGCCGTGGTATAGCCTTAGTTGCTGGCTCGGCGTAAAATACCGATCCACCCCCGACACCCCCATGGTCCTGTAGACCATAAAGCCACACTCCGCGGCAGTGTCAGTCGGTGCACTTGCTCAAGCTGCTGCCACTAGGAAGAAGAGTGGCTGAACTCTGAAGCTGTATTCTTCCACCAGGGAGCGACAGAGTGCCCTCCAACCATTCGGAACTGAGAATGTTTGCTTGTCCCACACCTGTTGTAGTCCTCTCCTCGGCATGTGGACATAAGCAAAGGGAATAAAATGGCTTCTTAATTTAAATTTATCAGCAGACTTTATAAACAGATGTAACATGATAATTTACAGTGACTTAGGTTGAAGTTTTCATGTGAATGTTCAGCAAGCAGAGTGGATGTGAGTGAGCGAGTGAGTGAGTGAGTGAGTGAGTGAGAAAGGTTAAAGGCGAATTGGCGAGTCACGAATCGATATCTAGAGTGTTTATTGTGACTTATGTGGGTTACTGACATTCCCATTCCCCCCCCCCTCCCTTAAGCCCCGTCCTTCCCCTAAAAAGATTGATTGATCAGGCGCTCACATTGATCTTGGCTGCAGCCCAAACCTCGTCTACCTGCCACCTCTACAGGTGTGCTTACAGTCACCAACTAAGCAATTGAAAAGATATTGGTTTCATTTGGAGATGTCAGCTACAGATGATTCGGGAGCAGATATAAAAAGTTCGTAAGACTTCACGCATGCGCATTCAGCCTCACGCCACTCTGCGCCCTGTTCGATTTTTACAGAACCCGTTTCGGGACGCCAGTCGTTTTTAAATCATAAATTTGCTGTTAAATTAACAGGATGGGTGGGGGGAGGGATGTTCGCCAGAATGGGATTTGGAGAGTAAGAGTTGGATCTTGTGGAGTTTGATTGTAATTATAAAAGTGTGACTGAACGCCCAGAAAGCTTGTTCAAGTAAAGCCTGTGCTTTACATAGCAGACGTAAACAATATTCTTAAAAATATCCACTTAATTATTTTAAAATGAAATATTAATATACAGGTGTCGTAGAACGTATATATAACAAGAAATGAACTTACCGAAAGTTCAGCTGTAAAAATGCAGTGTGCCAGATACTTAAAAGAAAATATTACAAATCGTCCCTGGGTGGGCTTGAACCACCAACCTTTCGGTTAACAGCCGAACGCGCTAACCGATTGCGCCACAGAGACGATTGGTTTACGGACACTTACAGACGTATATTATAAATACTCGATGGAATTGATATTTTTTTAATTGCATAAAATTGATCTTCTTATCACATGATTTTATGTTAGCCAGTAACTAATGAGGACTATATATAGATCATGGGGTCACACCTCACTGCGCGTTGTCTTGCTCGGTGACACTGCTTATAGGGCTGGTCCACCTGTGCACAGACCTTTTGACGAAGGGCAACCGCTCGATCCTCCCTCAGACTGCACCCTAGGGTTAATTTTTAAAAAAAAGCTTTCTTCATTATTTAGTTTATTTTTCAAGCATCCTGGTTGATCGTGCCTTTCGAGTCTCCAAATGGCTGACATCTGTACGACCTGAAAATCCTCCTTCATTCATACAGCTCGAAAAACATCAGGTTTACTACGAAGTACAATCACACCATATCCTCGTGGTACCCATCTTGCTTTACGGATGTGAAACGTGGACCCTCGTTTATACACTGAACAAAAAGCGCCAGTCTGCCGGCTTGTGTTTGTGCCACTCGTTCAAGAACAAAAGGATCAGACGAAAGAGAAAAAAGGGGACGAGACGGGTGAAATGGCGAAATGGCTGATTTGTTTGTCTCGGGAACAGGCACTATTTTTTCATTGTCTGGGAAAAATCTCATTTTACGGAAGGTGCCAATTCTGTAATCAATCAGGAAAAGGAGAAATAAAAGACAGTAATGAGACCTCAATTCTTTTATCGGTCATAGAAGAAAAAAAATGTACGGATTTTTTTCTAACAATTACTGTTTGCAGCTATATAATGGTTAAAATTTTTCTCAGAGCATCTATGAAAGTATTAATGTGATTTATGAGCAAATATACTGTGAAGGAGGACATAACCTAGTTCACAACAAACTGAGCGATCCTTGCATCAAACAGGAATTGTTAGAAAAAAATATCCGTATGTTGTTCTTCTGTGGCCGATGCAAGATCCTTGATCATCTTTCTCTTTTAACAAATTATTACATGATGATTTCAGATTATAAGGAACGTGTATAGCAAAGTCAAGTGGCGAGGTAGTGTAGTGGTTTAAAGTACTCACTTGTCAACACTGCAATGAGAAGTAAAGGGTCCAGGGTTCAGAACACCGCTGGCGACCTCTTGTACCTAACACCTAGTGATCGGAGGTTTTCTCTGGGTACTCGGTTTGTTCTTTATCACTCTAACCTCATCTATCTTTAGGTAGAAGCATTTTCCTGCCAAACTAACCAACCATTATATTTATGTATTCCTAACGCATATCGATCTCATGTTTTCTATAAACCATTTGTCAGACATTTTCTCAGCCAAGCGTCGGAGAAGAAAGAGGAAGAGAGAAAAACAGCTTTAAAAGAAGAATGGAAGAGATGATGATGATGATGATGATGATGATGATGATGATGATGATGATGATGATGATGTCCATTTGTAATGCGTAGGTATCCATTCGGAAGAATGCTAATTACGCAGCAAAAACAAAATAAATAAAAAATAAGAAAAAAATAAAGTAAATAAATAGATAAACACCAGGAAAGTAAAAATAAAGACACAAGTGTTGCTTGGTTGTTTAAGTTTAAGTCCGTCTTAAATAAACAGATGGGTCTTCAGTCTTTTTCGAAACGAAGATGAGATAAAGATAAGAAGACAAAATGAAAGAAGAGTCTCGGAAAAAAGAAGTTTGGGGTAACTGTGAAGCTGTGAAGAGCAGAAAGATAACTAGTCTGGTTCTGTAAACTCCAGCGGGGAAGGAAGGGGAGGATCTGTTAAAGTTCAAACGAATAAAAGCAAAGAAAACACCTTCCAGCTTAGTAGCTTTCCTCCTCTTCCCCAGCCACCACCCCCCCCCCACATTGAGTGCCGCGCCCTCCCGTGTAAGCAGCCCATTTACAGCTCTCTGTGGGAAGGTAGTGGTGTGATAGTCTGTACTTACTTGAGAACTGACCGCGTGCGTATGTCCGCAAGATGATGGAGTGGCGGGCAAGAGCGCGTGAGGAGAATTCAAGATGGCCCGGCCGTCTGTCTCGTGCTGATATTATCTGCTCTCTCGTTGTCTCCTCGACTTGACGATGAGACGAAAAAGAATTAAGGGGGCAGGACGGTTGGGGGGGGGGGGGTGAGAGGAAGTTGCTGCCAGTGACCACGGATGACGAACAATGAAGTAAAAAATGGCAACAATTTCCTGAAAATAATTACTCTTTCAAGCAGATTATTTTTTGAGGGTCTTTTTTTAAGACACTGTCCTGTTTGCTACAGTAATGGTAAGGATTATTTTTTTAATATTGTCTGTAACCGTCTTCTGCGTGGATGCAAACGTTTTTTTTTCCTACAGGCTAGAAATTAAAATTTGGGAAAAAAAAGTTGTATGGATTTTATCTGTTTACCCATAGTTCAAACTACGCACTTTTGCACTTTTTTGGGTGGGTTTTTTTTAGCACTCCGTTCAAATTTAGCTTTAAATTGTAATAAAAATTCGTAACTATGCTGCTTCAATAGAGAAATCTTATTTTTGCGTGTTCTCAGGTAAGCGCATTACAAAACTATTTGAATGTCGATTTATGTCAAAATTACAATTAGCTGAAGATATGGTATGTGCTTGCTTTCAAATGAAATATTTTCCTCCTGTCGCTGACTTCTATAGCGTCTTCTCGTGTACACATAAATTAATAAATGCAATAAATGATTTTCAGTTCCTATAGTTTATGAAAACAACGTAGCTGAGACTGGAGGAGTTGGATCTTGGAAGCTGGCGCCAGCTAGTGACTAAGCACTTTGTCCTCCCCTTGGTAATTAGTATCTGTTGACCTCCAGCAGAAGGACTGTGGGAGGGTATTTTAACGAGAAATTAAACAGGAAATCGACGTGCTTGCCATACACTGTGGACAGGTGGGCTACCATAATAGCATGTGATGACATCACGACATTTTCAAGAGGCCCGCTAGTCCTCAGGAAGAGATGTTTAGTTGTCAAGCACTCGGCACCATTTCGCGTTTCGATTGTACAACCACCAGCTCCGCGCCACAACCACGTTGTTCTCCTCAGAAAAGGGAGGTCGCTTTGTCTCTTTATGAGCCAACTACGAGCCCTTTGCGTGCAGGAGGACCTACAGTGGACCGAAACTGTCAGGCGGCGACCCTTAACTGGGTTCTAGCGTGTGGCGCAATTGTTGCTCCCTCCCTGTACCCCCTACTTTGAACCGCACCCCACGATTGTTTCTTACCAGAAGCATCTCTTTCACCTAGTAATGGCTGCTGGTCAGGCGAGGCCAATTCCAACAACTCCTTGTCCGTGAGCGGCTTTGTCTCTCCTGTTAGCCGTCGCTGTAAGTGAACGCTGCTCACGACACTTTTCACTTACCAACCTGGCAAGAAGCTGGAAGACTCTTCTCTCCAGAAATATCTTTCACCTCAGAACTCAGCTCGGCAAGGGCCCTGAACGACAGAAAAACTTAACATCTGTATCCTCTTCACAATCAGGTTCCTTAGTGCAATAAAAACGATAGACCCTTCAATGTTATGGGTGTGTTATTCTTTAGTCAAGTTTATTTTTGAAGGCGTTTAGAGGTTTGTGTAAGTTTCATGACGATAGTAGATGATAAGACTACTTGATAACATACCGAGAGTACGTTTAGAATTGTCGAATTACCACTCAAGGGATTGTTTCCCATGAACAGCCTTGCGCTTGTCAAGGATCTTTCTAGTGAAGTGAGCGGATCATCAACAAACAGCTCAAGCTGCGACACAAAAACTCCAGATGAGGCATGAGTTAAAAGATGCCCTAGAGGTGACGGATGCAGACTTTAAAGAAAAAATACTTTAGAGTCTAGTCAACCTTTGATCATCGATACATTTATCCGCAGCCTCATCATGTGGGCGCACCTTTGAAGACACACACGTGACTTTCTGAATTTCCCCGACAATTCGCGAAGGCAGCCGGTAGTGACAGTCGTACAATGTTTGAGGGACATCCTACACAAGTTCTATTTTTGGTAGGCGATCCTCCTTGCTGTCAGCTGTCGTGGGTCGTGCCAGGCACATTCTGTACCCCAGTCAAAAAGAGCTCGCAAGATGGATTCCTCAGTCTCGCTCGGGGTTGGCTCACGTCAAAGACATCTGGTGTTGGCGGGTTGCCCCCAAGGATAACCCAGGTGGTCGTGGATCGACAGTCCGCTGATGCTGTTGGTGATGGGGTTGGGTAAACAGTTATCGATCTTGTTCTCTGAACTGTCTCACTGCTTTCTCAATCCGAATTAGCATCCTCTCCAGGACGAAGCGATGGTCTGCAACAGTCGACTGTGAAACGAGTTTAATTCATTCAGAGGAATCGAATTGGATATTACAACAGTCCGACAGTGATTTGCTCCCCTCTTGGACCTGCGTCGCGTTTTTAATTTCGATTTTTCTCATTTCGTTTTAATGAATAAAGTTCATTCAGGTTCTTCTTTTGTGACCGACGAGGAAGAAGTCAAAGAATTCAGGCCAATTCTAAAAGATGTAGAAGGTAATATATTTGAAAGCTAGATGGAAAGAGAAAACTCAGCGGGAAACGGAGATTTCTAGCTAACCCGCTAGTAATTACACCACAAGGACGTAAAACTCGCTCGTACACAAACTATCGAGGAGTTGTCTCCCTCTCTCTCGTGCGCACGAGCGCACGTGCTTTCTTCTTTGCTCGTTCGCCTCCGTATTTCTCCCTCACTCAGCTTCTCAATCATTCTTACACACAGAATCTCTCTCTCTCTCTCTCTCACGCAGGCACGCACACACACACACAGGAAGCCTGTCGCAGCCACTAGCGGCCGACAACTTGACCATATTATTACTGCTCGCCCTTTTACCGTCCAAAAATGCATCGATCCCGCGACACCTCCCAGCGTAAATAGCTTCTCGGCGGCCCTCGAAACAAATCGCCCGGCAATCTGGCGTTGATTACAAAGGCACACACACACCTCTCTCTCTCTCTCTCTCTGCCTCCGCGCCTTTGTCGTTCAGCCTTCGCGAACGAAATGTAGTTCCAAGTTGTGCTTTTTAATGGCACTTTTTATTTTCGTCTTATGGCATATATTCGGTATTTGTACGCTCCAGCTTCCAGCTCAGTTTTATGTGAGTGAATTAAACATCCTCCCCCCCCCCCTGGCTCGCAGTCTGATGTTGCAATGTACAGTCAGCTTATAGCTTGACTGCACCAGATAGAAGTCGCTCACTTCCAGGGAAAACTCAACGGGACTACGTGGCGCCAAGATGATGCCTCCATTGAGGGTACAAGTGGAGCTTTTTATATTTAAAGTTGGGAGGCATGATAGATAGATAGATAGATAGATAGATAGATAGATAGATAGATAGATAGATAGATAGATAGATAGATAGATAGATAGATAGATAGATAGATAGATAGATAGATAGATAGATAGATAGATAGATAGATAGATAGATAGATAGATAGATAGATAGATAGATAGATAGATAGATAGATAGATAGATCGGCTATTTGTAATGAATGGAGTCTGACGTTCTTGTTATTTACTCGTCAATGATGCCTTGTCCTTGTTGTTTATGACACATTTACCAGCTTGAACACTCGCTGATCATGCCCCATCTGGCTTAGTTTGGTCTGCACAAGTCTGGTTTGGTCTGGTTTGGAACTGGGTTGAGTGGGTTGGCTAGATGAATCTTTCTTTTCTGATGATTGATTGATTGATTGATTGATTGATTGATTAAAGCTCACTTTAAAGAATTGCTGTGATCTTAAGAGTAAAGAAAGAAATCCGAGGGGGGGATGAAGAGACGGAAGGAAGAATAAGATGAAGAGGATGATGATGATGAGATAACAATGCTGATAATAATGTCGTTGTGACCATCACGGTCAAGTGCATGGGTGGCGTCCTAAATCTGATCCAAACCGCACCGGCATGTGCCCACCCCACCCCCCCGACTATTTTCTCGCGCTGACAAATGGCCATAATTTTGGTGTCATCCAGCCTTGTCGTAGGGCCGAGTCTGAAAAATGGCACAGCTTCTCCGCCCGCACATCATACTGTCATCTATATGGCTTTAGGTCATCATTTCCCCGCCCGCTGGCGATATGATCTGGTCGGTCTGGCACCTCTCTCTCTCTCTCGCTCGCTCATTCGCTGCCGGCGTCGTGAAGAGACCATTACCTGATTGCACACACTCACTTCACGCGCACACGTTGGCTCGGCCGTGCGCGTGCAGTGTATGCAGTCCAGCAGCCTCCAGGCCCGAACAGTTTGTGATGATGTGTAATGGCCGCGAAACTCTTTCTCTGCTTTTCTTTATCTTGGGCCACCTTCTTTAGCAGCGGTACAGTCTGAATCCTGATGAGGGCAGGTATGTAAAAGAAAAAGATAACTATCACCTTTCGTTGTCTCTGATTCCTTACTATCTTTTCAATAATAATCGACATTGGTGTACCTAGAATTTCCATCTTTCGTCTACTTGCTAGCCTTGTAGTCGTCTTAGTAGTCGTTGTATTCAAGCTAGCATTAGAAGCAGCTGTAGAACATGTAGATGATAATAATAACGAGGATAGACAATTATCGGAAAGAAAGAATCGTTTCGTTATCGAATCCCTCACCTTTGTATCTTGTACCTTTTCGCACTTATCACCTTAATGAAGCCAGAGATACTACAGTCTGATGGAGGCCTCATGTTGGTAGTCAGGTTTTATAGACCCGAAGATTGCAGACAGGTAAGTAGTGACGTCAGAGATTTGTTAGTTACCTGTAGGGGGCGTCTGAGGTCATGGCGAGCATTTTGTTTAAAAAGCTTGGTGTTTGTCGTCTGTGCATTGCTCCCCCAGCACCACCCCCTCCCTTCCTCTCGTCTCCGCTTCAGCATTCATGGTGAGTTGACCCCTGAGTTGACCTCCGTGGAGTAATCACGTGACCCGTGTCTCAAGCGTCTCCTTGTGTGAGGTTCAACATGAGATAAGGAGAACATGTTTCACTTTGCAGCAGATGGTTAATAAGCAGGAGAAATGGTTGACGAGGTCATCCATGCCTGAGCAGCCGTGACTGTACAAACTCAGCCATGGATGGAAGGCCAGCCGGGGAGGAGGGATGCGGCAGTGGTGAAAACACTCGCTACAGTGAGAGCCAAAAATGTCTTGGGTTCACATTCCGTCTCGGGGTGCTTTCTGCAGGTGACACCTGTTCGCAAAGCTGACCGTCGGGGGTTTCTAATGAAATAACAGTTACCCACCCATCCCCCCACATACACACCTCCAGTATCCATCTCCCTTCAAAGTGCGAAACCAACTTCATGTGGAAACACTTTCACAACCAACCAACCAACCAACCAACCAACCAACCAACCAACCAACCAACCAACCAACCAAAAAAAAACAAACAAACAAACAGTCAGTTGCGGCCTGCACAAGGTTTCTGTCAAGATCAAAAGGACTCAACAGTTTTTGCAGCAGAAAAAATTAGTTTCCGACATTTAATTGTCAGTTTAAAGCCGTTGCTAACAACTCCCACGGCCTGCGATATGTTTTCCTTAACCAAACTTTAGCAAGCGTCCATTCTGTCTGTGCTATATTAACACCAGCACTGACCCAAGTCTGTA
Organism: Marisa cornuarietis; assembly: GCA_004794655.1. Classification (NCBI taxonomy): domain Eukaryota; kingdom Metazoa; phylum Mollusca; class Gastropoda; order Architaenioglossa; family Ampullariidae; genus Marisa; species Marisa cornuarietis. The sequence continues at coordinate 2,718,524 of SMMW01000627.1, read as the reverse complement.
GTCTGCCAGCAAAAAGCAGGGTTATCGGGACCGAACTTGTGAATGTACCAATTTGTTGGAAAGAGAGATGTATGCCAGTTAGGGAAGAGAGAAAAAGCTTTTAAAATAGAACTGAGCAAAAAAATACACTCATTATTTTTGTTCTGCTAAAACGGAGAAAACCTTTTAATCTCTATTCTTAAACAATGACCTTTTTTATTACCCCCCCTTCCCCCCAAAAAAAATGGGGAACCTGGCAAAAGGGACGAAAAGAGTTATCTTGCCATTGCACTGGCAATTAATTTTCAGACGCTTTGCGTAGTGCCAGGGAAAAAAAAAAGAAAAATGTGAACATGGATTTTCAAGTCTGGATTCCTAGCAACCAAACGCGAATCTTTTGAGGCTGGATTCCAGGCAACCAGTGGGGGGAAGCAATTTGCCTCCCGCATCTCGGGCACGTGAGTAGTCCTCCGCGCCCCAGTGTTAATCATCCTGTGCAAAAGGGTGCGATTGAAAACCAGTCAAATATTTTTGAGAGCTCGTTATCGTATCGGTTTTTTTTGAAGAAAATTCCTTTAACTGGAGCACTCACTGGCTGCATCTACTGTTGACGACCTCATCTTCGTCGCGGCTTTGAGCAGTTCGGAAGCGGCCTCCTGAAATGATGGCAAGAATCCACTCATGCAGCAACGATAAGATTCTCTTTTTGACCAACTCTCGCGGCCGTGCAATCCGACAGAATTTATCTTACTTGACTGAAGAGCATGAGGAGTTTTTAATCACGTAATCAGATTATTGCGTGCACCTGTTTCTTCTATTTTTGTCTTTTCATTCATTCATTCATTCATTTATTTTTTATTTGTCCTATTTCAATCTTCTGTCTCTTGCCCACTTCCTTTTTCATTTTTCATTTTTTCACTGTTGACACCCTTCATGCTGCACCTCGCAACGAACTTTATTTCTTAACTTTACTTCTAACTTTGACTTTTGCGACTAGAGCACATTCCCATATTCAAATTGCCCACTGGGACAAATAAAGTTAGTCCTTGTAATTTTTTATTTGTTTTATTTGTTGTTTTTTTATTTTTCTATTTGTCTTTATTTCAACCTTCTATCTTTATAATTGTTTTGTTTCTACTTTTTATCTTTTTTTCGTTTATTTTGTTTATTTTTATTTATTGTTACTCTTTCTTTGTCTCTTTATTTGTTTGTTTCTTTTTTTCTTTCTAAGCGTAGCTGTGCAAAGTTGTCTAGTTACTTGAACCTTTTCATGAAGAATGAAGAAAATATGTTGTATTGTCTTCCAAACTTATCAAAACTAAGCGATCACCATAGTTACACAAATAAGTCATTAACGTCCTGAAACATGAAGAAAAATCTGTAGTGTAAAGGCTTCATCTGTATCCATTTCAAGAAGTAGATAGCACGCAACGATAGAAAACAGAATCTTCAGTTCTTGACTCTGGTCCACACGCTGAGTTTTTATCGTGTTCAAAAAAACCAAGTTTTGCTGAAGACGGCTCCACGAGTTTTGATGGCAGTAAGCGGGCCGCTTGAGACCCCATTTCGGGAACATTCCAGGCTCGATTGCAAACTCCCAATGGCCACAAAGAATGCAGCTGACAAAACCCCAATACCTCCATCCCCTAGAAAGAAACAGTACAAATCAGCTGCCCGGCTTCTGGCGGAGTTGTACCAGGAACGATAATCACGACGGCTCATCCAGGCAAGGGGAATAATCATGCTCAAACAACGTGGATGGGGCGTTCAATATTTGCTCTGGTCTAATAACATGCAGAAGAAAATGTTATTTAATGCCCAAGCTGGTAATTTTTTCCCGTTTGGAGACAGGGGGCAGTTTGAGGCCACTGAACGATGTTTTGCAGTATTCTCATCGACAGCGGAAGGTATTTCGGATACCTTACAAATGTTTGTCTTGCTAGACACCGAACATTTAAGGTTAGAGAAAGATTATATGAAGAAAATAGCATGAAAAAGGGGGCGTTTTGAGCAGGCAAGTCTAACGCAGTTGATCAAAGAAAAAGGCAGAATTGAGAAAAAAAGAAAATAAATAATTTTTTAAGCAGTTCACGAAATATTTTCTTCATTCAACAGAATATAGGATGGACAAAAATGTCTTTACGGTTCTTAAAAGGATGCTCTCTCTCACTCTCTCTCTTTCTCTCTCTCTCTCACACACACACACACACACACACACAAGCATACACACAATTCTAAGGTGTTCTATAATCCCTAAACCTAAGTATTTAGCTGCGCACTTCTCTGTGATCAATACAGAACATGCTATTGATTGATTTACCTATTTATTCAGGACCCTTTGCCCTTCAGGGCTTGTATTCATGGGCATCGGTAATTTGAACATGGGTAAAATTGCCTAACTTAGGTAGGGAACCACCCGAGTAAGTTACCCCAAGTCCCCGGCAGACAAACGAACTCCCGAGTTAAGAGCCAATGATGAAGTTCTCGAAGCGACTGGCATAGCGGGAATTCCCGGTAAAAGAGGTCATTGCTCAGACCTTTTGGGCTCAGAGGGTGAGCTACAACTAAAATGAGGAACACTTAAAAAGTCAAGAAAGCAAGAAGCTACGGAAAATCGAATTTATTCATTCTATCCAAATAATTTTACTCGAACATTTTTAGATGACAAAAAATATTAACTTATTTTCATTCGGAAACAAATGATTAGTAGGAAAAAAACCGAAAGGGCACGAAGGCAATTACAATGTTAACTTTCCTTCAGCTTCCTTTTTTTTGTTGGCGTCTACTACTTTCGGGTAATGAATTCAATGAAAATGGTATTTACAAACAGGTTTCGTCGTTATATCTGATTTGATTGTGGCTCTAGAAAATTCCAGCGGTCGCTTCGGTTGAATTAAATTAATCCCGATCCGCGCCATTTTTACCCTTGGGGTAGGGTAAGAAAGTTATCGGAAGGGCACAACTATGATAAAATACCGGCTGGTAAAACGATCTCGGTTGCTCCGTAATGTGAACAGGAAAATAGGGTTGAACCACTATCTCCGATTGGTCAATTTATCCGGTTCGGATAGGGTAACATGCTTCATGAATACGACCCTTGAATACAACTCAGGTTGTGAGCGGCTCTTCGATTTCGATTTCATATCCAGTCAAAAATGTTCGATTCTAATTTTGAATCTGAAAGTTTTTATTCAGAGGATGACTATTTTTGTTGTCGCTGGTGAAGAGAATGTGTAAGAAGATAAAGAAAACAGTTTTATTTCTCCAAACAATGCAATCACTGTTCGTGACAAAGACACTCAAGTTGAATTCTTGTTTACTTTTTATAATGGCTAACGAATACCGTCTCAAATAGCGCATCTTGCATTAAGTTTTACAAAAAAGAAATTTCACTGTGACTCCATTTGTAAGACCTACATTATTTTTTTATTTTGCACTTGATACGAAAGTTTTTGTGTGATAACCCAAAATAAAGCAGCGGAGGCCAGCAAAGTAGTATACACATTTTAACAGCAATATCTTAAAGCAAATGTAATTAGAATTGTGGCATTCTAAGGAGAATCGAATCTACATTAAAATTTTTATAGCTAAAATGTATTGTCTCACGGTAAGAAAGTCCCTTCTTTGTAATTTTGCTCATTGGCATTTAGGAGACTACGGTATCAATCATTATTTATAATTATATTGAAGATATTTCGGTTTCTGATTCCTTTGGCTTTTTCTTTTCAATTTCATAAATGTTTATTGAGTTTTCTTTAGTTTGGTATACATAAAGTCTACTTTTGCAAAATATTTGCATTTGATCAGCCAGTTCTTGCAACACAACCCAAAACAAAGTAGCATGCTCCTAAAACCTCCAGTTAAATCTCGAGGACATGCTTTTAAGAGCATGAATGTGTCATAGACTGTTGATGTATGTCAAAAGAAAACAGTGGTGTGGATTTAAATATATGACCAGAGTATACTCGCGAATGTACTATGTGTGTCCTCATTAGGAAATATTATGGTATCGTTAAAACACATTCAAACATGTGAAGGGATGTGCTGTTTCGGTAACAAAGACGTTTGTAGAGAGTAGGTACGTGCATACACAAATTTCCATTCGCACGCGCAAAGTCCAACACAAAATTGCTTCTTGGCTGGCTGGTTGAATGGTCAACCCACCGGCCGATGAAGCTGAAAAGAAAACCACCCGGGCAAGAAAACAGGAAGCCGGGATCACCAGGGCGAGACAAAGCTTTTGAGGCGATAAATTCGATCTCTGCGCAGAGACGAGAGGATCATAATGGTTTGTAAAGTACCTGCAGTGTGAAACGATTTTACCCCCAGGCACTCGGCGCACGCATATGGACTATTATTATTTTTTTCTCTCCATTCTTTAATCACACATTTCCTCATTCGCTCCTCTCAGGCACTACAGGATGCCGTTGAACAAGACTTTTGTAGCAGCAGGTGGGTCACATTGCACGAAGTCTAAATCATAAATGGGATTTGCATATATTTTCTGGTTGTTTTTTTTTGGAAGAAATACTTTTTTAACCTGCTACAGCAATGATGATGATCTTTCTGCACATGCACTGGTGTCCCCCCACCACCGCGCCCCAATTATAAAAGATCAACAATTATTTAGTTCACAGGTACACGTGTACTAAAAGAGTGTAGCTCTGGGACAATATCTCCACAGAAATGTAATTCTGTGTATTCATAAAACAAATTATTAATATTTATTGAACACACGAAAACTAAGTTAACTTTCAGATACCAGTTGTTAATAGAATTGTTTTCCCGAGGACGCCGCTCCTTGTGAATCTCTGTACGCAGCGTCACTGTGTGATTGCTGTTTAATGTCGCCCCAAAGGAATCCATCTTGGAGGCTGTTTGCTTGCCTAAAAAATAGACAAATTCACATCGCTATCGTCTGTCATCGCTCTGGTGGCGCCGATGAAATAACCGCCGAGCTGCTGCTGCTGCAACATGGCGTAACACTGAGGATTTGGACCGTCGTTACCGTCGTTATCTGGGGAGTCAGATCGCATGGGCGTCAGATTTCGTGGGCATCAGCTGACACCTACACGCATTGGACAGTGTTCTCTGATGTAATTTTTCGAACTGGACTTCCATCGCGGTTTTTGAGCTTATGTGAGCGCTTGTTGAGTAAGGATTTTAAGTGCTCAGCTTTGTCTAAGACTTCTGTTTTAAAGGAAAAGGCAAGGGATATGAAATTTGGGGTTAAATGACAGACTGACGTTTCAATCATTTCCATAATTTTGGGTAGCAAAAAGTTGTTTACTTGATACTATGTTTAAAACGCTGGTCTGGGTGGTACAAGGAGGCTGACATGTTTTGCTATCGAGTGACGCCACCAGACCAATTGTGTGCGAGCCTCACTTTCAGTTTCCTATGAACGGTCCTCAAAACTCTGACATCTGAGGATGATGCTGTGCAGTTTTGAACCTGAGCCAGGCGCAGATAGGCTTGACAGAGCATGCCTTCCTTGTCAGTTAGTTCCATCTAGGTCATGACTTAGGATAGGTCTGTTTTCATACTAAAGACTATTAACAATGGCGACCTACGAGCAACTCTTTTAGACAAGACTGTAAGAAAACGGTTTGTTTAAAACCCGAAATTTGAAGCGGAAACGGTTTAGGTCAGATTCCGTAATAAAAATCCACTTTGCATTTTACTGGTCTTTTTCCGTTATGCCTTTTTCAAAAGTCAATTGAGTCAAGCTCATTCCTTTGAGTATTTGACCACAATGACATCAGTGTATCGAAATATCGAAACGCTTGTACCGTTGCACTTGTTGTACGTATGATGTCTGTTTGATGCACACTTCATTTTCTCGGCGATGATGAATGATGATGATGATGATGATGATGATGATGATGATGATGATGATGATGGTGGTGGTGGTGGGGGGGGCACGGCCATTGGAATGAAATGGAGATAAGCAATACGGTGATGTGGCCGAGTGATGCCCTATCTTCTTGCGCTGGCGGACCAGATCAAACAACTAGCGAGTTGGAGGCAGGGGAGTGAAGAGTGAACTGACGATACCGTCTAGGGGAGATAAGCCTTGCGGGTGGTGCGAGCCGCTTGCACTCTCTCTCTCTCTGTTTTCCTTTCAGGTTTATCTGGAATACTGTGTTCTCAGATTTTGTGTATTCCATTTGGAGTCACCCTCTAACATCTTACAATGAGAAAAACAAATGTAAAAATAAGCAAAATACACCAACCAGACATATCTCTTGCCGTAACCTTAGATAATACCACTTTATTTATTTGCAAAGGCAGTTACAAGTAATATGCATCGGTGCTCATGCACTAGCAATATACAGCTACCTACATATACGATGACCACAGAGAATAAAGTTCTATTTATCTATCTATCCACTCATCCACAGACAGCAATAGGAATACTTGGTTCACTACATTAGGTCACCTGATGCTAACACAACATCACGGCCAAAAGAATTGGCAAGTGGAAGGAATGAGTTACGAGGATGATTTGTTCTGCACACAGACATCGCGTATCCGCGGCCAGACCCAAGAGTGAGAACTCACATGTCAAAACATGTTCAGGAATAATGAGGACACGGGATGCCTTCTTAAGGATTTGCAGATGACTTAAGACTGTTGTCTCTCGCCTTGGTTCCCGTGATCTTGAAGTTGATATTTACAATGGAGACTGCTCCTGCTCCCTAGAGAGAGAGAAAGAGAGAGGTTATGGAGCCAAGATTTATAAGAAAAATTTATGAGATTCTCAATGAAGGACAGGCAGAACGACGAGAGAAGCACCTGAGTTTCCGTAGTAGGTACAGGAATTGCTGGTCAGTGTTGATGTCCCATTTAATCTGGTTATCGAAGATCTTATCTAAATATTTATAAGAGATGACTATATCGATTACATCACCATCATACGACAGTTATATTTCTGCCTAAATGGGCAAAGATTGGGGAAACAGTGCGCATAGGTTTCAATGACCACACACACACACACACACACACACACACACACACACACACACACACACACACACACACACACACACACACTGTGATAACCTGTTTTTCTCATAAGACTTTTCAATCCAGCCCTAAGAATTGTTGGATCACCCAACCCGAGTCAGTACTCCATTACAAATGTAAGTTCGTGGCAAACAGTAAACAGAATATACAAGACTTTTGAAGAAAAAAAACCTATGGGGAAGAGATTCTACCTCTCCGAAAGAAAGGTATTGTTATATTATTCCAAGAAATATCGTGCACACCAATCATCGTGGTGAATAAGTCCCGTTATGCCGAGTGCCAATTCACTGATCTCCTATTTGTCTTCCTTGACCTGACTGAGTTTTGTGTGCGAGTGTCGATCGTAGTCCCCAGCAAGAAGTCAGGCAAAGTCAAACAAAAGTCGTAAATATGTCTGCACACAAAACACTAGCAATGAGAAAGCCACTAGAGAGTAAAATCTTTTCGATTGAGATGACATGGAAACAAATAACTGCTCTTATTTCGTCCTTTATAAGTGTGTGGGGATGTGCATGTGTGCGTGTATATATATATATATATGTGTGTGTGTGTGTGTGTGTGTGTGTGTGTGTGTGTGTGTGTGTGTGTGTGTGTGTGTGTGTGTGTGTGTGTGTGTTGGTTGTCATGTTATGCTGCGTGTGAACGTTAAGAAAAAACGGATACCATGTGAGTTAGGTAGCGAGTGAGTGTCGTGTACTTAGTGAAAGATCTTCATTGACGAAGAGAGGATTAAATGTCGACTGAAAGACGCAGTGAGCAAAATATCCCGAACTTAATTTCCTAATTTTCTTCCTCTGAACTGTCATCTTTAGGGCTATGAATAGAAATACACTGTCACGAATAAATGTGTAATGAAATTTATAGCATTCCGTAAATATAGTCTGAAGACATTCTTTCGCTATACAGTAAAGCAGAGTTAAATCTGGCAATAATCTGGGACCGGCACAAAGATTTATTCTCAATATATTTTCTGTCTTAAAATGTTATTCTTTTCCGCATCAGAAGAAACTTCAAAGAGGGAGATAAAACCCTTTACGACAATCCTGACATTTGGGTTACATTTCTAAATAAACGCTGGTGATGGAGGATTGTGTGTGTGAGATCTGTCGCGAGTTTTTTGCAGCCTGATATTTATTTACCTCCCAACTTCACCGCCTTATTGTTGTCGGTAGAAATAACTTACCTTCGTCTGGTTGAAATTTTCTCAGTTTTACTTGTTTTCAGATGTTTTTCAAGTATATAGATATTGCAATCATCATCGTCCTTTCACATTTTGCATTTTAACGAAAACTTTTCTTTAAAAAAATAATTTTCAAACATAAAGAAGGGAATTATGTACATACATGAAGTTTAATTGTTGTTGAGGAAAGGTTGCTTGAAAGTTCAGTGCCTATGAAGGCGGGCATGCTGCTAGAACTTGATCTCTTGAATAGAAAAGGGAAAAATTTTCAGATCATGTAACATAGCAGCAGCTGGTTTTGAGTGTGATCACGGGTTCTAGCTACTGAGATTAGTTATCATTGACCCGGTTCCATTTTTGCCTGGGATTATTTATCTACTTTCCGTGAGAGGGTGGAATTATCAGCACCTTTTCACGCACAAAGCATGAAAACGCAGGCGTTTGCCAAACAGCCCCAGAGAATGCACCCTTCTAGGACGTAATTACCAGCGGGGCTCGCCACCCGATGTACCCGATGCCGCCTTTGTTGACCCGTCTTCGATCCGCCACCGACCAAGCAGCCTTGCAGTTCATGGCGGAGCAAGACCGGAACTGGTTTCCGATCACACCGGTTCAATGATTTCGTGAGCGCTCAAGCCCTGATATTCAGGGGTCAGGAAATGCGCGCCCTGCAGCAGGGGAGAGAAAAAGGATTTGATGCATGTGTGCAGGACGGTCAAGGCCACAGACTGAGCAGATACACGTTGGTCCAGACAATGTATGCAGGTACACGAGTATAGGTAGACTGAAGGCGAAGAGAAGTTCTTTCTTGTTTGTTTTCAGTTTCTCAGATCCAAGAGGTTGTCGAAGCCATCGATTCATCAATGGGAGGGAGAATAAACTACTTTCACCTGAGTTGGGAAAGGAGTGGGTGAATTTGGTTAAGGGAAGGCAGATAGAGAAAGGACTAGACGTTGGTAGTCGTGAGTCTGGCACGTGACACTAGGCAATACATGAAGGAATAAAACAACGTTTTTAACGGTAGACACGCGACTCTCGCAAGTTTATTGTAATATGGCTTTGTCATATAAATTTGCGATGAAGTGTGTACACTAAAGAGAAATTTGATTTCTTAAAAAAGCTACCAGTAGTAGTGTATAAAGTATGGCAGAAACTGCAAACTTTATTTTTAAGAAAGTTTAAGAGCCTGAAAAGAGAAAAGAAGAGTAAATAATGAACTGGACATTTCAAAAAACAGCCAAAAAGAAAGAAAGAAAGAAAAGAATAACAGAACGAAAAAAATATGAAAGAAAAGAATAACAGAACGAACAAAATATGAAAGAACGAAACCAAGAATGAAAAATGAAAGAGGAAACAGGTAGAGATTGATTAAAGGGAGATCAAAAGAATCATGACGAAGGCAGGTCTTATGAGCAACAATATCTTCACCCACATTTTTATTTCTGAGGCCTCAGTGGACAGCATGACATTCAAAGAGTAGGTCTAACATTTTCTTTTCTACCGATCAGTTCTGGTCACAGAGAACATTCAAAAACTACCTGTAGTCTACATTTTCTCTCAGTCAAAGAGCACGTCACTCCTTCGGATCTTCCCTCCACCTTCTTCCCCCTCTGTGATGATCATCGAGTGTGAGATTACCTTCTGCATTATGTTCTTTCTTCTTATACAAACGTCTATAAATATTAATAAACCTATAAGGATATCTCAGTAAATTAATTCCACACAGGCTGCTAATGAAGCCCACTGTGTCTCCCTATTTATCGTTGTCCTTTCTCTTTCCTTACCCCATCCACTCCGGAAGATCGTTAATCATTATCCCGGTTACTGTATCGTCTTTGGACACCCTGGCTGCATGTTTACCTTTGATACCAGTTTATTCTCGCTCGTCGCCAAGCTTTTGATCTCGTTACGTGTCCCGCTGGGTGGCAGCAGAGAGAAAAGAATGGCATTACAAGGCCGAGCCTCATCCACACAAGACAGGAATCAAAGGCTTTGCTCGTCGTCTTGGTGACAGGGGGATAACGGGCCACGTAACTCGATAAGATGCTCACCCTCTCCATCCGCTCATCACCACAAACCTGCAAGTTTAGTCAGCTTTAGGTTTTAATAGTTTGTTCTTTCCCTTAAAAGTTTGTCTCTGAGTTCGTAAACACAACAAGCAGTTCTACAGACAACTTTGAAGCAGAAGTAAAATATATAATTAAATTAAACCTTGTTTGAACGCGATCAGGGATTAACTGTTAAACCGAGGAGCAGAATGAAATGAATTGCCCCAGTTAATTAAACATTAAATGTTTACCAGACATCAGAGATTTTTTCCACCTCTGTCGGCAAGAAAAACAGAAAATGTCGTACAGGAAAATCGTCAGCATGCTCTCTCACCCAGTCCTCCTTCTAACCACTTACTCGTCTCCGATAGATGGAGAGATAGATTATACACTCGTTTGAAATTAGTTTAATTAAAACCTTGCGATCTTTTCATCCGGCGACACACATTGAGTAAAGCCAAGGTGTCAGTAAATGGATTTATAATAATAATAATAATAATTTGTCGATGAAGTGCATTACTGAAAACAGTTTTCAGCGACATAGGAGATGAGAGAGGAACAAAAGAGCCATTTGAGATCGTTCTTCCAGTTGAGATAGTTCGCATGCGTAGTCAGACTCAAGCCAGTGCATGCGCCTTCACGGCACTTTCACGGCAGGTTTTCTAGAAAATCGAAGTCTGTATGAAGGACAGCGAATTTCCACCGGCCGCGTAACGAACATGAAAAGAAGAGCTCTTCAACCGCTTGCTAGTGGACGAGGACTCAAAAATCATCAGCATCCCTCAAATGTGCGGAAAATTCACGAGCTAAGAGGTATGATGTGGTGCATGTTTGCGCTAGAAATTTTCGCTGATTAGCGCTTTTTACAGTTTTAGCCTCTCCCTCTCTTTCACTCTCTCTCTCTCTTCCCTTTTCTCTCCTCCGGCTTTTTTTTTCCCTTCTTGAGGTAATGCAATGCGACATTTGGACTAGTAACTGTTGTCTGTTTTCGGTGAAAGGTCATGGGCATGGTCTTTTATTGTTGTAACCAAGCAGCTAAATTTATTTAAAATCCTCTATTGAGAATGGAAATAGCTGGAGAGAAAGAATATAGAATAGAATGCATAGCTGAAGATATCGTAATAGCAGAGAGGTGAGAATAAAGAATGAGTTTAAAAAAGCCCTTACAATCTTGGGATCGCGATGTGTTAACGCAAGCGGTTTTCCGTATCAGGGGGTAGGTGCATTACATGCCGTTAACGAGATGACAACTCATTTTATTACTCAGCCTTCTAGCCATCCAGTTAACGCCTAGCTGTGTACGGCTCACCCGGCCCCATAGCGCGTGACGAAACGGGGGTTTGTCCTCGTCTGCTCTCGAAGTGCATTTCGCGTTGAAAGCTTTTGTAAGATCTACCAAAAGATTCGAGGTACTTTTGAAAGTAGATGGAACCGGTATCTTGGCGCGAATCTTTTAGGAATTATTGTGACACGTCAGGCATTAAGGAGTTTCGAGGAAGTTGGGCTTTTAAAGAAGGTTGACTAAAGTCTGGGCGTCCACAGACCTGCAGGAAAATGTAGCCCAAGAAATGCGGAGGGTTTTCTCGTACTGAAATAACTTTTTATACCACACCATGCCCTTGAATATTTCTATTATGCCCGAGTTCCTAGAATAAGCAAGCAATGGAAAACAAGTAAAGAAAACATGGCTCTTACACAAGCTTTCACGACGAAGTAAATTTTTCAACCCTTCTCGTTCGCGCATGCGCGCTGTGATATGCATGATTACACACAAATATCATTCACGCGTACAAATACACAACACGTATAAATAAAAACTGACATAAGCGCCCGCACACACGAACACGAGCAAACGAACGAACACAAAGCGCATAGGCGATTGGAAATGAATATATGCTTCTTATAAGCAGCTAAACAGAAATGAAACTACAGTCTCGACAACTTTGAGACAAGTCAGCAATTTGCTGCGTTAGACTGTCTACTATTTATCTTTCCAGAACTTTCTCTAAAAGAAGTACCGTGAGGCGGGGGTGAAGTAGACGGGAGGGGGGTCAATGGCGGATACACTGGGCGATGACCTCGTATAGCAGCTATACCAGTTTACTAGCTACTGTCAGTGTGTCTAATGTTTTTCTATGTAGTTTTGCACTGTTACGTCACTTTTGTATTTCATGACCCACTGAAAAAAACTAGTTCGTTTTATTTGAAACCTAGGAATTTTTATTGTCACGGCTTATCCTTTCCTCTCTTTCTGTCTCTCTATCAATATTTTTCTGATGAAGCCTATAACATATTCTACCAGACCAGCATACTGTAACTTCATTTTCTGCTGTGGCACCATTATATAATTTTCTATAATCATTTATCTGAAAAACATTCTGGTTGAGGTAGCAATCAGTTTCCACTGAAGGTGAGGTAGAGAGCAGCAAACAGTTGCTTTGGTTCATGATGATGCTATCAAGAACAGCCAGTGTTCAAATTGTATAAAGCTCTAAAGTTAAAAATATGCTTTTCAATCAAAGTTTTTATTGATTGATTTATTTGCATCACGCTGTCATGGATGGGATTCAGTTCGTGTCCTTGCTTTGCCCTCTCACAACAGGTCAAGGACTCTCTCTCTCTCTCTGTTTCTTTATTGGTGTGTGTGTGTGTGTGTGTGTGTGTGTGTGTGTGCATATGCGTATGTGAAACTATTTGCATTATTATTATTTGAAATCTTTACGAAGAAAAGAGCGGTCGCAAGATTCTGGTCATTGGCGCGAAGTCTTCTATCATCATATTTTGCTCTAAAAAGATTCGGACAAACGACCAGGGCAAGATATCCTGACCGTAAAACCTCTTTGTGATACAAGTACACGGTAGAGGGGTTGGAAGGGTAGTAGAATAATTGGGTGCAGTTTCATCAAAAGATTAATTAGTCGCTGTATTTTCCCGTCACTATTCCCAGTGAGTCAAAATCGTATCCCTCTCTACTTTTAAGGACATTTATTATCGGTCGGGTGAATAGTGCCAATGGTGCGTAGGAAATAAATTATAGGTTAGAAAGTAGTGTGTTCTTTGCATGCAGGGAGTGATACGGAAGTAGGTGTTAGTGTGTTTCTTATTTTTGGTATCATGTGGGAATCCGTATCGTCATGTTTCTGCTGAAATACGTAGGAGATGAGCGTTTGTCCTCAAAGGACGAGTTGGACAAGGACTTCATTACGGTTGTATCGGGTAGGTGTACAAACACCGGTGTTTTAACCACGTGGTTATTTACTTCCCTTTCTAAAAGGATACTCTCCCTTCAGACATAATAGAATGACTTGCGAAAATTCGGATTTGGACCTGGAAAACCGAGTACAACATTCTATCAATCATATTATTAAAATATGTTTGAATTTAAATTTTCATTCAGATATATTATTTTACAATTGGCGTAACACTGATTCAGACACAAGAAAGACTCTTTGTAGTATCGACCAAGGGACACAATCAACTTCGAGAACAAGAAAAAAAAATCTGTAACAATCTTCACACATTGGTACATATCCACAAACATTGACACACAAATATATACACACCTAAATAATTGACAATTTTACACACACTCATATCTTTCTGTCATCTTGCTGTGGAGTAAATGCAATAATAAATCGACGATAGATGTAAATAGTATTCAGTCGCTCCTGTTACCATGCCAACGCCTTTCAATCACAATCATTTAGAAGGAGTAGTTACTTCAGCTGCTTAAAAAAAAGAAAACATTTTCTTGACTTCTGTGTCGAACTAACTGTCGAGCACGGTCTCCGGTTGCAGTTCCCACGCTCAAGAAATCTGCAAGCTTTAGGCGCGCGTGCAGGCGTAGGTCCGGGTCGTGGGAATCTTTCGACTAATTTTAGAGTAAACACATATGTTGTGCTCGTTTATGTTGGCAGAGGTGTGTTGGTGTGTTTGCTGTCTGTCATAAATGCTTTTGGTTTATAGTAAATTGTTGTCATGTTATTGCCACATTCATTAGTTACTGTCATCAGAATGCACCCCTTCCACATCTTGTGTTACTGGGAATGCACAGACTTCGAGATGTGGATGAGCACACACACACACACACACACACACACACACACACACACACACACAGACCTAGAAACGCCTATTCCGTATCCAGAATGCATTGGGAGGCTTCCTTTCACTGCGCATGCGTGTGGCTCATCAACACAAACGTGTCCCATACGCGAGTCAGTGAGAAGCAGAGAGGTTTTCACTAGCAGCCAATGCCGACCTCTGGCATTTCCAGACCAAATAGTCTCCGAACAGAGTACTTCAGAAGGTAGAGATGTTGCTGCTATTGAATTTTCTCTAGAAGATTCATCAAGTGTTGTTTTCTCATTTGAGACATACTTGTCAATAAGCAGTACACCACGCTGTGCGAGGAGCAAGCTCTCTCATAATGTTCTGTAATGACCTGCGCAATGCAGGCATTTAGTCGATCGTGTTAACTAGAAAGTCGTGCCGAGGTTAAGACGAGACAAGTGAAAGACAAAAATGTGTGGAGAACGAATGACGATTGGGTGTTGCAAAAGCAGATGAAAAAGAAACGAGGTGATGTAGGTGAAATACAAAAGGAGAGAAAGAGAAAGAAAGAAAAAATAGAGAGAGTGAAATAAAGAGAAAGGGAACGAACGAACGAAAGAAAGAAAGAAAGAAAGAAAGAAAGAAAGAAAGAAAGAAAGAAAGAAAGAAAGAAAGAAAGAAAGAAAGAAGCAAACAAACAAACAAACAAGCAAACAAACAAAGAAAAAAGACAAAGAAAAAGTATCCAACGACTAAGAGAGAGCGAGAAGGAAATAAAGAGATAAAGAAAGAATAAAAGAAAAGAACGAAGGTAAAGAGAATAAAAAAGAATGAAAAAAGAAATAAAAAGAACGAAAGAAACAGAGAAGGAGAAAAAAACGAAGGAAAGTAAGACAGACAGATCTCCTCAAATCGGACGTATTTACACACGCAAAACTGAGCAAAGGGGCAAAGAATCTCTTTCCCTCTCCCCTCTTCTCTTTTTCTTTCTTTGTGTGCGCGCGCTCTTATTGACGTTTGCCTAAGAGTAAAAGGGTATACATATATCTCCATCTTTGTGACTATCATCATCATTTCCTCCGTGAAGAATGCCAGGTTACATTTAACATTTTTTTTTTTACAAACTTTCGCGCATCGCTTCCTTCGCATCGTCATGTTATTTCTTTCATTTCTTTATACGACATCGATGTTTGATGTTTTCTGATTGCGATGACATACAGACTCTGTTTGATGATGACACTCCCGCATGCTTCCCCTTTTGGATTCCTACAAATAAATTTGCTCATAAAACGACATCCATTGCAGACGAGTTATTGAACAAACATTCGTACGTTGCCATGACGTTTCCGCGCCGTATTGATGCGCAATTTCCCTGCTCATTATTTTTACCCATTAGGCAAGGAGTACATCCTTGGTTTTTATTACCTTCTCGCACTGTGGCAGCTCATTCAGTCGATGTCAAGTTATTTGTCATTCAATCCTGCTCGCAAGCAGACGATTCTGTATATGTTACATTTCCTTAGGAAAATAACCTTTGTTATCAGACAGCTCAGTTTTCTTCCATCTAGTCTTGCCATCAATTAGCTTTCAATTCATAATGAAGGTGAAGTCGTTTTTTTACGACTTTTGTCACCTCGCTTAATTCATTTGCCCTTCCAAACGAATGTTCATGTTGGCGGAAGTGTTTCACGCTTGTCCGAAAGATGACAGACAGTAATCTGTCTTGTCTGGGTGTCTGTGATTCCTACTCACGAACGATTATCATCCGCTGACACGACTTTTCCCACCGAGTTTAGCTACCTATGTACATAGGGTCTTCTTTTCATCGCCCTTAAACTTGACACCTAACTTGACATCTACTCCTAACCTAATCAGTAATCTTATCCCAAACTCTAATACTATATTATGCAAAAACTTTCTATTTAATCTTCTCGTCTAATCACCTAAAATAAAAAAAATCCGGCTATCCGATAGATAACCCGAACAAACAAACAAAACGGAGAAACACAACTCACATTTATCTGAATAAAAATTATGTGTTGTGACGAGAATCAAACCCTATGGTTGTAAAAGAGGAAGAGGACGAAGCACACACCCAGTTTATTGATATTTTGGGAATTGCAGGCCCTCCCACTACCACCGCAACAATTATCCCTCGCTCCCTTGCTCGGCCCAGGCAGTGTAATCTTGTTCAGCGGGCTGTAACCGATAAAGGTGGGTCCTGTGGCTATCAGTCTTGGTGATTTACCGAGGCGCCACGTGACTGGAAGACAGAACTAGAAGCGAGTGGCTTGTGACACGATACGAACACGCTTACCTGAATGTAGATAGTACATCCGGCACATACACCTGTAGTGAATGCCACGTGCCTTGGAGGTTTACTCGACGGGGCTCGTGAGACTAGGAAAGGGATGGTGGCTCATGCCAGGGTGGTATCAAAAACTTGTCCATCACGAAATGAAAGAGTTAACGAATTAACGAAGAAAGTGACAATGATCATCGTCACAGTGCCCCCCCCCCCGCCCACTCCGTCTTAGTGATTTACATATTTGTCCGGTTATGTAGGTCTTATCTTTAACGAACATCGCTTGAGTTGAATTGAGAAGTCCTTTAAATGCACTGTACAACGTTTCAATACAAAATCGTTTAATGTAGCTCGGACCCGTGGTTATCACAGCCAGCATGGGGAGAGAATTTGAGGTGTTCCTAAGCCAAAAAAAAAGAGAGAGAGAGAGATCTTATATTGAAATAAAACGGCAACAAATTCTTTCAGCGGGTTTTGATTTCAGCAAACCATATTGCCAAAATTTTAGATGAGCTCTCATGACTACTAAAAGAAGGAAGGGTCAAGTCCTCGATCATATAAGACTTGTAGATGGAGACGTTTTAAAAGCTCATCTATCGACAATCTTATGTGGAAGCTTTCATTTGTAAACTGTATTTGACACCTAGCGTGGTCGTACACATTACAATGGTATGTTTGGCAATATACGTCGCTCTTCGAGGTAGTGGTCGAGTCGACTCTTGGTGGTGGTCGAGCTGGCCTGTCGAGGCGAATGGTGATACGTTTGCCACTTTCATATCCTACCGTATTCCCCTGTGCTCGCCACTTTTTTTCCCTTCTTCTTCTTCTCCTCTCGCCCCTACTCTCTTTTCTCTTTGATATCGATAGCTCAAGTGACACTGGATAGAGGATTGCAGGTACTAGTGAAAAGAGAGAGAGAGAGAGAACACAAGAGAAAAAATGAGAGAGAAAAAGGAAGAGAGACACAAAAAAGAATTAAGAGAAAAAGAGACTTTTCTGTTGTAAACAGAAAAATAAATAATAATAAAATAAAAAAATAAAAGCATTTGCGGTGTTCTTAACATGGTTTGGAACGTCTTTTAAAAGGTTCAGAAAGTCATCTTGCCAGGAGATGGCACGAGGCTAAATAAGCTGCCATGTAACCCCTGCCATGAAGCCCGGCTTAGAACGATCCTTGAACTTTTACAACTTTCTCGGGAGCATAAAGGAAAAGTCAAACAACAGCGCCAACAAATCCCTTCAATGCATCTTCCGATTGCTTCATCGAGCGTGTTTGAGACTCGCTGGCCGCAGCCATGCAGTCAAGCAAGGGTGGGGGGGGGGAGGGGGCGGTCGCTTAACCCTTGCGCTGCTGGAGTCTCAGCGGTGATGCGTGGCGCCAAGACTGTCGAGAAGATGACCCACGGGTTGAAAGGGTTAATGCCGGGCGGCGATTGCTTCACACACACACACACACACAAAAGACAAACATCTTTAACGACAGAAATACTTTTTTCTTATTTTAAATCAGGAGAAAGAGAAAGCTTGGGGTTTAGTGCTACATGGCTTTTACACCTGATTCTGTCATTCGATTCGCCTCCTGCACATTCGGAAGCCCAAACATTAAGCTGAATTAAGATGCGGCAGACCACACACAGTCCTTTTTGCTGTGGATAGCAGGTCTGAGATTAAAAAAAAAACCTCACTCACTCTCTCGTCTTTAAGCTTCAACGCATGCTTTTAGCGAGTGCTTTAAGTTTTCCTTACCAGGAAAGATGTCCACAGCTCTGTCGCTACGTCTCCTGATCCTTTCTGTACATCTTTTCCTTTCTCTTTACTCATATTTCTAATGTCTAATCGATTTGTTATTTTTTTTTTCGAGATCTTCAGTTTTGGAGAGCAATTCATGCACACCATACCACGAACCTTTAATTCGAGATCTAAAGAAACGTCTTATTAGACATGATTCTCAAATATCTTCGGCTGAATGGCCGAAATATGTCGATCGTTCTCCGCCCCTCTTCGAGTCCGATTTACGTCCCGTACCTCGATAAACACGCCGCAGACCAGGCTATAAAAAACAATATTAATAAACTTTGCCTCGTTTTAAAAAATCAAACAGAAATCATATCATTGTGTGCCGCACAAAATGTCAAAAAAAAGCTTCGGACAAACCACTCAAATATCAACTGGCGGCAAAGTTCGCGTGAACAGTCTAAACATAGCGCGTCTTTTTTTTTTTTTTTTTAGATGCGAAGGGAGTCTCCCAATTTTTCCTGCGTTCCCATTGGCTACAGCCTGGCAGCGCTCGCCTGGTTAGGGGCCTCTTTGTGACCCTGTTCTCGCTCTTATCAGATGCTGTGTGCGCGAGGCGGTGTGTACTTGAGCCCCTTACGCGCCTTCCCGCAGTTTCGAACATTTCAACCACTGCAGCTCGAGCGCGTGCGAAGACAGGACTGTCTTTCTTTGTGTGTGTGTGTGTGCTTGGACGACCAGGATTAACTGAATGCTTTTTTTCGAGATGGAGGCAGAAATGAGGAGGATTATTCCGCTTGGTGACGACTGCTTGTCCTTTTAAAGAAAAGGTAACGTGAAATTTGTGTTGTAAGGGACAATGGGTAATGATCGTTGAAGGTCTGTGTCTGCGTGTTGTGGTGGTGGTGGCCTCGTTGTCTCTGCGTCACCATACAACCTGCCCTCTTTTCCCTCCAGTTCTCAAACCTCAGCTTGCTTTTTCCTCCCGTCCCCCTAGCTTTGCTTACTTTGAATAATAGTTTTGAGTTTTTCGTGTTCTTTTAGCAGATTAAGTTCTCAAGGCGCCAGGCCTTGCACAACAGCTCGTTTGTTTTTGTCCACAGAGTAAAGAAATTTGTGAAGAGGGCTAATTAATGGGGCAGTCTCTTCTCCTTGGCACGTTGAGTGACGCACACGGTGTCAGAGAAGGGGGAGGAAGAAGAGTGAAAAGGTCATTTTGTCACGTGTACAGTGTAGCCGTGCGGCCGCCTGCCGTGTGTCACGCGATGACATGCAGTGACGTGGTGTGCATGCCACTGGGCGCGCCTGAGTTCTTCAACAATCGGGGGCGGGGGGGGGGAGGATGAGGATTTGAGCGAAGTGGGAGGGGGGATGAGCGGTGGTTAGAGAGGGGAGTGGAAGGCTGTCAGCTGATCCTGCTCAAGTCTGAGTACAGCGAGCAGTTCGTCGCCTTGTTTACACCCTGTTTCATCTCGTCCTTTGTTATGTCACTGCGGTAGGTTTGAAGAGCCCGGAGTTAGACCCCGGAGATCCACGGTTAGACGCAGTGGAGCTAACTCGCCTGGACCCTCCTCGAGTTACTGTGATTGCAACTGCTCAAAAAAAATTTTTCTCGCCCTTTTTTCTAATGATGATTATATGATGTGGTGAAAGTCCGAATGATAGATCGAAGTCCTGTCGTCAAAATGGCTCTTCGGGAATTCTCTCTCTCAATATAATATTGTATATCACGACATTTACAAAATACTTCGGAAGACTGTTAGAAAGTGAAAGTCAAGCATTTGTAATTTAATTCGACTCCGGGATTTGAATAAAAAAAAAAAATCGGGTGGAAATTTCGTTTCGTTTCCATTTTTAGTTTGTGTGTGTGTAGACATTGGTGAAAACCCAGAAGCTGTGATCAATCTTTATGAGTGCGATATTTATGATTAGTTATTGGTCAGATTTTATCTATTTTTAAACCGGCCGCTATTTACAATTTTATACGGTAGAAAACTGATAAAAGTCTGTTCACAATGTATGAACACCTAGAAAGGTCAAGGTCACTGTGTCATGCCCGCTGCCCCACGTATTCAGATTCGTGGCAAATTGTGTCTGTGTTTGATGTTAGTAATGGTAGCCATGAATACTAAATGGCAGGGTTACGAGTTATTTTACTAATTATCGCTGTTGTGGCTTTACTAAAGCTACACAGGGTTCGGTCTGACATCACTATACTCACTGTAGTCTACACAGACAGAATTCATAAATCAACTCTTTTTTTCTTACTGTCGTGTAATGAACACACGTCCTGTATATTTATTTAGATAAACATTACACTACGATTTCATTCGATCAGAGATTGTAATTTATAGTTTTTGAGTGTGAAACTATGTCAGTGCTTGCATGTGTGTGTGTGTGTGTGCCGCGTTTGGCTGGTTGGATATTTATGATTAATTTTTTTTTTCGTTGGGCCTTGCGTCTTATTAGCCATGACACGTCATAAATTTTCCTTGAGAAACTGTGCAACAGCTGTTATTGATGTACCTGGCTGGTGGTGTACACAGTCGATGCGGCAAGTCGTTTGGACCGTTGTGTACAGCCTGGTGACGGACATGGGGAGCTGTACAGAGTCCTAACAATTATTTTCGAATAAATGACTCTTTATGCGCTAAGAAAGATTTCTCTGTGAGTTGCAGAACTAAAACTGTACTTCTATGTTGGAGCGAGGCTTACGCACACACACGCGCGCACGCATGGCAAAGGTCACTGTGACACCATCTCTTTACATGTGTACACATTACACTTCCGCCCCGCCTCCCCCCATCTCCCCCATCTCTCACTACGCACTCACGCCGCTGTTGTTGTCGAAAGCATCCGCTAGTGTCTGGCCGCCCCTGCGCCTTGCTAGAGAAGAAAACTAGGGGTTCGCGTCCATCGCTATCCTCGTCGTAGTGAAGGTCGTCTGGTGGACGTGAACCATCGGTCATGGTGTTATCATCACAGTCGTCTCTCTCTACCCGTGCTTGTCCGTGCCTTCACCATAGTCAGATAACACGGATGTGGGTTTTCATTTCTGAAAAAAACCACCAGAAAGTTTCGAAAAACTTGATTATGGAACCATCTGGACCACTGTGATTGTTTGCGTTTCAATCTTTTTTATTTTATCGAGAACAAGCGAGGTAACGAGTGAGGGCGTGTGTATGTGTGAGAAAGTGTGTGTGTGAGTGTATTTGTGAGAAGAAGTGTGAGAGCAGTTGTGTGAGGGCGTGTGTATCTGTGAGAATGTATGTTTGAGGACTTGAGGATGTTTGAAAACGCATGTGTGAGGGCGGTCGTGTGAGGGCGTGTGCATCTGTGCAGCTGTGTAAGAATGTGTATGTGTATACTTAAGAACCTGTGTTTGTATGAGAGTATGTTTGAGGACGAGTGGATGTGGGAAGGCGTATGCATGTGTCAGGATGTATTATGATAGCATGAGGTGTGTATTGGGGCGCGTGAGTCTGTGAGAGCTTGAGGATGAATAAGCGCGTGCATGCGTAGACTTACAAAATGGTTTTGGTACACCCCCCTCCCCCGACGTTTTTCTTACTTTCTTTTTAAACTTGTGAGATTTCAGAGTATTATTATTATTTTTTTTTAACTTCAAAAAGTTGTTAGTTTTTAGATCCCTACACTTCTTTGCTCTTATTTTGCAGCGCTTCTTATAAGGACTGTTTGGTGAACACTATCCTCACCCCGCGGACTTTGGGGTTCGCTTGGTTTTGGATCCTCCTTCTGGAGTAAAATCGAAGCAGTCGCCATTTTCCCTTCTCTCCACCCTAAAGACAGTGATATCATCAACGAGCACGGTCGCGGTCGCTGCTGTCATGATGTCGACGAGGAAAGAGAAGCTCATCACCGCCGGCTGCGCTATCGTCATTCTGGTTGTTGCGTTGGTTCTCATCGTCGCTGGCTCCTTCTTGCCCAGATGGGCAGCCGTGCGCAACACCACGGCGGAGGGCAATGTCAGCTTCAGCCTGTGGACCAAGGAGGAGTGCTTCGGCATCGTCTGCCACACCCAGAAGATGAACGTCAAGTGGACGACGGAGGAGTGCTGGAACGACCCCAGCGATGGACAGCGGAAGTGTCAGGAGTACAGTGGATACAAAATTCGCTCGGACACCAAGTGCTATGAGGCTAACTACTGCAACATCACCTGGACTACCCAAGGAGGTGAGTATGTGAGAGTGAGCGAGAAATCTAAATGTGGATGTGTGCGTCTCTGTCTCTGTCTGTCTTTATCTCTCCTCCCTTCTTTGTGTGTGTGATTTGCAGAGCCGCTCGTTACCTATCATAAGCCTGTCTCAAAATCTTTTTCTTTCCGTTTTCTTCTTTCCGGGTTTCCTTGTTTGACTTCCTGTCTTTTTTTTTTTTACTGTCTGGCTAGCTAGAAATCCCCGTCTTACAATCTCATCTCCTGCCTTCTTTACTTCCCGCTTCCTGTCTCCACCTTTATTACCTTACAGACTTATATTTCCGTTCCTATGTTTCTCTTTGTTTCAGTGTCTGTGTCCATATATGTATAAAGCACACTTTTTTCTCCACTTCCTGTTCATTATTGCGATGGTCGTTGCAAATTTGTTTTAGGTATGAGATTTTTTTGTGAGTGTAGGTTAAACAAAATTTGCGACATATCCGACTTTTCAGAAGGTTGCCATGACGATTTGGAAACATTAAATATAGAGGCAGACTAAATAACGACCTTCTGTGTCAAACAATTTTCAACCGTACTCTACAAAATTTCGCTGCACAAATTTCTTTAACGCCGAGGCTTTAGACCACAATTCAGCACTGTCCCGTATTCTCATTCTTTATTTTTAACTGCCTCCCTCACTTTTTTGTTTTGTTTTGCAATTTTCCTCTTTTCCGCCGCTATCAGATTTGTTGTTATTCATCGCATCGCTGACCTCTGGTTCATGTTATCACTTCCGATCATATCACATCTCCCTGTGCAGCGCTTTCTATGAAATAAGTTATAAAATCTGTAAAAGCGAACTGTTTCCATGGTGATAATAATATGTATTAGCGTGGCGCAAAAAAAAAAAGATTCCAACAAATATAAACCGTTGGCGGCGGGCTAGAAAACTGACCAAAAGCTCGGTTTCAAACGACTGACGTATTTGTTGTCACATTAACTTTTGGATGAACCTTCAGGACTGACATATTATTTCCTAATTAGGCAACATCAAAAGAACATGTTGATTGCGTGCAACACATTAACACCGTTTCTTGCTGTCTCCAGCCGTTCACGCCTTTTTGTCCTCATGATGCTATTTTTAGTTGTCTGGCGGAAGTCGCATCCGAAACAAGTCTGCATCGAAAGAATTACGTAACTCAGGTTAATAAACCTCGATGATATCAACGACAGTATAAATGTCATTAGCAGTAGTATTATTATCAATATGAGAATAGTATTGATATTAGCATGAACAATAGTATCAAAACAATTTCAGAGTCACTACAACATCCTTCTTGAGACTAAAGTTGTTAGTGAGTGTTATCTACATGTGATGTTCTTTCCGCGTTCGTCACATTCGTTCGTTGACTCCAGCTGTCTGTTTCTCTCTTACAAAAGAAAGACGGGCTCTCGATGGAAAATATTAAGTTACTTGAACTGAAGTATAACGATCAATATTTCCCAAGCAAACATGAAAAAAAGGGATGGGGAACAAAGCATGATAACCAAAAAGCCATCGAGATTTACTACGTTATCGATCCAGCTTTGAAAAAAAAGTGGGGGGAGGGGATGGAAAGAGGAAGACAGGGTGTCTTTGTCACTTTGTTAGCCGTAGCTGCAGCGACAAAGACTTTTTTCTTCTTTTGTTTAATTCATTTGAAAACATGAGTGAAGTCGCCCAAACTGTGTAAGAATTTTCGCATTTTCTTGTGTCGCACAAAGAAGTATTATATTTATGAAGTAAAAAAAACAAAAACAAACAAACAAAAAAACATCAAACCCACGTCATTCGCGTATTACAATTTACGGTTTTGGCAGTTTTTATCCTTCGACTGGAGAGTGAACCGTAATCGATACTGTAATCTCTTATGAAACCTTTTTTTAATAATAACTTAAAAAAATCTAGTATATTCTAAAAAAAAGTTTTGTGAACTTTCGTAATGAGCCCCTAAGATCTGGCAACTCTCGTGTTTTTTCGACTTGATACGAATGAATGCCCTTAGTTTGAAAGCATTTTACAGCCTCTAATCCTCATCTCAGCAAACGATATCGCATTGGTCCACCTTTAGTCGCACTTTGTTCAGAAGGTGTTACCTTCTCCGCCCCTGAGTTATCCCCCTTATAGGTTATAATACCTTCGTTATGTCTGCCAACATCTAAGTCGAGGCCATAGACGCAAGACTGTTCTCAGACAGGTTTAGACTCGCTTTTCCCTTTCGAAGACTTTTACTTGTGTTGCCCCAGACATTAGTAATACAGTTGTCTATGAAAACCTTTCGTGTTTATCGACAATTTGCACATAGTATTATCACAATATGACTATTGGCACATTACGGGACGAAAAATCGTGCAGTTTTCCTTCAGTGGGCAAAGCTACAGATTGTCGAAGTTAGGAAATAGTACTGTTGCTCCGTGGCCGATCTAGCTCTTTTTTATATACTCTGATGCTGTAGTTTTTACTGGGAAGGGTTGGGAAAGGGTACCGTTGGTTTGCGCACAGCTTTGAAAACTGCATGCGCAACTATTTGCGCGCACCTGCACATTATTCGGCCGAGTTGCAATAGGTCAGACCAACGCTCGAGCCGCAAGTTTTTAAAAAAAATCTTTTTAGAATTCCTGGCTATGGCTTCTTAAGCTCAGCCATTTGTCCATTCACGTGAACATTATGGTGTAAGCACATCAGCTAGTTTTTGATCATTAATTACAGTTTACGAGCCGTCTGGAATTTGGTGCCGCACGCCACTTGTCTTTCTTTTTGCGTTCTTAATCTTTCTTTTTTTGCTGTGAGTGTTTAATATGGCTGGTCCTTTCCAGCTCCACTCCCTTCCCGTTACCGACGAGGAAGCCATCTCGTGGACTTATTGTAGGAGTAGAGTGACAGTTTTGTTGGATTGTTTGTCCAGTTTCGACACTATTCTGCGGCTGACTTTACCATGCTTTTCACCAGTGACTTTTAAAAGGACATGGACTGTATGCTTCATTGCTTTCATGTCTTAAGTAGCACTGCTTCGGAGCAAAACACAGACCGTCTAAACATGGTAGAAATTCCGAGGTTCTCGTCCCAGCTTCCTGCTTTAGTACTCCATGCTGTTTACAAAAGCATCACCGCACTCTTCGGGATCTCGTTGAAAGTTCACCAAATCGTGTGACTAAGCCCTGTTCATGCCTCTTTGGACTTCCGGCGTGATGTTGCTGACGAGTAGTTGTCCCTGGATGGCTGAGTCTTACGAATCAGAGCGTTTGTGCAATTTGTTTGACCGCTTATGCAGTCTGTTGAACATGGAAATTTCAAGATTGCTGTCTTGAGGGACCCTTGACCAAAAAAGTCGCACGTGGGTCAAACATTGGGTCAGTGAACGGAAATGCGCATGCGTAGTAGTGGTGTGGCTAAAGTCAAAAACCAGCGATAAACTCGGTCATGTGTCGATAGAAATGTAAAAACCGTCGGTTCCTAAGACAATCTTTTTGGGTCTGAACTTCGGCAGACCCGCAGTTGAGCGTGCGAAGAATTACCATCAAAACACACACACACACACACACACACACACACACACACACACACACACACACACACACACACACACACACACACATATACACTCACACACACACACGCACGCACACACACACGTGAACAAAAAGCCTGGCTGAAGTTTAAGACACTTGTGAAATATTGGATAATGAATTGACGCGGAAGCAGCTATCTTTTTGAAGCAGGATACTGAAAGAGTGAAGCTACATACTGACATCAAAGGCCTCTACCTAAAGCTGACTGGGTCTCACATCCTAAGTAGACCTTACGTGCGATCCATATCTCTGTCCAACTTGTCGATAATCGTGAGCTGTTGTGACACGGTGTAAGTAGGAAGAAACGAAACAGATACATTTAGGGAAATTTCGGGTGGAGTGAGATAATATAAATAATAATAGGAATGTTGATGTTGATGATGTAGCGAACCCTTCCTCTTTAAAAAAGGGTATGTGCGCTAAGGAAACGAAAGAAAAATATAAATCTCTCGTATACACAAGATACACACACACACACACACACTGACGGTGTGAAAAAGGATCAGACGACACCAAGACAAACTACAACAAAAATTAAGTAGGAAAATTATTTTGGTCACCTGATGTGTCCCACACCAGGCGAATATCAATTGATGCCCTTAGAAATCTTTCAACCTCCTGTCGCTTCTCGTGCTGTTGAGGATTTCAGATTTGCTGGTCAAAGAGCTGAAAAAAAGTGGAAGTAGATTCTTTTTTTTTGTATTTCACTTCAAGCGCCAGGAAGCTAAGCTAGCAACTGTACTTCATTAAAAGCGCATCGCAAGGCTAAAGAGTTTTTTTTTCCTAGTTGCCCCGCCCCCTCAACCCACATCGGTGCTGGCTGTCCCTGATATAGTCTTCCCTTGTCATCCGAGTTAGTCGATTGTACTTGAGTGGTTGTCCTTACCCCCACCCCCACCCCGCCATTTTACCACCTTTTTTTTTTGATGCACTCCAATCCCAAGCTGAACGACAAAATTTTCCTGTAATTTCGTGTCCTTTAATATTCGACGCTCGAGAAAATCGAGGGACTTAATAGCTAATGTACACCGTCTGTTACTTAGGAAATGAGATCAAACGTTCGATCGGATTGCGAGTCCTGGCGTTCCCAGAGGGCACGGTAAAGCCGACTCTCATCAAGCCAACACCATGGAAAGGACTTTATAGTGTTTTTTTTTTTTTTTTTTAGTTGTTTTTTTTTCTCCTCCGATACTTTACAGAACGCTGCGTTCTACAAGGAGCGAACCAAAACGGCTTTTTTTGTCAGAAAATCTGCTTTTGGTTCTCGAGCGTGTAGGACAGGAAACATGACACGGCGCAGGATGGAGATGGAGCTGCACGAGGCAGCGGTCAGTCAGTCGGGGGAAGGAGGGACGATTGTGCCCCTAGCTTAGTGATGCACACACATACTTTGCGATCCGTGATGTAGGTCTTTTTTTTCCTCTCTCTCTCTCTCTCTTGAACCTTTTTCCTCCCGGAGCTTTAGTTGTGCACGTTTGATTACACGCGCACTTGCAATTTCCGTGCTTTCCTTTTGGAGGATACAAGGCCGGTAAAGGCTGCTGAGAACTGAGTGGCATCATTTTCTCTATATGTGCATATGTACGTGTGCGCGCACTAAAATTAAACGTTATTGCAAAGTTCATAGGTGTGTCGAGACAAATTTTAAAATAGTGGATGTGGTCTAATTGTATCGAAGATGTATTCTTAGAAGCTAAGAAAAAATGTTTGCCTATAAAAAAGACTTTAATATTTTTCTTCTCTCCTTGGTTGCAGAATGTTTTCTGTTGATGTTTTACACTAGTATTTGATCCTCATCTCTCTTTTGCTCTCTTTCTGCGGCGCTCGTTTAACTCATTAGAAGGAAGAAAGATATTAATTAACAGTTATATTAATTATGAAATTCTCACTGCCCAATTACCAACATGTAATATCTATGACTATGGCTGCTTTAACGCGAGCACAACCTTTTGTGGTAACTGATAAACAGCGTCCACGTGACAGGCGTAATAACAAGAGAGACAATCAGCGAATGCTTGTTGTCTGCAAGAAACAGTAAAGATAAAAGAGACCTCTCTGTTTGACTTTTTTGTTTGTTTGTTTGTTTTATTAGTCTGATTAGGTACCCTGAGTCATTTTCAGGTCGTTTTCATCACCAGAGATTCCTACTACAATGTTGCTGTCACCCCGTTGACTTCACGACTTGTTCAGGCCCGCAGGTGCTCTCCCTTTAGTATGGGTTTGTCAGCCGCTATTACTGACTAGCGGGAGTCGGCGTCAGCCCATAATAATATTAATAATAAAATAATAGCATATAATAGTACTAGCCGGAAGAAGTCGAGCGGCCCGTGCTAGTAGCTGCAACGAACTTCCTGATTCGCAGACACAAAACAGATTTGTTCGTGAGCTTTATATATGCGTGGTTGTCAAATGAAGAATGCGTTTAGGTAGTTGACAATGGGAACAGCCCATAAATTTAGGGCAGCTCAAGAGATGTCATGATCTGTTAATTGCGTATGATTTATTATGATTTATTTATAAAAGAAGGGGGATCTGTCAAGGTCTGGATAGGTCGATGGGGGAAAAAAGGATTCACGAACGATGGACATCGAACATGGCGTGAGCTTAGAGAAGTTTAAAGAAGGAAAATCGATGAGACGCGACCAGAAACTGCATTCTGACGACAGTATGATAACAGGTCTGCAACATTGTAGTCCTCATCGTCGTCATCTTCCTTCTTTTCCTCCTCATTGTCGTCGTGATCGTGATCGTTGTTTTTGGAGTTGTATCAGCGGCAGTGCTACTGTGGTGATGTTAACACTAGTAATTGTGAGAAGAAAACAAAATAATAGAGATGAAGTAGTTGTACTGTAGACGTAGTGTTAATTGAAACTCGTAGTTGTGATAGAGAGACGTTGTGATAATAGAGACGTAGCTTTAGTAGAAGAGACGTAGTGTTAGTAAATAAAGACGTAGTAGTGATAGAAGAGAGCTTGTATTAGTAGAAAGGACGTAGTAGTGGTAGTAGAGACGTCGTGCTGGTAGAAGGGACATAGCAGTGGTTTCAGTGAAGGCAAAAAGAAGTAAGCGAACTGGAAAGTCGTGACGAATGTGTCACGTGACTGCCAGTCGTCTTGACGACTGGTGTGACGGTTGACCCCAGTAAGTTTTAAATGAAAAAAATTGCCTGTGCTGCTGTGCGTATCTCCGGAAGTTCATAAAAAATTCATCGCTCGAATTGCAGCCAAGCTCAGGAGCGAACGTCTAGCTAGATTGCTCAGTCCTCCGTTTTCTGAACTCAACCAAACTAGGAAAAGGTTAAAAAAAATTCAGTTGGTTGATTTAAGTTCAGTGCAAAATGCACGAAATATGTTTGAATACCCCAGCTTCTGTTGTCGGAATACACGCTTACAAACATCACCATTGCATAGAAAGAGGACAACCAAACAGCGTAGAATAACTTGGAGATTGATCTCCATTCGCCCTACTGGTTATAGGGTGACTGCTCTCCATCTTTACCCGTTAATCTGCCTCGAGTTTTCTGTCTAACTTCATCTGTGGATCTGTTGCGCAATTTGTTATGTTCCTGAATTGATTTATGTGTCTGTGATATTTCGACCTCTGGGCCATTTTATTTCTACTGTACCATCTTCTCCATCCTGCTATAACTTTGATTTTAGATATGTGCTTTAGCAGGGTCGATTTCAGATCCTGATACCTGTTTTTGCAATCGCTTCGTAAAGTTTTGATGTTGTGCTGCTGCAGTAACGACAGGTCTGATGATAAGGCTGACATTGTGTATCTCCAGGAAGCTAATCTTAAAATGACCGTTAGAGTGGTGCTTCAAGAGTTGTATGGATGGAACGATATTTCTGTCTGCGAAAGTTAAGCCATTGAACCAAAGATCGCGAGGTGAACTTCCATACAAACGTAGAATAACTTTTAGCCACTTTTCGAAGCAAAACTTTATTGACTTAGACTATTTCATGCAATGGGTAGGCTGCAGACTGCATCTATTAGAATGTCATTCACCTTCTTAACGTGAATGACTACACTATGGGAGTACCCAGTGAACTCTTACTTTTGAGACCAGCTGTGTGTTTATATATTGGTAAAGCGCTTTTGAGTCTGCTGTTAGGTAATGAGGTAATTCTCTACATAAATCAAATTTATTATTATTATTTGCCCACACACGGAAGTCTTATGCTAAATTTTTCAACGGACGAACGAAATCCGTCCATCTGACATACGATCTTAACTATGGCTTATATTTGAGGTAGAGCATCCTGAAATTCTAGGGCTTATTTTCGGGCTAGGTAATATTTTGGGGAAACACGGTAATATAGTATATGTAAAAACACACTGTACATACATTTATAGTTACACACAAACACTTGAACACAGCCGCCATGGGTTGGTCATATGTGTGATGGTGGACACGGATAGCCGAGTGGTTATTATACTGGCATCCAAACTTGAAAGCGCGCCTTGCTGCCGGGAATGGGAACTGAACTCCATAGAGTGTTGGGGAAGGTAAAGTAGCGAGAGTGAGAAAAAAGGGCACCGGCCTCACACTAGAAAAATGTTGTCTCTAACACCTCATTCCCGAACCATCTTAAAGCTAGGAGACATTTACTTTTTACCGTCAGTCAGAAAACGCCATCAGATAAGAAGTTATGACCACGAAGGACGAAAACACAAGAGATGCGCTGTCCATGATGAAGCACTTGTCTCACTCGCGTGCAGGCCATCTTATTGCCTCCGACATGCACGTGCGCTTAGGGCCCTGGAGGGCATCCTCCTGGAACCGCTGAAGAGCTTGGGGAACCAGATGGGGAGACCGGAGAGAGCCGCCGTCTGGCGGGCGTGCACGAAGACAACTATCAGAGGCCAGGAACAGTAACTCCTGAGGACAGGAGAGACTTGGGAGGCTCACAAGGATGTCGTTGCTGGTTTCTTTGGTGGGCGAGTTGACGTCGCTGTCGTGGACTAGAGAGACGACGATAATTTGTCGTAGGGGTAGGCGGTGCAGTCATGAGAGCTGACGTCGGACAAAGGGGTAGATGGAGGTTGAAAGGTCAGAGGGTGGAGCGTTGGTTAATCGAGTTGATTTCTCGTTGTGCGGGTTTTGCGTACCTAAGGTAGTTTTGGGTGTTTTGGTGCCAACTAAACAAAACATCATTAGGTGCTGGCGGGAAACAGGGTGAAGCGATGACTGAAGTACTGAAGTAGCCTTGTGCGTCTGGCTTCTGACCGCAGATTACTGATAATAGTAATTTATTATAAAGCTGTTTTTCGATTCAGGATTCTGCATGCACTGTGCCCAGACACATCGTATGTCCCTGTCGTTTGAAATGTAGATAGATGAACAACTCGTCTGTCTTTGTTAGTCTCCTCCTACACGATCAGTCAAAAACCACATCGTATAATTTTTTTGACAGCACTCTGAAGAAAACTCACGACAATAAAAATAATCTTACAATTTAAAAAGGGGACCTTAAAAACTCAGTATGAGATAATTATAACCAACATACGATCTTTGGTCCATGGCCCATAATACACTAGCCATCAGTATCACCCAGTCTAGATGCAGAATAATAATAAGAAATTTTACAAGGGACATGAAATGATTCGGAGAGGTTTCGCACAACTGTTGGCACCCACAGCAAGGGAGGCGAAAACCGAGACACACATGACTAGAGCAATAGGACGGCGAGACTGTGAACGAGGCCTAAGAGGCAGAGACGGGAGGAAGGCGGGATGCGCTGGGCGCCGTGTGGACAAAGACCTGAAGAGGCTCGGGCAGTGTCTGAAGAGCCCGCAGCCCGAGACAGAAGCTAACACGGGAGTTGATGAAGCGGTCCTGGAAGATGACGTACCCATCATTTTTCCTCCTGTCTCTCTGCCCTTCCCCTCTTCCCCTTGTATCCACATCTCCATCTTTACCCACCCCCACCCCCCCAAAATAATATAAAAAAATACTCTCTGAAACCTTCACGCTTTTAAAGAGACCATCATTGTCTGATGACGCACGCAGAAAATATCTGAGAAAACCTGAGTTTATTTCCATCCTCTATCGTTTTGTTATCTCTGTATAGTTTAGTTTCCCCTCTTTTTTTTTTTTTTTGATTCGTCATATCTTGCACATCGCTTCTTTGTACTCTTTGATTTCTCGCTATTCTCTATCGCAATCTCGTCTACAAAGTATTTAATCTGTTACCAGCATTCGAACAAATATTTTAACCACATGTGTTTCTTTCTTTTCATCTACTGGCGCTCCTTCTATACAAAGTCGTGTTTTTTTTTTAATGTGTGTGCGTGCGTGTACGTGTCCTTCATATGTAGCGACAGTCTCAACAGAGATCGTCATCACAAACCATGAAGGTTTCAACAGTACGTGAGCAAAAGGAGGCGGTAGGGGCTGGCCCCTCGCTTTTATGCCTGACCTAACTTTATTGGCATTGCCAGTTCGGATATTTTTACACTGGCTGCTACTCCCTCTTCACCCATCCCAACCCCACCCACCACCTTTCGGTTGAGGACGCGAAACGTGAGTTTGCTTAGTCACGGCGAAGCTTCTCTTAACAGGTTCCGTGGACGATCTACGAACTTGTTTCAATGAAGCCCATCGCACGTTTATTGTGTTGGCCTCACCATTCTGAACGCGGCTACTTCACGTGATTGGATGTCTGGATGGCCAGCGAGCATCACTGACGGATTCAGTTTGTGTTGCTTGACTGACTTCCAGGGATCCGCAGCTTGCAGTCTTCCAGACGTTTGTGTGGATGACAAAGGGAAAGTGTTTGTAGACATTCACATTTCGAGAAATTTACAAAGATTCCTTGTGTCCAGGTGTCACGTTAAAAGCAAAGAAGTTAGCGAAAGGAGGACAATCTTTTAACAAACGTCCTTAACAAAACTTTAAAACTGGAATTTAACACGGTTCACCCTTGCTACACGTGTAGATGGAGTGTTAGTTACTTTAGCCATTCAAATGCTAACATGAATATGCGTGTGGGTCCTGGAATTAGAAATTGAAGGTTAAATGAATTGACTGAAGTGGTTGCTAAACGGACACTCCAAGTCTATCTATATTTAGACATTTTCAACTTCCGTTACGGATCTTTTTTCCTCGTTGTGATTGGCTGCTGGCGGCTTGAGCGTCATTGAGTTGGAGAGTTTTCACACGAAGCTCGCATATTACAAGGTTTTCATCGTGGGAAGCCACTGTGAATCATCACCATCCTCTGTGAATCATCACCTTCCTTGTATGGTATTATAACAGTAGACGTGTTGTGAGCTAGTTCTGCCAGTCTTCATTTCTGTCATTCCTATGAAGCTATTAACTTCTCATCCGGTGCAGAGAAGGACATACCAAGAACCGCCCTTCATTGACATTTTTGATAGCTAACCTATCAAGACCAATAAAATCTTATTTTAACACAAAAGATACTAGTAAATAATCCCAACTTTTCCAACGTTAATCCCTATTTATAATAAATCTGTAATGGTAGTTATAAGTAATAATTATGCGGTAATGTTTTTAATGATGAAGATTATGATACAGATATGTGTGGATCTAGAGTAGGTTATATGTGTCAAGAATACCTTAGAATTTTAACTGAGTGGGTAAAGTGAAAAAATAAAACCGAAGGAATTGAGAGGCGAGTGGAGGAAGTGAACATGGAAAGAGAAAGTGAGATTTTAACACCAGGGTCAGCACGAGATGCGGTTGCTTTATTTTTGTATTTATTTTTTTTTTTGCGGAGAGATGGAAAGGGGTTTGTGTGAGTAATATTGTGGTGCCTATTTATTTTTAATCTACCGCTGTTGTCGTTTTTGAACATCCATCCTCTAAGCCCATTCTAGCCGCCCCTCATAACTCTTAGCCTGTAAGACCTACAGTGTGGACTTGACTTTTGACTCTGGTCAGACACGACACGCGCACTTTGATGACTAAAGTCACGGGACGTTGCCGCTAGCTAGTTGACATTTTGAACTATTAGCTGGCCTTTTGCACAAATAAAAACAAACAAGCAAGCTTCTTCAAATAGGACCCTTCGCGATACGTTGTTTTCCGACTAATAAAACTAGACTCGTCCCATTTCAGGAGCTGAGTATATAATGCAATGGACTGTGTATCTAGCGGCGTGTTGGGCACTTAAGTCTGAATGATTCAGCCAGGATTCGAGCTCACTGTGATCTCAGGCCATGTTCAGGAAGCAACTTCCGACGTTTCAGCAGAATGGAGCAAAGATGTATTGTTGTTTTTGTTGTTGTTGTTTTTAACCTACTGGGAGTCAGTAGAGTCAACATCACGTGCTGGCAGATGTCGACGACGCGGTTGGAATATAGTTTCTACAAACACAGCATGTAAGGAAGGAAAGTGATGTATCGTGACCGGAAGCCAGCGAACAGAATTGTTCAGTCGGGACATGTACATGCGCAAAGAAAGCACGGAGGGGAGGAGTGGGTTAGGGGGAGCGGCAAGTCATGAAACAGAAGGGGAATCAGTGTGCGTGTGTGTGTGTGTGTGTGACAGAGAGAGACAGAGAGAGAAAGACCGGGCGATGCTGCTAATAATAATAACAGTGGTATTAGCTGTAGACTCTGTAATGTTACTGGAATAATCATTAATCTCGCTAGCCAGCTAACTTGACTGATGAACGCGCAGACGTATTGCGCGCACACACTCTTACACATATATCCTACTTCATAAGTAAAAATTAAATCGCAAACGCTCTCTTTCTCTCTCTCTCTCTCTCTCTCTCACACACACACACACACACACAGAGCAAAGGGCACCTTTTACTTTTATATCCACTTAGATGATTCGCTGATGATTGTTGCAATATTGATTGCTCCACAGTCAGAGGAAACGGACGGTGCAGATCCAGAAGATCCGTACATTCAGCATTAGTGTCAGTCCTTTCTTATTGATGTCTTTTCCCTCCGCTTTTTTTTTTTTTGCGCCGTTCAGATAAACAGGCACCTCTTGGACGAGCAGTGGTAAAAAAAATAGGAAACAAGCAGAAAAGAAAACCCATGTGTATCTTGTTTTAATGTCTCTTCACTCCTTTGCTCCTCCAGTTGGGTCTAAAGCCAAGGCAATAATGACCCTTCATTAAAGAAGGAAAAGCCGGCATCACATGTATGCAGCGTTCCTCTAAAAGAAGTTTTTCCATCGCTAAACCACCTTAATGACTTGTAGTCCGTGCCAAAGAGTATCCGCGGAAGGATTTTGTGCCCTTATGACTTTCTTACCACTTAGTTGTTTTTTTTCTTTTTGGTTGGGCTTCTTGTGTGAGGAATTTCGATTTATAATTCTTATAGATATAACTCATTCGTTTTTATTGTCGCATGTGTCAAGTTTGTAGCAATTACCCTTTTCTGCCTAAATAATCAAGGATCTTCTAAATACATTTTATCATTTGCTGTAGTGATTAGTGAGTCTTCTTTACGGGTTTTTGGTTTAGTGTATTTTGTTTTGTTTTGTTTTTTGAAGCCGACATTAGCAAACTTATGTTAAAGGGCCATCGCCAGACAACGTATCACAAGCGACCGTCTTTCACTCGGTTTTAACTGCCAACACACAAATTGGCCATCGCCATGATATACTTTAAACTCCTTGCCTTTTGAAGACAAATTACTGTATGTTCGTCACTAGAAACTGTGTGAGCAAATATTTTTCTCCGTTAATTTCTCTGCTCGAAAGGGTCACCATACTCGAACGAAAATTGCGCGTGATTACCTCACCTGGTGTCCTGCGCGTGGTCAGCATCAGGAGCAGCTTGGTATTAACGCACTTCGACCTCTTCACGCGTATCAAAGTTTTTTTGTTTTTTTTTAATGGCAGCCTTCGCCATAGTTATTTTAGACGTTAAAGTCTTTGCATGACAGAACATGAGACATTGTTACCTAACAATAAACATCTCGCGTTGTATGTTTAAATTTATCGGGAAACAGGGTCTCCATCATTCTAGCTGTAAATGGGTCATCAAAGTCAGTTCGGATGCCCGTCGAGAGTCACTAAGGGTGTGTTTTAATTGGATTTTTTCTCGCCTGGCACACCTATGTTTAGCATTATTTTATGTCTGGCTCGGTTTACTCCAGAAAGCTTGAAGCACTTTAACAAGTCCGAGGGAAGTTGCAAACAACTCAGAAGGAAGGAAGCAAAGGAACAAATGATGCCTAGCAATGCCTTTGAGCATCACTGTTTGATCTGCTTGATCCTAATCTGGACGTCTTCCAAGTATTTCCTCGGTATAGGAAGTGATGTATGTTGCTAGTGCATCAGTCTGAAGACGATGAGTCTGTTCTCGTCGACTGTCGTCGCCCAGCCATCATCATTATCCTCTTTTATCTGCTGAGCGGAGGTTTAAACAGCCTCGTTCTTGAACGCCTTGGGTGCGCGGCCACAGACATTAGGTAGAATATTATTCAAGGCGGATCCAGACAGATTGAGCTGGGTGTCATCCACCAATTCGTGGTATTTGATAGAAGGCTTTGTGGCGATATCAAGGCCAGGCAGACATGACTAGGCGCTCTGGGACACGAACTGGCGTCCGACACTGCTTACAGTCTGTTGCTGACGGATGCTTAAGTCCGAAATAAGTCCAGAGCAGAGAGGACCACAAGAAAGGGGTGGATTGATCTGGATCATCTGTGTCATAAAGGCTGGAGGGGTCAGGCAGTGTAAGGGAAGTAATCTGGCGGTGGTCGGCCGTGGAGAAGTGATCCGTTGACAACTTGTATGAGAAGCGACTTCGCATGAGTGACAGGCTCCATTGGCCACCAGAGACCGGCAGGATGGAAAAGGATAAAGAGCTGTTTGAAAATGACAACAGCTTTTCCTGAGGAACGGCAGTATAATTAAGATTCCTAGTTTTCGTAGTACAGTGTTTTGGAGTCAAGGTTCGATTACTTTGTAAGAAGCTTACTACTTATAAACCGTCCGCTACTAAGTTGTCTTTTCCTCCTAAACGAAGAAAAGAATTTTTAAAAAATATGTCAAAGACCAAATCTATGGTTAATCAGGTATAATTACTGTCGCATCTCTTACTACATGCCATTTTTGGTAATCCCCACGCTGAAATAAAAAACTTGAAACAAGCAGAGGAATATAGAATTATGAAAGCTCAAAGAATAGGAATAGAATTTAGGCAACGTTTGTGAACGAACGAATAAATGTTGTCCGTGAATTCTTCTGAAAAGAGTTTTATGAAAAGTTATTTAAGTATGGGGATCCACATCAGATTCGATTACTACCTGAGATGAGACGATCAGGCTGATCACCGGAGTGTGAAGCCCATACAAACTTGCTGCTTCTCGGTTTGTTGAGCCGGTCGCCGGCGTTCGACGACAAAAGTGAAGTCATCTTTAAGGCTACTGCTGCTGTTGCTGCTGGACTTGCCGACAGCGAATAGACCATCCAACCAAGATGGTGCCAGACAGTGACTGCCGAAGGCTGAGCAGGTCACGCAAGAAAAAGGTCACAGAAGATCACCGTGGTCATGGATACAGAAGGGTGTTAGCATGGGTTGGTCGAGTTTTTTTTCTTTTTGAGTTGCGGAAACAGATGGTCAGTTGATTATTGCCAGTTTGTTAAGCACGCAGAGCTGCAGCTAGTGACTAGTGGGTGGTGACTGGTGTTATGAGGAGGGAGAGGCTGACATTTCTAGAGCATGTCTTCTGGTCCCAGTTAGCGCAGCCCTCGGGATTACAAAGCAGTGGATCTTGAAATCGCAGTGTCCTTGTTACGATGCACTGCGCCTGAGGACTAGTTATAGTACAAGAAACACACACACACACACCCACCGAAAAAGCTAAACGTGCACATGTTGAAAAGCACGCACGCACCCAGAGCAAACAACAAACGGCTTTGTCGTTTTCTATTTTAACTTCAGGTTACCAGGATGCAAATTTATCGCTACATTCTCCACTCCCTCCTATCCTCACCCGACCACCCACCCCTAAAATAATCGACCCCTGCATGTCAAGTAATTACAGGACTCATCATTACCCCGCTTCCACACCCCCCCCCATACCGTGCATTCCGCTTATATATCCAACCCAGTTGTCAGCTGGTTGACAGAAAGGCTTATGATTGGCTGTTTAATTACTTAGTGCACGCATGCAGGTAAGCAGTCATATATATAGAGGCTAATGCTAATGTTAAGAGTCAGACAACACTTGAACTGCGTTTACAAATACAAATAAAGCATCTTTATTATTTTTTTAGGAGATTGCTGTGTCTGCCAACGACAACAGTACAACATCACTTTATATAAAACATCAACACAGACTCTAAAAGAATATAAACTGTCGACACCCATTTCTTGTTCTTATGTTCTCTCTCTCTCTGACACGTATTAAAAACTTGTTGTCAATCATATTGCCGCTTAAAATAGGAGAACAACGAGGTGAGTATGACAACAACTAAAAAGTAAACAACAAATATGCTCAACTGGAGCAAGAGGTATGGACATTTTCATTCTTGAATGTGTCCTACCCGCGAGTTGATTGTATATCTGGATTGCAGCCGGGATAAGTAAGTGCTAGTAACATGTGGTTGTAGTTCTAGGAACTCAATAACTACCACCCGTCGGATGTCAAACTTCTGACTTCGGTGTAGGAACGAGTCGGTTAAAACTGAGAAATCGCAGTTTGCTAATCAGAAGCTTGTCAAACATTGTTTCTGTCTCAATCTGTCCCTTCCTAACCACCCCTTTTAATACACTTGTTCAGTTTGTTCTGCATGACAATGTTTCCACTCCACACTAGACCGAAAGCCATGGCGCTGCATAAAAAAGTGTAAAATATTCGCGGAAGTTTTAAGCGCACATTGAAAAATTTCAGCTTTCTGAGACAGTACTGGCGGCTATGCACTATTTAAAATAAAATTATCTTCATGAGCTTTCCAAGTAAGTTTATCATCGAAAATTATACCGAAATATTTGTAACTGTTATACCGAAATATTTGTAACTGTCCATTCTCCCTACTACTTCTCCGTTAATTACTGTTTAATCGAAAACAACCGTGTCTTTCCTAAAATCAACAATTATTTCTTTTGAAGTTTTTAAACATTTAAATCTAAATAATTGTCGTCACACCATGCAACAAAGTAATCAGTCTCCTGTTTGTAGTAGGAGTCATTATCATTGGAAACCAGTCCTGCAAGTCCGGTGTCATCTGCAAATTTAGCTATGGGGTCAGTCCTCGTGTCTGTGTCTACTCTCACTCGTATGCAAACAAAAAACAAAATAATAAACAAGGACAAAGTGTACTTGTTTTGTTAACTACAAAAGATGAGAACACCATGACAAACTTGTTTTCAGAGCTCGTATGTTGTACACTGCTTACCACTTAAGACCTGACGCGGTCCCTGAGAATACGAAGATGTC
Source organism: Marisa cornuarietis (assembly GCA_004794655.1). Taxonomy (NCBI): domain Eukaryota; kingdom Metazoa; phylum Mollusca; class Gastropoda; order Architaenioglossa; family Ampullariidae; genus Marisa; species Marisa cornuarietis. The sequence goes on along the minus strand of SMMW01000627.1, from coordinate 2,679,048 downwards.
TTTACCACGAAGACCTTAACTGCGCAGGCGCACACAAGACGAGCGGAAGTGGCCGCGAATCATGAGAGGCGCTAAATCGGGCCATGCTTTACTGCCGACAATGAACCATGAAGTGAACAGCGGGCGAGGTGCTGAAAACTGCCTGCTTCGCTAGCTTTGTAGTCTGGGCAGAAGCAATTCAGCCAGAGGCGATAGCGTGCTGTCAAGGGTAAGCAGGAAATAGGGTCTGTGAGCCCCAGTCTAAAAACAGGGTAACGCCTAGTCTTACAGCAGAGTAACTCTTAAATCGAAAGCCGGGTAACTCAAAAAAGTCAAGAGACGTAATGGTCATGATGACCGTAACAGTCCTGAAAGGTTACAGGCTAAGAGAGAAGAAGTTGACCGCCATATTGGAAGTAATAAATAATACAGGGTTTATTTAAATAATGAATTTTCCTCAGGCTCGGCGCACTTTATAGAAAGAGGAAAACCTCTCCTTTTCTGGAACACGTGACCATCGGGACTGCGGAGTGAAAGGACAATGGATGACCAGAGTTGTCCAATCAGCCTACTGTCTCTTTTCATATTCCCTGCCCTTCATCTCCACCCACCTCCAAAGCGCAACCAACCTCTTGAAAATCAGGGTCGTTTGGTTGATTGATTGGTTTATTTAGTAGGAAAATGCTTCCGCCTTGAGGTGATTTCGCACTATGGGAGGGGGGGGGGAGGAAACCGTAGTACCCAGAGAAGACGCCCAGCCCTGCCGACAGATGTCACATACAGAGAGTGCTCCGAGACGAGATCTGAACCCTGAGCTTCTCACTGCAGTGGTGACAAGCGAGTGTTTTAACCACTCCACTACCAGGCGCCCCCTCACGGTCGTTTCAGACCGAGGAGTCCAGTTATACTAAGTGGAAGAGCTGGGCGGCAGCGGAGGAAACCTAGAAATAAAATGCGCTCTTGACACATCACTTCATAAATAACCTCGCCTCCCTTTATTCCCAGAATGATATATTTCACATTGTCTTCCCTTACCCTCCTCACCCTCCCTATCGCAGCTAGTTTTATTATCTCCTTACTGCTGGACGGCTCGATGTCTGCTTATTTACTGGGGCGGGGGGAGAAACGACGAATTTGAGTCTTGCTTGAACTAGGTCGGGGTCATGACAGGATCAATAATGTTAGAAATTGTAAAGTGATGAAAACTGACTGCTTATCTGGGCCTTCAGATACGACAGACGCCAGTTTGTGGCAGATGAGACCGATTTGCGGCTGTTGTGCTCAGCATCGCTGGGTCCCACCGCTGGGAAGCTTTGTTGGCATACAGGGCGACAGAAGGTGTTTTCAGTAGTACAGATCGGTTTATTGAACAATAGAATCGTGAGGTAGGTTGCATGAATGTTCGTAAGGCTTCTCCCAGCCTAGAAGTGACTATTAACTCATCCTCAGAATTTTACTGAATTTACTGAAACTTTTTCTTTATTTTATTTCAACAGTGGGCCCCTTATTTTGTAAGCCTCGAGGGTTATCAGGAAAGGTGTGTGTGTGTGTGTGTGTGCTTTGCTTCCCCCCCCCCGCTGCGTATTATGTTTGACGGTCCCTGATTGGTTTATTGTTGTGGGACTCGATGTAGGCCACACATCTTGGCGCCCTCTGCCGGAGAGATTGCTCCCACACCACAAGGAACACGGCAAACCATTTTATTCGCTAGAGTTACGAAGAACCTCAAGGGGGCAGTCCGGGGCTTCTTCAGGACAGACCACACTATTTACAAAGTATATTGAAGCGAACGGACACTGCTTGTACTCGGTAATTAGCCAGCGACTGAGTTGTGCACCCGGCAAGAACACACCCTGGGTTAATGATTAGCGCTGATCGTTTGTTAAGGAAGATACTCGGCGGTCCCTGTTGGGCAGACTCCCAGTGGGACAGGTAAACGACGGCCACAACTGCCAGAGTATTTACTCGGAACTCTCTCGCTTCTTTGGGTCAACAACTTGCCAGCGGCCCCGGCGTTTGCACTGGACATTTCATTAAGCCTGTACTTCACTGTCTGGCAGGGCGGCGTTGATAAGGCCATTTCTCACACTGACGTGGGGCACTGTTGTGAGAAGGCTTCGAAACAAGAAGAATGTCTGGAGCTACAGCGGCGAGATTTGGGGAAGCGATGGCTTTCAGTGAAAATGCCATCGATGAAATGAGCGACGTTCAATATCCTCAATAGATGTCGAGCTTGGCCTCTTCGGCTGAGGAAGTGTGTATGCCCGTACCTCCATTACTGTCCTCTTTCATCTTGGCTTGCCTTCCACAACCTGTGTGTGTGTGTGTGTGTGCCTTCGATATTTAAGTAGTCTTGACAATCTTCCTTGCTTTGTCATCTTTCATTGTCTCCCCTTGTAATAGCTTCCTTTAAAGGCTAGCACTAAAACTAATCTTAAAGTTGCTGAAAGATATATTATTAGAGATCAAAATGTGCTGTAGTTTTTTACTTTTTTGGAAAAGCACGTGGGCGTTGACCTAAATTCAGACTTCTCGCACCTTTAGGCAGCCAGAGCCCCTTATCACATAACTCAGACTTTATCGTAACAGCGAGCACACTTTTATCACCTAGCAGGAAGTATTATTTTCACCCCTGTTTACAATCCAGGTGAGAATATCAAGATTAAAAGACTTGTAACAGAGATACCAGCTCGATCTGGATTACTAAGCCTATTCATTTAAAAACACTTTGGCACTCAATTCGCCAGATACAAAAGCAGCTGCTTTCTTCATTTCCGGGTGCAGTGCGAGAGAAAGCAGTGACTGAGTAGCGTTCACCAGTTTCATCAGATGCTTTGTGTGACAGGGGTGATTCACTAACGTGAAAATGTGGAATTTGTTTTCCTTTCTTTGATAGTCTGATGTTTATGGAAGGTTTGAAGCTTGATTTCTTTATTTACGCAGTTGAATGTTTGACTTCAACGGATAGCAGAACATGGTCCTTATTTCTACCCGCCGTGATAACAAACAGTGGGTTACGTGAATCTGCCTGCTTATGCTTTACCTAATAATTTCCTTTCTGATAATTTCGCTTTTTTCCCCCTTTCTTATTTTTCACAAAGCTGGTAATTAAACATTAGACTAATAAATGTCATTAATACTCTTTAGACATATATTTTTATGTGTAGATGCTTATACATCTATATATGGGATTTTCTATAGATATATATATATAGAGAGAGAGAGCGGTGCATACCTGTGAGTGCAGTTAATCGAGCGCAGATATATATATATAAATATCAGAGAGAGAGAGAGAAAAGGGAATTATTATTTGTGTTTAACGCTAAGCTAGCAACTAAGGATTATTTAACAAACTGGTCATTTTCTTACTTTCAATAATTACGGCGTCGGCCGCCTTCTGTACACCTCTTTAAGAATTGATTCTTGCTTAATGACAGGAATAAAAAAATGAAAGCTTCATTTTTTAAGGGGGAGGGGGTTGAAAAGATAGGAAAAAGAAAATTGTTATAAGGAGAACATGTTTGTAAAGACCGCTGCCGCTGCTGCTGCAATCACATCTGCCGGCTTGGCTCATTGATTTATTTATTTGCAAATCACGGTGACACACGGCAGAGAATGTCGCATGTCTGGGAAATTGAAGGTGGTCACGAGCCTCTAATCAGTCACAGTAATTACACGAGGCAGTTGATAACAAACGGAGCTTGAGAAAGAGTTTGACCTTGGATGTCGCCCAATCACAGCACAAACAGCGCAACTGAGAGGCGTTAACCGCCAGCAACATTGTTCGGCCGTGGAAAACGCAGCGTTGGTATTATATTCACTTTACACAACAGTCGTTTCTTGCCGTCGTGGTGGTGGTCTGAGCCAACGAACCGTTTGAAATCGCCGGGATTCGCCAGCCCCTCCCAGCCTTCATGATTAACTGCGTCAACGGTCGGCATTCGATGATAAAATCTACGGAACTACAAACACGGAACTAGTTTTACATTAGTTGTTTATTTATTGCTTAGGAAGAAGGGTCTGGCATGTCCGTGCGTGCAGACGTGCATGTATGTGCGTGTGTTTTTGTGTCTGTGAGAGAGACTGAAAATAGCGTTCGCGCGCGCACGCCAGTGTACGTCCGGTCCGTGTGGGAGAACACGGGTACAGGTGTCGCTGCTTTCTCACACATACCCGCCAATAACTCCTGATCCCTGACTCACACATGCGTCTCAAGACAGATGACGCAAGGAGCGGGTACATTTAGTCGGGTAACACACAACTGCCTTACCCCTAGCGCCAAGCGCAAAACGCCGGATGTACCCGAGTTATCGCGAACGATCTCGGGGTCAGGAAAACATCCGCTCTTTTGTTGGATAGGGTGCGCGTTAAGTGGCTGCCTCATTCGAGTGACGTGTCCCTAGCCCCTTTTTTTATAACTGTTATTGCGGGCCGCTCACACGGTCACGTGCCCACCTCCCACACAAAAAATAAAGGTGGGAGAAAAAGCCCGCGCTGTTTCTACGACGAACAGGTGCAACAATTTAAGCGAAAGGCGGTTTCTACCTCTGTGTGTGTGTGTAGCCTGGTGGAGCGCGGATTTGAGGTAGTGATGTGACCTGTCACAAAACACGTGTGCGAAACAGTGACCCCTCGCCCAGACTACCCCTCCCCTTTTCCCACCAACCTTCCGCTACTTGAGCCGACTCCACCTGTTAGCCGAGTTACCTTAGGAACATAATTTCTAAAGCGCTAACTTAACATGTCATCATCATTTTCCACAGACTTTGGCCTTGAGGTGATGACGACGATGATAACGATGAAGCCGCTGACGACGACAATTATTTTATTTCCATACTTTCTAAGAGCGATGGAGTAGGGAAGATTTCCGTTGCTCGCTTGTAAGGAGGAAAGGAGGGTGGAGCTGATGATGCCTAGATCATATTCTTCTAGCGAAGGCAAAGAAAGTTTTCCAGGTACTCGATGGCAGTAGTAGGAGCCGCAGTCTCCAAGGTGCCGAGATATTCTCTTTGCGATCTTGTTTGTCCAATCGAATACCATGTAATTCATTTCCATCACCCCCTGTAATTTCCACCAATTTTTCTGCAGATAGTGTTTGCACTGATACCGCTCCGCGCCTGCAAAGAACGCTGTTGTCTTAACGATCCACGTGGTCACCTGGGATGGTTTCCCGGCACTACAACACCGTCGTCTTTGTCGCCTCAACGCATCCAAGTAGGAAGGAAAGACACACAATGTGCTCTTGGGTTCGCCGGGATTGCTTTCTGAGTGTGAAAATGCCTGTTTGTTTGGTGTATGTGTGAGCTCGCGCGTGCGTACACTTACCTTCCTGCAACATCTGCTCACTTTTGAGCCTCGTCGAGTTGGAAACTGATTGACGTTTGTGTTCTTTTTTAAATTATTCTTTTGAGGTTATAGTTTCTATTTCCATGGAATCTAATTTGTCTGACAGCAAAAAAATGCTCTTTCAGTGTTTTTTTCTGGTTTTTTTTTCTTTGCTTGTCTGTCTTGTCCTTCTGTTTGTCTCGTACTGTTATGTGGTTTTTAGTTTTGTTCCTGGAGAATTATTGTTTCCTTGTCTGTTTTTTTCTGTCTGAATGTTTGTCTTTTTTTTCTGGCCGTGTGATATGCCACTTTCCGATACGTATTTCGCGGCTTTTGAAACCCGACTGCCGGCTTTGCAAACCTTTGACAGGGAGACTAAAGAAAAAACTACTCGTGTCTGTACAAGTCATGCGTCTCCTTTCTCCAACATCGTTTCCTTAGCAACGCCCAGGTCCTTACCGGGGCACGTGAGAATTATTCTTCGGAGGCGGCTGCTTTGCTGCTTAATTCTGTAATTTATTTATCTTCTGGGTTTCCTCCCCCCTCCTCCCATCAAGGTAAAGTTACACCGAACTCTGACCGTTGGAAAAGAATCCTATGGCTGGGGGCTACATCCTGAAGGTCATTGGGCCTAATCGCCTACCAGATCCTGTCGTGGGCAAGCAATATTGCATGCTGAGGTTACTCCCTCCCTACCACAATTCATGTCTTCCCACGTCCTCCGATTTTTTTTTTCTTTTTTTTTTAGTATGTGCTGTGATTTTTCACTAAGGGTGATAGAACCCTGGTGACCTCGCTTACCACAAAAAAATCTGATCTGTTGGGCGAGTCATCTCCCTTTGGTTAATTTAACCGTCTGGCACTCGGCAAGGCGAGACTTCCACCCACCCCGTTAATGAACCTTGAGGGAAATGAAGGTAAATGTCTGTAAATGGTTCCGCTTTGCATGCGTCGTCCATTTCGTCTTTCTCGCCTTCCCGTGTTCTGTCCTTGTGGCGACCACGGAGGAAAAAAATTCCGAGCCCGATAAAATTCATCGTCCCTGAAAAGTGGGGAGGGTTGACGTCAGAGCCGCCTTGATGGTGGGAGGGTGTGTGGTGTGTGTGTGGAGGGGCTGTGGGACGCACTTAACATTAGGTGATGGCTGAACTCCATTTTGGACTAATCGTGTGCCATGAGTTCTGCACTTCCCTGTCGGTCTAGGGAAGTAGAAGTAGATCGGTGGTGTGGCATACGTGCGCGCGCGTGCGCGCACACACACACACACATTGTCGGAGGTGATTGCTAAATGGCAGGGTGGAGTTTCACGACAAGGAGTGTAGACAATGCAAGTGAGTGCATTCAGGTGAGGGCCTGGGCGTTGGTCGGTGGTGTGGCTTGTCACGCAAAGCGCAGACATCCTTCGATGCTTTATCACCACTCCTCCCCTTTCCCCTCCTAATAAAATGGCCCGTTGGCTTCTTTCTGTGGATCCAGCAGCATGACAGTCTTGTAGTGGCCTTGTGCTCTAGGACCAGCATGACGATCCAGTTCAAGGACAAGGATCCCATACCTAAGCTACCTTAGGGGGACTGAACTGAGTTCACTAGCGTGGTTCGTCGTGACACCGTTGAAGGTGTACCTAATGCTGTCCTTTTACCATCTTTTACCTCACCTGAACAAGTTTCCATCTACTGGCTGGGCTGGGACAGATTTGTCCCAATCACGAGGCTCAGGCGAGGCTCGAGTTGGGAATAATCCCTAATCGAAATCACAAGCCACCTGGTTAAGGCGTCTGTTTGCCTTATAATCGTTTCTGTTCTTCACTCTGCCCTTCGTCAATTTAAAAACCTTTCGCCGACAACGTAGGCATTCTATTCTAACCTCTCTCTCGTCATCTTTGTGTTTGCTTGTATTTTAATGACAAGATTCAAATGGTGGGTCTCAATAAGCACGATCAAAAAAATATATGTTTCATTCTATTTTTTTCTGCACTTCTTTAAGTTTACCTTTTAGGTATTCTTGGACTTATTAAGTCGAAAGAACTATATATTTTCAACATTTTGAAGCACTTCTTCTTTCGTGGTTGCGATTAACCATTAGAGAAAAGATGTTCAAGATTTTTAATGTCACAGATTCAGGAATAGTTCGTTGCCGCTGGCAAGCTTCCTTCAGACACGAAACATTATAAGAAATCTTATAGCCTCGAGCATCCGGGTTCTTGCGTTGAAACGTGAGTCGTTAGTGCTCCCCACCTCCTGCCGTCAACGACATCAGACGCTGGCATTTAAAAAAAAAATACCGTTTTAGCCAGGCGTGAGGTCAAACGCGCTGCTAGGCCGGGGATCCGAATGCATGCCATCTCGGAGAGCACGTCTGCGAACCGCCGGTCCACCTTAATCGGTATCGTCTGCCTGATTTGTTAGAGACTGTGGGCAGAAGGTGGTCTGCCTTACGGCTACTCGTGTCTCGTCGCCGTAAGAAACGGCTTAAAACTCTCTTCTCTTACCCAGTCCCTCCCCCCCCCCCGCCTCCGTGCGTGCGCGCGTGTGTGTGTGTGTGTGTGCACGTGCGCCCGCGTGTCTAGCGGATATTTGCGATTATCCCTCTTTAAAATATCAAGACGTTTCCTTTCAAATAAATTATTTTAAAAAAAAACTTAGAATTATTTTATACCAGTATTAACCTGATTCTCTTATGTTTTTTCGTCGTAAAACACGTTTTTTTCTTGGTCTCGTTAATGCTTAATACTATTCCTGTGTTTACGACAGTCCGAGTTAAGCCTGTTTCCGGTACAGTTTTCTGTAATGTCCATTACGTCGGATATAAAGTAACAAGGCATGGGGGTTTGATTTTTAAAAGTACGCCTTTTCTCTCCTCCTCCTCCTCCCCCCCCCTTCATCCAGCTTTGAATGAGAAAAGATGTGAGTTTGAAATCGCGTGGGAGGAAAAGGAAAAAGGGTAGCAGTAGAGGTAGGGGTACAAAGAGTGAAGGAAGCGTTGACAGACACAGAGAAATAACAAACCAGCATGCGATGATGCCTTCTTTCTTTATAATAATAATAATAGAATTTGTAAAGCACATTTCCCCGTGTAGAGGCGAGCTCAGTGCTATGTCCATGATAGACAACGAGCGAGCAGACAGTCAGAGATAAAACAATGAAACACAAGCGGTAACAACCGGATAACATCATGGTAACATGAGCGAAATCGATGGATGAACACGATGAAATGAGGTGCAAGCAAATAAGTTCGCCATTAAGTGGTAAGAAAGCTAGTATAATAACAACAACAACAACAACAACACCAATCTTGCGTGTGGCGGCGGCCATGCTCGAAGCGTTAGTGACGGTTGGGGGTCCAGTTGAGAAACTAGAGCATGGGTCACTGATCACAACAAACGTCCTGGTTAATTGTCTCTTAACTAAGAACTAAACTTAGAATCTTTGAACCAGGTTCAGCCCCGGAAGGATCGCTTTCTTTACTACACCTCTTTAAATTTCAGTTTTGACCGATGTGGATTTCTGGCTACGTGGTCACGTTACAAGACAAGGAAACGTGAATGCGCGGATGAGTTACTTTATTATTGGTTGTCACGGCGCGTCCTCGACGGCCCTGGGCAGAGATCCACGAGTAAAATGTCCGCCATGTTACGCTTCGCTTGGCAGTAAAATACGCTTCATTTGCTTGGAACGGCTTGCATAGAAGGGCAGGAAGATTTTAAGTCCATCATAGGTCGATGAGCTCTGGCTTCGAATCTTTCTAGCGGGAACCCTTTTCCTATAGGCGCCTGCGGCTTTAGGGTCGTTGTGTTGATTCAGCTTAACTCGGCGGTGACAGCCTGTGGCGCCCCTCCTACGGAATCGATCGTTTTAATGCACGGGCGGCGAAAAGGGGACTTGACTGAGAGAGTTATCGGAATTCAAAAGGGGATAACTCTTGCCGTAGTGATGCGCTGTGCTCCTGAGGCGATGGCGCAAGCTGCCTGCTTCTCTGGACGTTGAGTGAGATGCGAGTCATAAGTTCGCCTTGTGGATAAATTAGTGGGGGCGTTTCTGGTGAAATCTGGCGCAAGTAGGGGTCGCAGAAACTACGGTGTAGGAACAGGTCTGACTCAAGTGGAGTTAATTTCGAGAGAAGCTTCAAGATTCATGTATCTTTTTTTCTCTCTTTTTTACCCCTTCCCCAAAAAACCTAAATCCAGTCTGCTCTCTTGCATTATTTTTAAGAGTCCTCTGCCTGAAGTTTTGTAGCTATTTTTTTCTGAATCAAGAAAAAAATCATTTCAATATTTCGAATCGTCTTTTTGGAATAAGTTTTCATAACTAACAGTTTTTGTTTAACCTTGGGCAAAGTTTAGATTACATGTAGATGTCTTTGGATTATCATAATATTAAAGTAGATTAATTAAATAGTGAGTGGGAAAACTGTGAAAGCTGTTCCTTTAGCTGTTTTTTTCCGATTCTTCTTGATGATATGTTGTTTTGTCGTGAAAGGGTGCAGGGGGAGATAATGAGATCATCGAGCTTTGCCTTCAGGGAAGCGAGAAATGATTTTTTTCTCATATATACATTTCCTTTCACTTAATACATGTATTAAGTGCATCTCTTATTGGAAACTCACTACCAGGCTCTATCACGCACACAGGTACATCACGACCAAATGTGTACGTTCACAATCTAAGACCATCTGTGTGCTGCTCTCAACGAGTTTTGTTTTGACCGGGTGTGTGGGTACAGGTGATAACGAATGACAGCTGTTGCAGTGCTGCCTGCCTCGTTCGATACGGGCGTACTTTATTAGGTTCCGCTGTGATTACACACACCTGTCGCAGGTGACCTGTTGACCAAAGCAATGAAATCCAATAAATGGCTGATTCTTTGCTTATATAAGCCTATTGGAGTGCTGTATAGTTAAGAAACGACATGTCCAGTACATGTTCGTAGACGAAAGTCATGTGTGTGCGTGTATGTATGTGTGTGTGTGTGTGTGTGTGAGCGAGAGAGAAAGAGAGAGACAAAAGAGTGAGAACACGAAGAAACAAGGAGGTTGAGATTTTTCATCATTTCATAGAACAAGGGTCTCATCTTCAAAATAAGACATACTGTTTTGGCTTCCGCTTAAATATTAGTATCAATCAATCTCTCTCTCTCTCTCTCTCTCTATATATATATATATAGCATCTGTTACATGAGAATGTAATTCACCGTAGCACGCTCAGTTTGAATGGATGTTGATGCTATGGAGGTAGGAGATGTTAACATATTAGCTCACTATTCTCGATCATAAACATTTTCTGCTCCTACCTCATTAGCCACGCTGAGGGTAGGAGACCCCATCATATCTGCATCACTTCCTCTGCCAAACGGACTTTTGTCCGCCTCTGTTCTTGCTTACCGTCAGCTCGAACAGCAAGACTGCAGTCGCGTGATGATTGGTCAGTGAGGCAGGAAATGGAAGAGCGTGGCGCATCCATTGTCCAGCCGGCAGCCGACCAGCGATAACAATAGCCAAGTGAGTGAAGCGAAGACCTCAGTCAGTCCCGGAGATGTCCATAGCGAGTAACATCACGCAGGCTTTTACGGGTCAAATTATAGTTCCACAGACGAAGGCGTACATGGATAGATGAAAATAGAGAGAAGGAGAAGAGATGAAAAGAGAGAAAGTCTGACCAAGGGACTGTGAGACAGGTTCGATTGATCAGCCGGAGACACAGTATAATCTTAAGGCGCTTGATAACCCAGAACAGCAGGCTAGACGGTGCCAAGGTCGACAACTGAAGCGCCGCCACGCGGAAAGAGAGTTACGGTTTCTTAGCGACGCAGCATCTTTTTCTCAGCGCCTGAGGTGTGCTTTAGCACCGGATCTTAAAATAGTCTCAAAGTATCGATAGCTAATTTATTTGATTAGAGGAAGTCCATTTTCAGCATCTCCCCTGACCGGATCAGGCTCGTGACCGCTCGTCTTCACCGCTTCGTCTGACGTCATCAGTAGCACGTCCGTCATACGTCATCAGTCACCCTACGCAACACGTCATCTCAACGGGCTCGGTGCCTGCAAATACAAGATGGCGGCGGCCTGCTAGACTGATCGCAGTACAGTTATTATTATAACTCCATAATGTTTGATGAAGTTTACATACTGACGTAGCCGTGCCACACGTTGCTCGATCTCTTATCTTCACCATGCGAGTCAAAAGCAGGAATATCTAAGGGGGTGGGGGAGATCCAATCAGCTTTTCGTTTCAAGTTCCCGTCAAACTTGTCCATTTTCGCCCTTCCCAAGAAAGTTTTCGAAATCAGTCTTGATGAAGGAAAGCATTACTAAGCTTCCCTCCATTTCAGCCAACGCCGCCTACAAAGAATGTAAAAAAATATTAAAAAGGGAAGAACACGAAAATAAAACTGTCATATACAAAATTACCCTCCCTGAGAGAGCTATTGAGGTTCGCGAAGTGACTTGATGGAAGTTGAAGAAATGATATCGACACATCGACCTTGACAGGAGCCGCCACAGATACACAGACACTAGAGGATCGTTGCAGGCGCCGAAGTGTATTTTACGCTTCGCCGACGGTAGACAGTGCTGTGAGGGCTAGGGACGGGAGGGGGATAAACATAAAGAGGAGAAGAAAGATCAAAAGGTAGCAAAACTGAGTGAAGCGGCGGATGTTTCTGTGTGCGAGGGGGATTAGAGAAAAGCTTGAAATAGCATCGACTGCTTCTTGATCCAGCGCTGTGAAAATCAAACTCATCACATAGACCGGAGTTGTTGACGATCTTGTGGAAGATGAAAGAATAGAGCCAGTGGACTTTGGAGACCGTAGGTCCTCGCGTGCACAATACCCTGCAGCTTTCGGTCGAAGAGAGAGGAAAAAAAGAAAATCCCCCTCTCTTTTCTTTCACTATCTTTGTGTATACAAAAGATGTCTGTGAGTCACGTAACAAACCTCTAATGCACATGTTTATGGAGAGCTGCGGAGAAACATCAAGATACCCCCTACACAGTAAAGTTTTTGTAAAAGAAAAGTATTGAATATTGGTTACATATGTTTACATATCTGTAAGCAGACTGTCCTGTAAAGCGTACACCATGCTGTTAAGCATGCACAGACAAAATAAGACATGGACGTCTTCTATATGTTATTTGTTATGGTTTCGATGTTTGGCAGAATGTGGGAGTTTGAGACCCTAAAATATTTGTTACAACCTATCAAAAATACTACAGGGCTGTTATGAGCAAGAAGTGCACTTTGATATATCTTTCAAAGATCAATGTTAGTTCAACATATCCTTCAGATGATCTTTTCCTGATAGTCCTCATTTGCACTACTTAAGAAATGTCAAAGTTACAATTTCTTTAATTAGATTTAAATTAGGTGTGTCTCTAATAAACGTTAACCCGAGAGAAACGCATAGTAGTGTAGGTCCTTAAGTGCTGGTGTTTTCCACCTGAGACAACAATAGAGGCTACAAAATTACAAAATGTAATTAATTGGGGAGGGAGGGGAGATAATCAAAATTACAAAAGGACTGAAGACCCATCTGTTTATTTCAGACGGACTTAAACAACCAAGCAACACTTCTGTCTTTATTTTTTACTTTCCTTGTGTTTTATCTATTTATTTACTTTTTTATTCTATTTATTTTTTTTGTTTTTGCTGCGCAATGAGCATTCTTCTGAATGGATACCTGCGCATTACAAATGGACATCATCATCATCATCATCATTATACACCACAGCAGCAGCTGGTCCCAGTCTGTAAACAGGAGTCACATCCTGAGAGAAATAACCTCGCAACCAGTGGTCATTGTGCTGGTGGAAAAATGCTTTCCGTTGCACCACAGAACTACCCAAATGCAGAATATGAGAGAGAGAGAGATGGCAGCCCCCCAGCCCCCACACACCCAGAAGAACAGAGAAAACATAGAAATAAACTATGAAAGAGGTTTCTGTTTATTTATTAAAGGTACATAGTTTTGCGCTCGTGCATCAAACACCCTACGGGCTTCAGATCTGGAGGTATACACGATGGTCACAGCAGGCACCCGTCCCAGCACCCCGTTAACCGCATCAGTGTCGGAGCTAAACGCATTTGTCGCGAGGACCCGCGCGCTGGCCCCTGGTAATAGAGACAGGGACACGACGCACAACTGATTATCTCCCCTCCCTCCCCATCTCCTACGTTTTACACGACGGCGGTGGCGGCGGCGGAGCGATCGCATCAGTAGCCTTACAGCCGCAGCATCTTGCAGCAGGACAACACAGACACTAGTGAAGTGGCTCGTGGTGCTGCCTCCCTTGCCCTGGACAGTTTCCAGTGTAAGGAATTTGTTCAGACTGTTAAGGAAGGAGAGCCTGTCCGCTCTTACCTTTCGTGTTTGGCTTTTTTCTTCTTCTTTTATCATTTGATAAACTGAGTGTACCGATCACTGGTATCTATCAGGTATCTATCGTCCTTTGGCAAAACCAGTTAATCGTTCACTGCAGATGCCTGGTATCTATCTCCGACATCCGTTCACTCGGGTTAGTCTCTAGTTCACGGTTTGCCGAAGGAATCGCGGCAGCCGCTGACCTCGGATGAAACCCAGCTATCTACCACGGACAGGAGGCTGCAGATAGACTCCTCATCTCACTCTTACTGCTGGAGAGAGAGAGAGAGAGAAAAAAAAAGCTACAGATCGGGGTGGGAAACTTGAGTGCAGTAAACTTTGACCCGTTGGTTGCAACGAAGTACACGTTGACACGCTTGTCTGCTCCTCTGGTCACGTGATCCAGCAGGTTCTAATGCGTGGTAGCAGGCACGTCCGTTTTCGTTTGCGCTTATAATATATATATATACTAGTCTGCTCTGTGCAGTGATTAGCATGCCGCACGTGCTGAACTGGAGACTGTTGTTTAAAAAAAAGGGTTTCGTAACCAGACATTTACTGTGGAATACGTGGCCGGTAAAGAATTAACGCCCTTTAGAAGAAGATTTGGTCGGTTCCATCAACGGCGCCGATCCGGCTTTCGCCATCTTGTCGGAAATTGAAACCTTCGTTCTCGGCATTTCTCGCGAGATTATTTTTTTCTCGCGTGCTTGTTAAATCTGACGTGCGGTGCACGGCCTCGCTGCGACCCTGTGCGTGTGAGGCTATACTCACAGGCGCCAGAACGACACGTGCTCGGGACCTTAACCTGGACCCAGACCGTCTTTGCGGCGTCATCGTGGTCTCAGGTGGCCGGCTGCAGAAGTTTGATTACAACGGTTTGGGATAGGGGATGAATCTATCATCTGTTGCGCATGTAATGCACATGATTTGATTGGCATTTAGGATGAAGCCGTGTGTTTGTGTGATGACGACAGTGATGATGTACGAAGGAGGACAGAATAGAAAAGAATGAAGTAAAGGAAGCTAGAAAAGGGGGTTCTTTGCAGTAGAAGCTATCTCCGCGCGTAGAACATTCACAAAAGATGCAATAGCTGCCGAGAGCATCAGTGCGTGTGAAATGTGCATATCAAGGGAGACATGCGGTGCGTTCAGCGCATCTCCACGGGGGGTGGGGGGGAGAACCACGCAGCATCCTCGGGGGGGTGAGAGGCAAAGATCTTGCTCTTTCTTACGACGCTGCGACCCACTCAGCGCTTCGCGGAGAGCCATCTCCTCTGGACTTCCAAGCAGCTGATGATGGATTGTTCCCTGTCACCATCGATCAATGTCCATTACACTTCATGATCCCCTCTCGTTGTCAGCATCCGCAGGCGACGTTGTTTTTCACAAATATGGCGGCAAATTGAAAAAGAAAGGAAGGGGGGGGGCAAGGATAAAACTAGACTGAGCTATGCACGCATGTCCTCGGAGGGCATTTTTATTTGAAGTAATTCTTTCAAGGACAAGCGGTAAATGAATCTGAATCTTGAGCAAGAAATATGTTGTTGAGCTCGGCTTCTAGGCAAATGAACAAGATTATGGGGCATGGCACGAGTGAGAAATTGAAAAAGCTGCGCATGTGCACACATGCACTTGCCCACGCGCGCGCGCGCACACACACACACATCCGCGTAACCATACAGGCATGCATATGTGCGCCCACATACCCACGCACACACATGCGCACGCTCGCTCCTAGGCACACACGCACGCACGCACACAAAAAGAAAGCATTAGTGGAAGGTTTGAGGCTGCCCGCTTCGTGCATTCCTTAATATCTGTGTCTTCTGCTCGCGCCTTTAGGTCTCTCTGGCGGTGATGGTTCTCAGCATGTGATTTGATTTCCGTTACTTTTTTTCAAGACGAGCTCTCTCACGATGCGTATTTCGTAAAGTCATTAAAAGCGACAAAGAATTCCATAGCGCACCCTCCAGCTTTGGACCACCTTTGCCCCTTCGCACGAACCCCTGCGCCGACTACCCCCACCTGTCATCTCAACTCCTTCCCCCAACTATTAAACAAAAATGTTCACGGCGTTCTCTTCAGGGTCTCCAGCCCAGAGAATTCTATTGAGCTCTTCTTCCATCAAGATTCTGAAGGGAAAAAATGGGTTGTAAGCACCATTCTCTTGATCCTGGCAGAATGAAAGCACTTTACCAAATGAGGGAAGTCTGCATGATATTGCTGACGCCATTTGCAAACACAGCGTGCAAGAGAAGACAAATCACATTGCCCGTTTCTTATGGTCCTAAGTTATCGGATGCTTTTTATCTTTGGGTTTAAAATGATTTACACACACCTTGCTGACAAGACCAAGTGCGGTGCACTATCAGGTAGGGATGCTAGGGCTTAGGGCGACTTTCTCCGGGCAGGACATATACAACGAGGACAAATTATACTTGCGGGAGCATCGTCACTCATACATTTCCCTTGGAATGGCGGTGGGAGAATATGGTTGTGGCAGTAAAATTGCAGAGTTTTTAGGCTGGCAAAAAACATCGAAACTGTTAAAAAGCATGCTTATATATTTTCGTGTACCATTTTGATCATTTTTGTCACGATGCAGAATAATAGCTAAGTCTCAGCTGACTGGTTTGTATTTCTAAAGGTCGCTTTTATCCGAAAAAAAGTGGTAACACGTTTTATTACTCAGTAGACAAGTTTTTGGATGTAACCGCTGTGTAAAAGCTTTGCCGAAATTGCTCAGACGTTCGTCCGGCATTGTCCGATTGAAAAGGTCCTTGAGTGTTTCCTTAAAGCATTCAAGACTTACAAGAGCCGTAGATATGACATGGCAAAATGGGGACCTCAAGAAAAAGCATCTTGTTTACGATTGTATGTGTCGAAATCCTACGGACACTACTTCGCCACTGCCTTATAACTCCAGCTTCAGGGGTAAAACAAAATTTGCGGGATCTTTGAAAACAAGACACGTATCCCTGAGTTCTCCACGTTACCCCTCGTTTCATAACTACTGCCCCATATAGCCATATGAGTAGAACTGGCTTTTATTTAAATTTCAAAAATACATTTCAACTCAAACGTCACGCAGACTAATAATGACATATCACTGCTTAAGTCTTGTCGATGCAAATATTGACTGACCCCGGTGACCCGTGGCGAACACGTCCATAAAGCGTGGACAGCTGCTGATATCTGGATTCCCAGCATGCAACATGGCATGGCATCTTCGAGATTTCGATCAAGGTCCAATTACTGGTCTTAGCTATAGTGCCGCATGTCCGACCAGTTTGCCAATATGTAATTAATGAATCAATTGTATGTGAATGGATTTTTCTTCCGGTGTGTAATCTTGCCCAGTCCTCTCTCCTCTGTGTTGTCAGTGCGTACCCCACAACGAGAGACAACCCGTCTAGTCCCCACGGTATCCGAATTACTGATGTCCAGTCGCTTCCTTGACTCCCGAGAAGTTGTTTTAAGGTGACTTTATCTGGTTTATCTTGTACTTTACGAGCAGTTGTCCATTATAAATCAATGTTTGCTTAGAATATTGCATTATTAGCTAAATATGTCCTTATAAGTGTAAACAGGATCGTGCTTTTATTTATTAGATTTGCGTGTTCTAGTATTTTCTGCGATATAATTGAACTTAGTTTCTTTACTTTGTCTCGTTTTTGTGTCATATACTCATAGGAGTTTAACAGCGTGCTCTTTCTTTCTCTCCAAGGAAAGGAAGAAGTTATTGATTGAGTAGAACTCGAAGCACAACTCATTCTAATGACATACGGATTTTCTCCTTGTCGCGTTCGACTGTCCGACATTGTCCCTCGTGTTTATCAGAGAGGATTTTTTTTCTTCTAGTTCCCTTGGAGCTTCTGTTATGTTGCTGGAATCCTGAAAGATCTTTGTGGCTATCCCTTTTCATGTAGTGCGTGTGGACCTTTTTCTTGGGGTCACTGGAAGAGAAAAATAGATGCTTGTCATTGTGCAGTGGTAGTGATTGGAAGCTGGGGGAAAGGATGACATATTAAGACACCTATTGAACCGAGATGCGAAAATCTTGGTTGTCGTTGTTGTTAGACAGGCCAATGGAAAAAAAAACAAAAACAAGAAGCAGGTGTAAGATTTTTGTACAAACCAGAGTTAATTATATCGCGCGTTATCTCCTGTGTGTGTGTGTGTGTGTGTGTGTGTGTGTGTGTGTGTGTGTGTGTGTGTGTGTGTGTGTGTGTGTGTGTTTCACTCTGTGTATATGTGTGTGTTTATGTATGTGTATGCGAAACAGAGCGCGCTTTCGTATAGAATGTTGCTGCTATAAATAGACTTCATGTCTGATTATCCTGTTCATTATTATCGCAATTGACGGCACTAATCAACATTGCTATCGTTGTTATTGAATGTAGTTGCTTACATTAAAGCGTTTCTTTACAGACAGTATCCGTAAGAGCTGCTCATTAGCTTGTTAAGTGCAAACGTTCCGAAACTAAGGGGGAATAAGAAATTAAGACAAACAATACAGAAGCCGACAGGCCCGAAATTTCTGACCTTTGGAGTGATGCACTCATAACGGACCAAGGGTCGACTTCGCTGTTGGCCTGTTAGCTCTGGTCTTCCTTGCTGGCTGCTTAGAGTCGTGTCCTCTTACACCCGCCTAAGTTTACTACAGTGTAATAATGTAAAATTATAGGGCTTGTGCTTTGTTGAGGAAGTTTGCTAAAACTTTCTTTGAAGCATCGTGGGGCATAAAATGGGTCGACAGTCGGTTTTTTTTTGTGTTTATAAAGTTTACAGCCGCAAAGAAGCTAAGCCTCGGAAGAAGTTTACTATGTACAGATCTGTTCGTTAAGGAGAAAAGGTCTTATTTCTGGAAACGGTCATAGTATAGGATTTCGGGTGGAGTGATCTTCATAAGTTATCTTGAAGTTGTTGACTAACAGCGTCATTAATCACTATTACATATGTGAAATATTGTTACCGGACACACTTGCCATCAGTAAACATCAACTGCACAAATGAGTGTCCGCAAGACTTGAATGCTTAAACTTTAGAACCTGTGTCTATTCCCAAGGACCACGTTTTCTCTGCTTTCTTGCTTTGTGCCAATAGACTGCTTGTCACGGCCTCGAGGAGACAGAGAAAAGTTCTTTTTGGGATGACAGAAGCACTCACGCAGTCATCCGGACATTAACGCGTTTTTTTTCGTTCTGAACAACGACAACTAAAGCTGCTTTTTGCAGGCCCTGTCTACTTTTACTATAAACAGTACATTTACAGCACTCGCTGCGAAAAAATACTCATAATTACATGACTATCACAACTCTGCATATTGTATTTATATAAGTGTTTTTGTTCGGGGTGTGCGTACGTCAGGGAACTTGATCATGATGTTTGTCTGTCGTGCAAGCACGTGTGCACAAAAGCATGTGGGGGGCAACCTTCGTTTAACATCAATTTTCCCGCCAACGGCTTGCGAGCTTTGGCAAGAACTCAAAAGTGCGGCCTGGCAAACTTAGGCGTTACTCGAGCACTTCCAGATCATGAATAATGGAACAGTCAGATTGAGAGAGTGGAAGAGGGCGAGAAAGGGAGAAAGAGGCAGCGCCTGGAGAACATAATTTTGAAACCTTGATTAAGCGAAATGGGTTACTACTCTGTGAGACAGTTGACACTGTCGATTGACTCATGTCCACAAGATCTGTACACCCTGTTCCGCATGAACTCTTCACGAACACTTTTCCTTCTGTCATATTTGTATAAACGCTCTGCAAGTTGTTCATATTTGAAGTGTGAGGTCGAGTTTGACGGATGTGACTGTTTATAGCGGCAGGAAGGTTGTTTGAGGAATGACAATTTCAAATTAAACTAAATACCCTCTTTGTGGAGATCAATAAGAATCGAATATATTTTGTGATTGTTCAGTACCTGCATAAAGGTCACCAACGCTTTTTTTCAATGTTCATGCTTATTATAAAAAATGCATTTAGATCTTCGAGGTAAATTGGGTCACTCTGACAAGTGTGAAAGTTTAATAATTTGGGGCACATTATACTTAATTATTTCATTTCTCATGCTCTCATTTCGTTTCTCGTCATATTTAAAAAATATTCCTGTACGTGAGATTCTAGTCAGGGATGTCCGAAGGCCAGCTAGATGAGCTGATAACGGCAGAGATGAAACACATATCAAATCATCACCTTATTCTAATATAGTCGTGGTGTGGTTCGTTTGTAGTAAGAAGAATAAGTGTGCTGTTGCAGGGCATCTGTACGACTTCAGATCTCAAATAAGCAACAGGAAGTGACTGTTATCAAAACGACGATGGCTGCCTCATGTATGATCAGTTATGGTGTCCACGTTAAAAAAATTCATTGTTTTTTATTGCTAATTGTGAGATAATTTTAAGCTGGTAAGACTATGAACACAGCAAGATTGGCTTGTGTTTGTTCACGTGACTTTTAAATGACCGGAAGATGTTGGAAAATGTGTCGTTTAAGAAAAGGTGGACATTTTTATTGTCATGATATGTAGGACAGCTACTAAATAGCAATCTGCTTAATACGTGAAGTAGTATGAAGTAAATGCTTATTTCGATTCGTCTTTGCAAAAACAGTGAAGGGGTGAGAATAGAGAGAGAGAAGAGGAGGAGGAAAATCAGAGCTATAAGAGAAATGTATGACCGAAAAACCTGGTTTTAAAAAAAGTGAATCAGGGACGTTCTTGTTACTTGACGAAATCATTACCGTAAATTGTTAGCATTACCAGGTCTGTTTTCTTAACTTGCAAACAATCCACCTCTCTTAGCCTTAGTTCTGTTTTCTTTTTTTTCTTTTTTTTTAGGAAAAATGCTCATTAGGTCTTGGCTGGTTTTAATGAAGGCAATGACGGTCACATTTGTCTTTTAAATTACAGCCACTGGGCGGCGCTAAACGTCAATTTAGAGAGAACCGTTCAAATATCTCTGTAAGAAAACGCCTTTGACGTTAGACAGT
This sequence comes from Marisa cornuarietis, assembly GCA_004794655.1. Taxonomy (NCBI): domain Eukaryota; kingdom Metazoa; phylum Mollusca; class Gastropoda; order Architaenioglossa; family Ampullariidae; genus Marisa; species Marisa cornuarietis. The sequence continues at coordinate 2,658,401 of SMMW01000627.1, read as the reverse complement.
TGGTCGGCAATAACTTCGTCCTCGCTGATTTTTATAACCCTGACCTGCTTCCTGCCCTTCGATTTTCTCCTCAGATTTGAGCTTTTTACCCCCCACCCTCCTCCATAATGTAGCAGCCCCCACCCTCTTCCGTCTTTTCTTCTGTTACAAGCCAACTTCCCTCCCATCTATCTTGTAATGGAGGAGAGCACGAAGATTCTTTCAGAAACTGGTCAATACACTTTGAAGACACAATAAAAAGTGTATTACGACTGAGGACAAACATGAACCAGGACGTCCCACAGTCGAAGACCTTAACCCCGATCGTAATAACAGAGCATGGGTTTTGTGGAACACAGCTAGGCAATTCTGAAAATACGTTTGTTCGACAAAAATGATTTTTTTCCAAGGAGGACTACGTCCGCCTGGTGAGAGCTGCCGTGGAGGGAGTCAATGGCGAACATTGCGGAGTATATGACGAGCTTATCTGGTTTCTAACTCTAGAGAGTCTTAATTTTGTGGCGACTAGTTTTTCGTTTACAGGAGTGGGAAGGCGAACACTGTATCTACTGTTTCTCGGAATCTCCAAATCCTTAAACCGTCCCAATGACGCAGAGAGGGAGAGAGAGAAAAAAAATGAGGCAAAGAGAGGAGAGCATACAGAGTTTCTTTGCAAACAGTCTATCTTCAGTTCTTAGAATCAATTTATTCCAGATCTGTTCGATTCCAGTATCTCCCACACTGTTTACACACCGCCGCACACGCGGGGGCCTTTATCCCGTCCTCTCCAACATTGGCGATTCTTTGACCGATACTCACCCCGCCAGGGAAGAGATGTCTTGGCACTCATTGTCTGAGAAGAGGCAGCGGGTTGTGTATATCGTCGCTGTGCTTATCGAAAGAGCCGCGCGCAATCGGACAAAAAGGTACTCAGTTCTCCGCCATATCTCCTCCGCCGCACGTGGCGCTGGCAACAGGCAAGGAAGGATAAATCGTTCATTCTCTGCGGTACCGAGGTGGGTAGACTATCCGGATTCCGGTGGGGCTTATGTCTTAAAGTGATGCTGCACACTGCGGGGGCCACATTTGCTACACTGGGGATGAAGAGAAGAAGAGGGCGTGTGCAGGTAGCTAGCTATTAGTGACGCTGGGTCACGTGATCACGATTGCGCCTGTCATTTTTAGAGAGGAAGAGAAATGGGAGCATGCGAATATATTTATGCAAAGGTTTGTGAAATGAAAGCAAAAAGTGAAACGAAACAAAGTGCAGAGGGATCTTTACCAGCAGATCACAATCAGCCCTTGGAATCTTTCGGAATAGAATTTCCATACCTTGTGCGCACAAAGTTTGGAAACTGTTCCTTTAAGGGCGAGATTTCCTGTTGGAGCTTTGAAAACTAGAAAGAAATCTCTTGCTGCACATTCTTGTTTAAAATTCTTTGAACTTTTTATCGTTTCTCCCCTAACCTTTTATTAGCAATCAAGGGAGGCGACCGGTTTCGCTTCATCGATAGTCTCCTCCTGCGGACGGATTGATGTTAATTAAACGCATCTGCCGATGCTGGCCCCGGGCATGTGCACAGGTTGCCAGAGCGATGCAGGTACTAAAACATCGCACGTGGGTGAAGGGATTTTCCGAAGGAAGGGGGGAGGGTTCAGGGAGGGTTAATTCGTTTAGTCTGACTCAATCGCACAATGATTTAGAAGCCGCAGTTTTTTCCGCTTCACTGATTTTTGCAATGAATCTCTCTTTCCATCTCTCTGCTTTCTTTCTTTTCGAACAGACCTGAACTATCGATGCACATATATAGGAGTTCATACTCTTGTGTGAAATTACACCCTTGGTGACGTTTTGTGGAGGGAAAGAGAATTTTTTGGTGTATTAAGCCGAGGAACCGTGTGTGTGTGTGTGTGAGAGTTGGGGGAGGGGGGAATCCTGCTCGGGTACCTAGCATTAATATTTCAAGCGTCAGTGTAAGTGCTATGGAGTAAATTGTCTGCTCTTTTGACTCTTTAATGCACTTTTGCCAGGAACTGGCCCAAACTTCGTTCTACTTCTAATACAGGATTGGCTACAAGATGTATGTGCTCTCAGACCCAGGTAGAAGTAAAGGATGTGTTTATGCTTGCTGAAATGATAAAATGACGGCAGATAAAGTTAACGATGCGTGAATAGTCTGTCCATGACTTCTGTCACGTGTCACGAGATGGCGCTGTAAATCACGTGATGAATCACGAAGCAGCCGATGCCGAGGCTGCAAGACCAACTGTGTAACAGTTTCTGTTCTGTTTTTTTTTCCTACCTCCCGTCTTGAAGAAAAAGAGGAAAAGACCGTATGGAATGATCTCCCACCTTCAGGCATGTTTGAAAGTAGCCACCTTTTCGCAATAACTTCTTGTCAAGCTGACCATCTCTTATTCTAGCGGCTCAACATATTATTGCATCAGAAAAGCGAATGGCGACTTTTCGCCATGGTGACGGCAGGATCCATGCTCCCCCCATAATGCCCCATCGCAAATTGGTCTTGCAGATGGGGGCAGATAGCCTACTCTTGTCTGGGAGAGTTAGCCGAGCACTAAGTGGAAGGAAATCATTTTCTTCTCAACCTGCCAACTGAAGTTGCTAACAGGGGCTACCTTTTTCTGCTTCTGTAGGCTCCCACTCTTCGCTTCTTTCCGAGCCCCTAGGATAATAGGATAACAAGGACACGAAGTCTGGCAGATGTGCCTTTAAACTAAGAATGTTGCAGCTGTCACCATCGCGCACATTTGCGCGTGTGTTGGCGCGCGCTTGCGGTTGTGTGTGCATGACATAATTTTCTCTTTTTTTTTTGGGGGGGGTGTCTAGGCGTTTGTGCGTGTTAGTATGTGTGTGTGTGTGTGTGTGTGTGTGAGAGAGAGAGAGAGAGAGAAAGGGGGCAGAGGAAGATTGAGAAAGAAACTTCACATTAGCAGAATCCCTGTTGACAAAAATAAATTCAGTAATGCGGTGCTCTTTGCGGCAATACCCATGGCCATGCATTTTGTTTTTGTTTTCCAAATCTTCTCGCTTAACTTTTTTGTTTCCATTAATTGTGCGGTCTGCTACTGCTTCCTGTCTCGTGGCATTTTGGCCAGAACGGCGGGGCCCGGATGTTGATTCCCCGCACGTTCAGCGTGCCTAATTCCTATGATTGCAGCCTGCACAACATGACCCGCTGAGCGGTGAGGGGTGGTGCTAGACCTGGAATTTAAACAGGCGGACCGATATTTGGAAAAGCAAACGCTCCATTCCCGCTATGAAATGTTAAAGGTCAAGTAGGGTCGAATTTTTTTCTAATAACTGGGTAAAGCTCAGTGCAACATACTATTCCTCCCAAATCTGGATTAACAACACCCCCCCCCCTCACACACACACACGCACACAAGGGCGCGCATACTTCTCTACTAACATCACCAACTTCTAAAAAAAAAAGATCAGAATGGTAACGTTAGTTTCCGTCGCACTCACAGGTAAAACTTATTGACAAATGGTTCAAATATCGCAAGGATGTTGCTTTGACAACGTAACGGTATCAATCTGTTGACCTCTTTCTGCGTGGTGATGTTTGTATTTTCAGGACGGAAGTGGTGAAGCAATAGGTGGATAGCGGGAGGTAGTATTCGGAGAGTTTGGAAAGGTTACAGCTTAACATGAATGCTTACGTGAAAGGATACGGGCTAGCACACACACACACACACACACACACACACACACACACACATACACACACTTTCTTTCACTTTCAGCGTTAAAAAGCACCCAGAGAGATTGGCCAGCCAAACTTTATACAAGTTGTCTGATCGGAAAAGTCATCAGAATTTTCCCTTTACCATCTTCCGGAATAATTGTGTCGCTGTTGGTTATTTTTGGAAGCACACACAAGACGTTGTTCGGAAGCTCACAAGGTGGGTTTCTCAACCACTCCTCATCTTTCTATCGACCCGTATCGCACTAAAGAAACACAGACCTTCGTTTTTTCTAAAGGTCTTGCTGTGGGGAAGGGTGTTCGTTAGCAACCAGGGGGGAAGATTTAGAAGGTGTTTGTAAAGCCAGCGATAGTGAAATACACTACAGCTAACCGGTAAAGGAAAGTTTCTTTCTTAGACTTTTGTCAAGCCTAGATTGAACCTAGATTGCTCAATGAAAAGGAGATAGAGCAGAATGGAGCTGGTGCAAGACGAAAGCATTAGTTAATGCAAAAGAGTTTTTTCTTTCTTCCCGTTTCTTCCTTTCGTTTGTATTTTTTTTTTTGGGGGGGGGTATCTTTCTTCCAAGTCTAGAAAGATGATTCATAACCTTCAGCGGGGTTTTAAAACAAGTTGAATAATACATACTAACATAGTATGAGCGAGCAAGAATAAGTTCGTTTCGCACGAACGAACGAAAAAAACTTCGATCATTCATAAAGTCGAGCCAGTCAGGCGCCCGACTCTGTAGTTTTCTGTCGCCATGAAGAAGAGAGAAGGAGAGAGAAGAGTGTGTGGGAGGGTGTGTAGAACACGTGATCCATCCCGCAGACGTTTCGTCTCATACCCTGCTGCTCTTCAAATCTGATTTCTCTTGTTTTTTCATCTCCCTTCCCCAATTTATATTCTATTTTTCCTCCTTGGAAATCTAGTAGACACAGGTCTGTTGGCCCTCACCTTCTTCTATTCATAAAGCGGGAGGTCAATACCCACAGCATCTTTAACCATAACATCGTTCGACCGTGACCAGCCGCTCTGCGGACAGTCTTCTTTCAAAGAACAGAAAGCAAATTCCGCGAAAATTTTCTTTTCTACAGATTCTTTTTTGATGAAAGGTCTTCTTTTCTCAAAACCAAATATATGCTGGTCAGTCCGGATGGAACCGGTGTAAGGAGGGACTGTGGGATGCTCAGCTTCAATCCGTCTTGATCGTCTTCCATAGCTAAGGTCAAACGAGCAGATAATAGTTCCCCACCTTCCCCTTCTGTCGCCAGTTGTCTCCCGCTGAAGTAATGGCCTAGGAGGTTTATCTCCCTCCCCCCCTCTCTCTCTCTCTCTTAATCAGAATCTTGGCCTGTTCGATTTTCTTTCCACTAAGAGGCTAGTTTTGGTACAAGAGTTACGTTGGCTCTTTGTCTCCTACACTTCCAGCCATGCCTTCCACCAGATCACTTTTATCGCAACATGAAAGACAAAAAAAAAATTCAGACAAAAAGAAAAATAATAGCCGACGATTAGCGCAAACGATTCTTTTGTTGTCAAGACATTCGCAGTAAAAGTAGAGAGAAAAAAATATTTGTGCTGCCCGTTCCACAAGCCCCACTACTCAAGTCGTCTTTTCCCTCTTCCTTCCTCTTTCACAATCGTTTGTGTTGATACAATCGCAGTAATGTTAGTGCAGTTGGTACTATCATGGGTTTGTTAGTGCTGCTGCTACTATCGCGATATCGTTAGAAGTTTATTCTATCTGGATGTTCGCGGTGTTCTTAGTACTGCTGATATACTGTCCTAGTACTGTTGATATTATTGGAGAGTTGTAAGTACCGATGAATCTATTGGAATGTTGTTAGTACTGCTGATACTATCAGGGAGTTGTTAGTACTGCTGAAACTGAAAATAGATGACGCACCAGCACCAGCCACTAGTTTCCCTTTCATTCCCAGAAGGTAGCGCTAATGAATAATAATTTTGATTTGAAAATGGAAGAAATAAAGAAGTTTGATTTTTCAGATGAATAAGCAGGAGCGGATATTGACCACTTTTATGATTAAAGCATGGCTTGGAATGTCACTTCGTCCGCAAAATAAAACAAGAGTCATAGAATTATGGTCATGGTGGGAGAGAGCGGCCTTGCCCCTTTTTGCATGCCTGGGAACCGTTCCCCCATACTTCATTTCTGATGGGCTGGCAAAGTGCAAAATCGATGTATTGTAATTCACAGCGAGAGTTCAAAATGTGCACATGGTCTTTTGAGGAAACCAGAAAAAGATAATGGACCCTGCGATTGTCTCCCTGTTCCTCATTGTTTGCATTTTAGCAGTGTGGCTGGTTGAACAAGTTTGAATTTCCTGCTGCTTCTGTTTCGTAACCGGTCTGAGGTCCTTTCCTGGGGAAAAGGAAAGCTGAGGTCACGAATCTCACAACAGAAAGGTAAGCTGTGTTCACGTGTTAAAAGAAAACGTTTTAAGGCAAAACCCTTGCGCCATCGGTAGAGCACGTGACAGGTCTCGAGCTGTCGTCATCGGGACGCGACAAGATCCTGTTGCGGGAGAAGGAGTGCGAGGTCCGGCGAGCACCGGGTGACTTGACGGATGTTGTGCAACGGTGGTTGCGACTGCAGAGGAAAGCTGTTGCTCGCCAGCATCAAAACTTCCTGCGATCCCACAAAGCACTCGGGCGAAGGGTCCTTCCTCTGTATGGTGGCAGGGAAGCTGCACGCCTACCTCACCTCCTTCTGTCCCCCTCCTCAATTTCACCATCGACCCCAACTATGAATATTGATCACTACACTTCCACTCGCTCGTACACACACACGCACGCACGCACGCACCTACAAATAAGCTCGTGCCACACCCTCCGTCCTCCTTCCCCTGATTTGTCGCCGACATCGATAACACGCTCACGCTTATGGGTCTGACTGGGCTAATTGACCTGCAAATGGCTAGCTTGCCGCAAATTTTCTGTCAGTAGGTTTGGTCACCCCGAAATTAAGTGACTGCCGCAATCGACAATTGCAAGGTACTAGTCATCAGAGCAGAAATCGTCAGGATGCTAAACAAGCAGTGAGTGGCACAGGCCGACTGCGAGGCTTGTTAATGGATGTTGTGAACTACATTGGTGTATCCCAAGAGTAGAGCATTGTGTGAGTGTGTGATCGTTTCTCGTGAAATATTTTAACATTTACTTTTCTTTTTATTCTCCCCCTTTTTTCTTTACTTAGTTCTCTTCCCTTTCCTTCTGCTCCACACCTTTTTCTTCCTTAATTCCTTTCCTCGTCTTTAAATTTATCATCTCTTTTGTCAACATCTTTTTGTCAGCTTCTTCTCCTTCTCTAAATATAGCCAGAGAAAATCTCCACCGTTGACCAAGGTGGAGAATGGGCGCCCAAAGTGGGCAGACCTGGTAATTAGAACTTAACGAAATCGGGACTGGTGGAGTCATAACTCACAGGCAGCATTCAGTGCCGACCGGGTCCAGCAGAAGATGGAGTGCAGTCGATTTAGGGATGGTGGTGGAGGAGAGAGAGAGAGAGATGGGAAGAACCAGAACCTGTGGAGGCGACTGTGTCGCGTGTCTAATTAGCTTTGGCCGGACCCGAACAGCTCGCGGAACTGCGCGTGTGGTGTCGTATCCAGCCACGGAGCGTGGCGAACGAGCGAGGGAAGTGTGTTTAGCTACGCGCGTTCTTCGCTGCCTGGGAGTAGATGGGAGAGAACTCTGTTGTAGAGACTTAGCATAGCAGAGTTATTTTTCTCTTCCACCCTTTCACCCAACCTCCTTACATGATGGTGCGCTTGATGGGGCTACTCGCTTCTCTAGCAGGTCGCATTTTCTTGGCGAACCTGTCTGCTTTGTTTTTATTTTATTAAATTATTTTTCCGTTTGTATTTAAATTCTATTTTAACAATTGCTATCAATCAAAAACTTTCTGAAAAGCATATTTCTACATTACAGTATAAATTTCTCACAGTTTTTTTAAGTCATATAAAAGTGTCTCCGTGCGTACCTGTTTTTTTAGGGGGGGGGTGGCGTTTGCATATATATGTGTCCATGCCCTCTAGCCGGATTTAGAGGTGGTGATGGTCTTTAACTTTCCCGTCTGCAGATATTCTTTCCTGTCTTCTTTATTCTTCACTCCATCTTTCCCTCTCTCTTTTTTGAGACGTGAACCCTAGGTTGTTGTCGCTCACTACGCTACCTTATTTGGCATATAAATCAAGTTCCTTAACTCTGTTATGCCGGCCGGCCGCTTGAGGGTCGCAAATTTCCCTTCGTCTGCTCGGCCCCAGCGCCTAGACGTCCGGTGTCCCGTCCCATTCCATCCCATTTACTAATTTCTCTCAGGGCGCCTCATCTCGTTGGACAGGGCATCCACCGGGTTCTAGGTCCGTGTCCTGGTCGCATGAAGAGTCCAATTGGAGACTCGGCCGAGTGAATTAGCCTCTTTTAAGGCCCCGTCATCGTGGTCAACAACAAGTCTCTTGGTTCAAACCCAAGGAAAACATTTGAGAGGGAGAGCAATAGAAAAGACAAGAAAGGGGAAAACTCTGTACTCGCTGATTTTTCTGCTACCGGGACTAAAAGTGGTCTGAAATGTCGGCAGCCCATTTCCTTGCGAAGTTTCGATTGATTACACACTGAACGTAGCATATAACTCGACCAACCTTTTTTCTGTATGCTTGTTAAAAAAAAAGCGTTTTAAAGTGGATTCTTGGTGCTCTTATTGATTTACAAAGACTTAAAATCTTTCTACAGAGAACTCAAAGTTCTCTACCCCTCCCCTAGACTTCATACAAAAAAAAAAAGCTTCATCAGTCATATTCTGACGTCTGTCTTACTCGCTTTGTTACGCCCTCCCGCTTCTGAAATCTTATACTCCGAGTAACAAGTGGATTATATTTTAGCTTTCCTTTTGGCCATTTTCTTTTTGGCAGAAAATCGTTCCAGCCGTTTATCGTGTCCCAAAAATATTCAAACGGAAAACGGAGAAAGGCGGTAGCAATCCATCTTTCCTGAAATGAGGGAAGTCCGCCGATGTGCGTTTAGTTTCACGGCTCCGTGATTTGCGTAAAATGGTCGCTCACATTCAGTGCGCATGTGTGTAAGAACGCGCAGGATTCCGCAACTTTCAAACGTAAAAGCGGGTAATATGCAGTCCACGAAGGGTTGGCGAAAAACGAACTAGGTAGAAGACCTGGCCGACGCCGCTTGCAGTGTGACAGCGGATGACAGATGGCACTTTCGCTTCCATCATGGTGGCCGGAAGTCGACTCGCGTTTACGACATGCCGCTAGTGGGTCTGCGCCCCCGAACCATCGATTTTTCTTTCTCCTTTATTGATGAGCGGCAACTTGGTTTGGGACCGTAAAAACGTATCGGGTGTACTGAGTTGGAAAGAACATGCCGATTGGTGCTCCCCCCCTTTTCTGGCGGGAAGTGTGACGTCCATACGGCTGACCTTTTTTTTCTGGCTCTCATGTGTGGTGACTGTGAAATCCGAGTGAACTGGTTGTTAACCAATAGCCGAAGGACTACATGAAATGACTGTGATGAAAGTGAAACCTTAACTTGACCAAAGTCGTCAAGAATAGTGAGAATAATGCGTGTTCGGTTGAAGAAAAGCGAAACGATATTGTTTTTATCGACACACTTCTAACAGCACAGCACTGCAAAAGGGTGTTACCATCAATAGACGCTGAACATATGACTTTTCCTAGCCGCCGCCTGTCTCTTCACCTAGCCGGGGTAGGCGCACCTGGGTAGAATCAACTACCCACGTGTGATCGCTCTTCCGCATGCGCTCGCGTGCATTCGCTTTGCTCCATAAACTTTTATTCGAGCATGCTTGACTGGATTCGAGCGCCATTTTGCGATGAGCTTGTGCAGTCTAGTCATTTGCGTGCACACTGTCACGGTTTTTTTTTAATTCCATTTCCGGTCCCCTTCAAGTTTCCTGCTCCTTTTTTCTGAGCCACCAACACCGCCATTCCGACAGATCTTCCCCACCCTACACCCACCCCACCCCACGCCATTTTTGTTCCCCTTTCCCCGGTTGCTTTCATTGTTTTCTGTTGCCAGTCACGGTCTGGTGGGCGAATCTATTGTTGCCAGTCACGGTCTGTTCATTGTCTTCGTTTCCGGCCTACATTGGCGACGCATAGGACGGTCTTGTATTACACCAGTGTGTACTCGCCAAGAACATGTCTGTGATGCCGCGATTTTTATTCTTTATGAATTTATGCTCAGATTATATTCGGTAAACTACGCTACAAACGCTCTTACCCCTCCTGTCTCCTCCCATCACTCCATGGTTTTGATCATGTTAACCTTGTGAGAATGGTAACTAGCTAGTGCTTAACTCTAATAGTTCAAAACGCGTGATGACGCAACCGTGCTTTGACTGACGTTTTTCGTGACGTGTGTTCCACGTGCCATTCACCTGATTAACTCTACTGGCCGTGAACTGGTACTACCCTAAGGTCACCACTACCTCCACTATATTTACTGTTACTGGGAGTGTGTGTCTGTGTGTGTGCGCGCGCGCAAGAGGGAGAGAAATAGATTACTTCAACATGTATACATTATCTTGTTATATTATGTTTATGTCTGTATCATCTCCTCCTATATCATGTATATGTATTATTTCTTTGATATCATGTATATGTATGTATTTTAATATTATGTATGTATTACTTCCAGTGCGAGCACTATTAGGAATTGCCCTTTAGGGTAAAAAAAGTTGTATTGTATGACGCAACTTTGTTCATACTGACGTCTTTCGTTACGTGTGATGACCCAGCTTTGCTCATATAGACGTCTTTCGTGACATGTGATGACGTAACCTTGTTCATACTGACGTCTTTCGTTACGTGTGATGACCCAGCTTTGCTCATATAGACGTCTTTCGTGACATGTGATGACGTAACCTTGCTCATACTGACGTCTCTTCACAGACTTTGACTCAGTGCCTTCCCTGGTGTTCGTGGCCAAGGCCTTCGAGACGCCAGCCATCTTTTCGGCGCTTATCTCCATCATCCTCTACATCGTAAAGATCATCGTCCTCGTCAAGAAACCGGAGTTCAAGCGGCTTCACCTCAAAGCTGCGTACCTTACCTTCGGTGCCATCGCTGGTGAGACTTCTCCCCCCCCCCACATCCTTCATTTTATTTTTTACTTTTATTTTTTTCTTCATTTATTTGTTTATTGGTTTATTACCTCAGTTTTTCTTCCTTTTTTCTTTCGTCGTGTCTTCCTTTATTATTTATTTCTTACTTTGTTTCTTCTTTACATATTTTTCCATTTTTATTCATTTCTTTATTCTCTCCTTTATTTCTTCCTTTCTTCCTCTATTTCTTTTTCGTTTATTTCTTATTCAATAAAAGCTGGAAAAAACCTCAAAACAAATATTTCATAAGAAAAATTCATATTTTACATAATTTATTTCCATGATGTACACAGTGAAGAAAACAAAATCTCTAACTTATATATTTCTGTGATTAAGAAAGACTTTATCAACTATATTTCTAATGATAACGTCATCCCCTTCGCTTCACATTAATTATTTCTGTAATAAAAGCTACAGAAGAAACAAATGTCTTATGCATCCAGTACTTGTATCATTATAACTAAAATTATAACTAAAACAAAACGTCACGTCTATTATTTTCTTATCTCTATATAATTATTTCTGTGTTAAAATTAAATATCACTTCAGCTCCGCTGCTTTTATAATTATTTCTAAATCAAAACAAACCTTTACCTCATCGGTTGGTTCTGTCCAGGATTCGCTGCAGCAGTCGGTGTGATTATATTCTGTGTGATGCTGGACAAGGATCGCTATGAGCTGAAGTGGGCACCGTACCTTAACGGGGCGGGTGGTGGCCTGTACATCCTGTTCGGGGGAGGTGGCTACCTCAGCTGGAGGAACCACGCGCAGGAGGAGTTCGAAGACGACCGCAGTGACTTCGAGAAAGAGTTCGCCGACGCCAAGAACCACAGTCATCATCCTTTTTTGGACAGAAGCATTTCCAGACAGTCCGCCAAGTCAGACGTGGTCTGACAGGAAGTGATGTTGGCGTAATCGCGTCAGACCAACAGGAGGACAAGGAGGAGAACAAAAACGAACAGTTTCTGAGGGTTTCGCGAGTGTTACAAGTTTGGACTTGAATAAGCGTCACCTGAGGTTTGTAATCAGTTGCGAGGAATTTAACGATGGTGGTCTGAATTCAATAGCTTATTCGTTGGTGACGCGAAATCTCCGCTCACCAATCAGCTCTCTGCAACCCAGGTCAAGGCTTCATTTTAACTGGGCAGTCGTCGAACATTTGACCAAGTTTGGCAATATTCAGTGTGAACGTCAGGGGAAAGCCAATGGTTGTGGGAGGAATTTCGGTCCAACTTGTTAAGTCAAGTCCAATGTTTGTCAATACATCGGCCAAAGTGTGACTGGGACTGTGGAGTACTTCGGATGTTTGATGCCTCGCCACTTTACTCAGTTATGAATGACTTTAAAAACCTTGGCGTGTATGGTCTGCTTCACTGCAAAAACATGCACGATAAAACAAAGATCCAACGACAACATCAAGTGATATTTACTAGCATGATTTTTTTTTAAATCTAGAAGACGTAGTCTTTGTTGTTTCACAAAGCGTTTGGCTAGTATAGTGTATATTGATGTTGGTCGCGGCTTGGGTGTGTTTTCAGGGGAAGACAACCGCAAACGAAACGAGTGATGTTTCAGGTTGTGGAGCATACAAGACTTGCACAAAAAAAAAACGAAGTACCCGGTGGAGAAAATAATTAACAACCATTGCATTGTACTCGAGGGCTCAAAATTATCTCCCCATGAAGAACAAGGACCAGAAAAATGACTTCTACAAAGGACCAGAGTTTTTTTTTTTTTAAACGTGAAGCACTTTATTTGAGATGAGACAAAGAAAGAAATGTTTTTCTCCTTCTGTCTGCTGCAGTAGAATCAAAGAAGAGATGTTTCGTGTGTTGCGAAACGAGAAATGTTTTGTGTCACGAAACAAGATGCGACACGAAATAAAAGATGTTTCCTGTGGAGTTTATGGCTGCAATACTGCAGCTGGGCATCAAGTGACTGTAACTTCTTCACTGGAGAATTAGTACGGGACGGTCATCCCAAGACATCCAAATATTTTTATATCAAAGATTTGTTTCTCTTGACATGACCGTGTGGGTGCGATATACACAAAAGCGTAACTGGACAAGCTTATTGGCTTGAGAAGAAAAGTGTGCTTGCGCAAAGAACAAAACTGTGTGGGCACAAAAAAGGCACACTTGGAGGCGCAAAGATAAATATAATGGTACCTAGGGACCACGTGATGCATCATTTCACGAAAACTCTTCTTTGTGAGAGAGAGTGAGTGTGTGTGTGTGTGTGTGCGCGCGCGCGCGCAAAGACAGAAAGCTCTTAAAATAGCGAACCAGTCAACTGCCATCATTTTTCGTTATTGTCATTACGCATCGAAATTTGTTTGTAAAGAGTTTTATCATGCAGATTATATCGACATCATCAGCATTTGAGCTTGGAGTTCTAACCAGCGTTACCTGTCCACAAGTTATTAAGTACCTTTCATGTGGGAGAGGAACGACTATAAAACGTTTTTTTGTCAACGCTTTCTGTTAAAACCTGTTTTTTACTCTTCGGGAGACTATTTACTTCTTAATGCTGACAGTACAATACACATGACCGTCCTTATTTTGTTGGTTTTTTTCAAATTTGTGAACAGGCTAGCACGCAGCAATGTAACGCTTTTTAACATTATGTTGTTTACGACATCAAACTCTCAGTATCTAGATTATTTGATTTTTGTTTTATTTACGCATATTTCTCTATCTTTATATGCTAGCATTTTTGTAGCCGATCAGCCAGCTATGGACTCGGTCATGCAGTTTGTGTGTGTGTGTGTGTGTGTGTGTGTGTGTGTGTGTGTGTGTGTGTGCGTGCGTACGCGTGCGAGGTAAGGGTGAGAATAGTTCTGGGTATAATTTCAAGCGTTTGGGATCAGGGACTGCGCTAAACCAAGAGCATTTTTAATAGCAGCATCGTTTTATACTTTAGAGAACAAACACGAAACGGTTGATCACGAAGCGTTAAGGGCTACTTAAACTCTCCGGACTTTTTCTTTTTTCCATCTCATAATTAAGCATCGGGATTGATGATCGAAAACAGCGGGAAAGTTATGAATTAATATTTAAAGTGTGTTCTTGTGTATCTATTAAAGAAACAGCAAGGTAATTTTATTTACAAGCAGGGAAGTTGTTTTTCTCCTCATAACATCTACAACGATGACATCCTGCTGAAAAACAGAGGCCAAACCCTTCGTACTGACCACTTTACATTCCAGCAGGGCTTTAGGGTTCGGTTGTTGGTGATCTTGCATATTGTTCGTTGTCGTGGACGATCGAAGGAATATTTTTGGGGTGGGGATCTGAAGCAGAAGAGTGCGAAAAGTACTGTAACTAAATGACATCACTTAGGCACGGTAATGGTCACTTCTACACTGTAACACAAGCGGCTGCACTGGGCGTTGCCAAGGAAACGGGCAGGGCAGACTGAGGAAAGTAGCATTATTGGTTGTCGCCCTGTTGAGACTTGGGCCGCCACGTCACGCCTTTCAGAGTATTGTGCTAATTATTTGTTCCTTTCTGCCCCCTTAAATTTTTTTCTTTCTATTTCTCTCTCATTTCCCATTTTCTCCTCCACGCAGCTTTCCCTCTTTCTCCGTTCCAAGTCTGATCCATTTAATCCCATTCTTTTCGTTTTTCTCGAAGTGGATCTGTTTGAAGTTTATTTACTATCTTAAGGTTTGTTTCAAACAACTGCTCAAACAATTTTCTTCTTTTTCATCTTGGTTCATTATGGAAGTATTTCATTGTTGTTTTTACTTGCTTGTATCTTTCTTTCTTACTCCGTTGCCTTGTCTTTCCTTCCTACCCTCTACCACTTTCTCGTTCTCTCCCTGCCGTCCCAGACTCTAATGATGATTATTGTTTTGTTTTGTTTTGTTTTGTTTTTTTTAGTCTGCCCATTGGCACAGACTTGTCTATTGCTGACAAAAATAAAGAAATATAATTTTGTAACGAAGTCTGACGAATCCCAAGATAGGACTATTTGTGGAAATAAGCTGTCTGATTCCTTCGTTTTATAAGACCTTTTAGAACTTCGGGGTATCTTCTTTGATGTCACACTTGATTCGGCGATTGGTGTTTACTCTGTTATTTCAGTTTGTAATCTTAGATTTTACATTTGCAATACCTTGTTTCCCATTTTTTTTAAATTGAATATTTTGTAATTGTAATCCTGTCTTAGAACCCGTAGCATTAATTAGGAAGAAGAAAGCTACACAATCCTGACTCCTGTCTTTGAGTCCCAAGCGGTCCGGTGGCAAATACAGTGAAGATTGGCTGCCTGGGTTCAGATCTCGTCTCCGGCACGCTGTTCTTTTTCAGCATATGACACATGATTACAACGCTGGATGCTTTGCCGTGATATAGCCTTAGCTGCCTCAGTCTTAGTCTCGAGTCCCAAATCTCTAACATGGTTTTAGAAACGTAGGGAAGACTTTCTTATGGCAATAACACTATTTACTATTGATGACCTCGCCCTTCTCTCAAAGTAAAATCATTTCATTGTTATTACGGAATTCAATTTGATTTTCTATGCTATGGCCAGACTGACACTTTACTTTGTGCATTGTTCATGTTGGTGTTGGAGGTAGCTGCAGGCTGCACAGTGCAAGCAGACAAGTCACGTGACCAGATCATGTCGGTTTCTTTTCATAAGTTGGTTGTTTTTGTTTTTTGTTTTTTTTATTTTGGTGATGGTAGTAGGTGAGGGGGAAGGGTAATATTTTATTATCCTAGTCAGGCTAAACTTTACGTATACTGCCCCAGCTATTGTTGCATACCTGATGTTTTGATATGTTGTCACGAAGTCACTGTTGTCAAGCCGTTGTCACCATTTCCAGGCCTTTATTTTTAGGCTGCCTGTTTTGTTTGCTTTTTGGCATTTCAGCTGCGTTGAAATTCTGTACAGAATTTACAGCAGATGTTTGAAACGGTTTCGAAAATTGGTAACAGAACATTTTGGTAAAGAACATTTGCCCACGCATGCGCAGAGAACCGGGAAGAAGGGTGTGGCACTTGTGCAAAGAAGAGAACCGGGTCAAATATTAAGACAGAAAAGTTTGAAACCAAAGAGAACAGAGCATGTGAACGCTGTGTTGTGACTTTCAAAACTTTCTCCAGACTACTCAACGTTTTTTGTTTTGTTCTGTTTTTTCGGAACGTCTCCATTTCCCTCGGTCTCCTTCCACTTTCTTCTGTGTTCGCCGTTTCCTTTTGATTCCTTGATATTTTTTTTCCATTATTCCTTCTCTACGTTTACCTCCCCTCCGAGTCGTCCCATCTTCAATGTCATCATATAATTTAACCCGTATTAAACTCACATTTCTGCTACACGTAGGTTCTAAATCAAACAACCGTATTGGTCCCGCGCGATAAAAATATTTTCATTACTTACCTCGAACTGAAAAATGCTGTAAATTCGGTACAGAAGTTTATACAGCTAAATCACTCCAGTGGATTCATGACCTGTCCCATGGGTCCAGCAGTCCTTTTTCTTCGGTTTAAATTTCGTGCGTGCGTGCGTGCGTGTGTGTGTGTTGTTGCTGTTGTTGTTGTTGTTGTTTTCTGTTCGTATTTTGCACTGACTGGAACAGCTTTACGTGAAGGACACCTGTTTGCCGACCTCAGACTGTGTCTTTCATTGACACCCAAATCCAGGTGTTCCGGTTCTCATGCAAAGACCTATCTGCTGACCACTCAGTTTCTGAGCGAAATCTTTCAAGAAACGTCCATTTTTGCCAATCGCATAGCATTTTCCTTCAGTTTTTTTTTTTTAAGTTACGACTAGCACCGGGCATGTAACACGTCTCCAGGGGAACCAACCGACCAATCAGACGTCAGCATTGTAAGGATTATCATACAGGTGTGTGGTCGCGCTTCCGTGGCTTCTGGAAGGTGCGGAAAGAATAGGTTTTCCAGGTAACATGAGGAAGTTTATGGGGTCTCCTTAGCTGGTGTGGGACGTCGCGCCTACGGAGATGAGCGTCACTCACTACACCGCGGACTTTGATAGAACCACCTCCATCCATTGGGATGGAGCAGTGTAGGACCAGTGGCCACCTTTTTTGTCATAAAACAAGCAGTAGGGGAAAGCTAGTGAGGTCCGAGCGTGTCGGTTTTGAGCAGTTTTTCTCAGCATTATCTGCCCCAGATACTTACTTATTCCACAATTATGCGGTTACACCCGTGTGTGTGTGTGTGTGTGAACGAGATATAGGGAGTGTATGCGTGAGTGAATGCATGCCTGTGTACTTCGCAGCAGTCCCGTTAACTGACAATTAAAGGCATTTCACATTTACCTCGTTCTTTTTTATAATTAACCTGACATTTTGTAAGTTATTATTATTATTTTTGCTCTGGTGTATTTATCATTCATCATTTATCATCATTGTTTATTTAAGATAATGTTTCCTTGTCCTTAAGCGTCTTATGATCTTATTACTTAGTAAACGGCAATTTTTTGTTTGACTGCCCCACGGGAACATTTGACAAAGAGTCATAAATTAGTCAATATGTAACTAGTTAACGTGACCCATTGTCATACACTTTAATGTTAGGTTCTTGTTGTCTTACATCTCTTTAATTTTCTTTTGGCTTACATGGTGTGCACGCCCCAGAACCGCTTATAAGGGTGAAACGAGTTATCTTTATTGCCAGTCCTTATCTCCCCTTCCTTATTATTTCTTCAGGAAGCAAAGCCTAGTCATCGCATCACAACTCGTCACGTCCTACTGGTCAGTGTTGACGACAAGGCTGATAAACGTTAGAACGACAGCAGGACTATCGTTCGTACTATGTAATGCACAATGATAATAATAATAACAACACAAATAGTATTGATAACAGCGTAGTATTATATTGACCTATTGTCGTGTTTGTCTTTTTCTAATCGCACAAGAGTACCTTTTGTTTATTTAAGAACACGATATTGAAGGGTTTACTCGGTAGAGAGACAACATTGACTTAAATGACTTACAAAACCACAACCACCCCTCTTCCTGTCACCTTTGCTAACTAGCCTTAAGTCCCCTTCCCTTTGTTTTTCAATTTACTTTTCTTGCTCCTTTTCTCACTCTACGCTATTTATTATAATATTTTATGATAAGTCGACACATTAAATTACTTTTTTGGCAAATTATTATATGACCGCCATGCAAAAATGTGCCAAAATGTGTCAGTTATGGGACTGTGCCCAGCTTAGCAGGTTCCTTTTGGTCACAGATTGTGTTCTAGCTGACATCTTTAGACAGGACCTTCTTGACTTGCCACACATGACTATGGCAATTATTTTATATGACTGTCATGTATGTATATGACTGTCATGCATGTATGCGCAAAAATATAGTCACATATTTGTGTGTTTGGTGAAGGAAACCTTCTACAGAGGTGGAGAGGACGCTGTTGCACGTTGTACCCAGAATAGCCGAACTTGACAGTTGAGATACGATCTGGCAGATAGTATCTAACTTAACAGAATTATGAATGTTGTTAATCCTTTTTTGTTACCGCGATCACAGAGCTATTGCTTCGTTTATCGCGCACGTACAGAGTTGTTTATCTTGCGCATAAAGTGGAGAATTATTTTCTTTATCGTGCACATAAACTAAACAGTTATTTGTCTCGTCTCGTAGGGAAATGACCAAAACTGCATTTGACCTGTTTACTGCAGACACATGTGGGTCCAGTGGCAAATCGTAACATAATCATCATTGCTTTTGTTGTTGACAAAGCGAAATTAATGTTAATGGTGACCAAATTATTCACCAGTTCTTTGGAGGTTTGTTTGTTTTTGTTTTTGTTTTTTTTGTTTGTTCGTTTGCTTGCTTGTTTGTTTGTTTGTTTTTTGAGTGAGGAAGTGCCATTGTGTTTACTCAGAGTACAAGAGCAGTATACGCTGTTGAATGGCACGTTCTGTACAGCTGAGTGGTCATTGGTACATAGTGGGATCATATTAATGTTTGGTCAGTTTTCATCAACTCTTCTTTTTATTATGAATATGTGCGTTGTATTTGTAAAGTATGCGAACTAAAGAACACTATACAATCATTAAATTTTGTGTAAAGGCGAAGTGTTGAAGGTTTTTTTTTTAATTATTTGGTTGTTGTTTGTTTTGGGGTCTTTATTAACATATTAACTCACTGCTACGTATCTAGCTACCAGTATACTATATATATACGATCGTCTGTGTTGTGTGTGTATGTGTGTGTGTGTGTGTGTATTTCCTAATACAAGTTAGGACTTCTGAATCTCCTGACATGTGCTTAATCCAATGTGCACGTTTGTGGATTTCGGTGGAGACTTTGGGAAGAACTGAAAAGGAAGAGGACTCGCCGATATATCGGCTGTTTCTGTCGACTGGTGAAGTTGTCGAGAAACTACGCGCGGTGTATGGCGATGGCTTCTGTTTTGCTGCTCATTATAGAGAGTGATTCGAAAAGAGAAGAAAACAAGTGTTAAAACGAGCGAATAAGCTGCCCTGCCTCTTAGTGCCCCTACCCTGCATCCCCATCTCATATCTGGGGCGATCTCACGTCGCCCCGGACTTCGGCAGCTTCCCTGTGGATTTTCCGTTTTTCATTCCCTCTCCTACAACCCTCAAGATAACACACAGCAGGTTCCTATCCACCGCCATTTTCGTGCTATAATCATAAAGTGGAAGAAATGAAAAAAAAAAAAACTGTAAGTGAAATCGTGTGTGTGTGTGTTTTTTTTTTTTTTTTTGTTTGTTTGTTTTGTTTTTTGTTGTTTTTTTTACAGTGTCACGTGATTCAAACTATAAAAATGACGAACGCAAATTTGAATTTTTACTGTTTTATTTGCTCTTGAGCGCAGAATAAAATTTAGTACTCCAAGACTTAATCTAATAATTCAGACATTTATTTGAAAACGAGAAGCTCGTTTCGAGAGCTTGACATTTATGAATTGCAAATTTGTCTTGCAATGGCACAAGGCAGAGATATGGCCATTTGCTGTCCGTGTTGCCCAGTTTTCTACATGCGAATATTTCCATTCCAGACTTTTTCCATTGCATTCTTTATACCGAGACAGGGCTAGTGGATCAAACATTTTTCTTTTTTACACTGCGTTTACAGAAAATCTTTATCTTCAACTAGCGATTCATCACAAATGTTCTTCGTAGCAAACGACACCGAGTTACAAGGGAAGTAATTAATGTAGAAAAACTATTCCTGAATTTAAAGTCTTATTACTTCCCCTGTCATTTCTCACGCATGTTTTGCCTGATAGTCTGCAGATGTGCACTTACTGGAAACATTTAGAGAGATGGCACTATAGCTAATGCGAAACAGCATTCTCATTAAAAGCATTTATTATCGAATGAAGGAAAGGGGAAAATTTAATAGCAAGGAGGGGGAAAAAAAACATCAATATTACGGACCGCACTTTGGAGAAGGGAGAGATCAGTGGTACAGGAAGAGATTCCGATTTACCGCAGTGTGTATAGATGAGGCTTATGCGATGAATACATGGGTGAGCTTTTTGCATCTTGCACATGTGAATCCTTCTTACTGCAGTGGGTACCGATGAGGCTCACATGGGTGGGTTCTTTGCAGTACATACAAATAAACCCGTCTGGTCCTCGACATC
Organism: Marisa cornuarietis; assembly: GCA_004794655.1. NCBI lineage: Eukaryota > Metazoa > Mollusca > Gastropoda > Architaenioglossa > Ampullariidae > Marisa > Marisa cornuarietis. The sequence continues at coordinate 2,637,953 of SMMW01000627.1, read as the reverse complement.
CCTTGAAATGTCGAAAATAAAGGTCGAGAAAAAACAGCAAGTCGGTCAGAATCTTGCAGACTTTAATCCTCCGCGGAAAAATTTTCTTAAGCGCAACACCAGCATGTAGTATCATGCATTTCTCACTTGTCATGGCTGAGGGTTTTAATTTATTTGCTCCCGAGGTGTGATAGGTCTTTTGTCTAGCAGTCTTCATTGGAATGCTTTCTTGAAAAGTGAGCCTCAAAAGGTTCCCCTGTATCCAAAATGATGATAGTGGGATGTTGAGGACAAGACCTTGACCTTGTCGTGTTGACTGCTCTCGGTCGTAGGTCATGCACGTAAGGGTCGGGTAGGAAGAAGTGCGTTGCGATGACAAGGCAGATGACGACCGACAACATGCACAACGTTTTGCCGGGTGATCTGTGTCTCCGCCACATGCTGAGTTTTTTGTCTTTCCAGGTGATCCCAAACCTTAAAAAAACGGGGTGATGGGTAGGTTATTAGCTCACTTCTTTATAAACACATACACACACCAGCTGACTATATTCACAAAACTTTGAAAGATAGGTCTCTGCACATCATTACGAGGAATTCATCTTACACTCTCCGTATAAAAATAAATCAGATGGCTTTCTCACAGATGTGTGTGTGTGTGTGTGTGTGTGTGTGTGTGTGTTCTTAACATTACACATTTATACAAGCTTCTTACGAGCAACAGTCAACAAACTGAAAATAGATGGAAGCAAAACACCAGATGGAAGGATGGCATATGGAAAAACAGAATAACGGAATATTGCCTATTCCTTATAAGCAGGTGAGATTTGTCAGTACAGAGATCGAAAGTCTATCACTAATACCGACAATCGCACAGAAAGCAGCAATTGCAGAGACAGTGACGAGTGCACAGAAACCAGAGAGAAACGCAAAGATTGTGACAAACGCACGGATATTGAGAAGTGTTCAGTTGTTGACATTTCGTTCAGATCTTCACAAACGCACGCATGTTGACAAACCTGTGAACGGACACCAAGGGTAGACGATCTTTAGGAGGTGAGTGTCAGCGGCGTGTGTCTTACTGGGCCGTTTGTTGCGTCAGGTGAACATTAAAAAGTCAGACCAACAGGATGTGATGGAGGACGTGGCAACATTTCATAGCTCTACACACGCATGCGCCTTAACATGTTCCCCATCCCTCCCCACACATAACGATTACGACAGGACCATTGAGCAGCTCATATCTTAATGCAATGAGGCGTAACCGGAAGACTGGTCATTATACAAGACCTGTTTAAGAAGGAGGGAAGAAAGTGCAGTGTACCTGTCCATCACTTCACCTGAAATCCTCCTGTCGGGTCCCAAATTATATCGTTCAGCTTTTTTGCCCGTAAGTTTCGTAATCTGACGAGGAAACAAAGCTATCTGTGCGTGAGTGACACTGTGTGTGTGTGTGTGCGTGCGTGCGTGTGTGTGTGTGTGTGTGTGTGTGTGTTTGTTTGTTTGTCCCCTCTGTATAAATATTTGTCTGTCTGTCTAAATTTTAGTCTGTGTGTCCGTCCGCTGGGCTGTGTGAGAATTGTTGTGTGTTTTTGTCGCCATTACGTGCGGTCCCTCAGCAGGTCACAGGTCTGTGGCATGTTCCTTATGGACCGTGTAAAATCTCGTCCCTGCCGTCTTTGATCATAAATTCAAGCAGACGTGCCGAGCTGTCAAGCGGGCGTTTTAATGAGCCTACCTTTTCACACTGCGTAAATAGCCTGAGTATATAAATGTGTGTGTGTGTGTGTGTGTGTGTGTGTGTGTGTGTGTGTGTGTGTGTGTGTGTGTGTTGGAGAGAGTATGAGTAAGCGATGGGATTATGATGATGATTGTACAGATGCTGATATAAAGGACCTATGTTCACGATGAGACAGAGACACCTAGAAAAAGAACAAAGATAAAGACGGAAAGAGAGAAAGAATAAGAGAAATATACGAGAACAAGAACGAGATTGAAATAAAACAAGGAAAAAGATTTCCTATGGAATTATATTTTCGATGTAAATGTCCTCTATTTTTAATAATGCCTTCAACACCAATGAATAAATTATTTTGGAAAAAAGTAAACTCAATACCGTCGTCGTGCCAGATATAAATGTCAAGGTACGTAAATCTGTAGTAAATTAATTCTGTTTGTGAATACACCAGTTTCAATAGTATAATCTGACGTTGAAAACTTTTAAAAATAATTTCACGTCAAGGTGTTGTTTGGCAGCAAAACGCTCATACCACGCACTTGCATTACTGGACTGCTTGCAGACGATTTTTTTCAGTGAAGTCATAGAACGAGGCTGGTTACAAAATAACTTCCGGTTTAGTCACGTTTCTTTTGAACTACTAGAACGAGGCTGGTTACAAAATAGCTTCCGGTTTATTCACATTCATTGTTAAGGCTCGCCGAGACTAACAGCGGAGAACTTCTCAAGAGGCTCAGCGTTGGTCTCGGCAGACAGACAGCAGTCCATCTATACACGTCCGTGCTCATACTCTGCTGAGACTAGTGTTAACTTCGCCAGGACTGAGTTACCGTCACACATCCATGTGCTTGTGCTTCTCTGACGAAGGCGAGCCTTAAATTTCTTGCACGCAAAGCCGTCAGATTTTAACAGATTCGAAGAGATTTGAGCAGACACTTTTCTAACCCACCCAGTCACATATTTTATTCACGAGACAATAAGACTCGCTAATGAGAAGCCCCGACCTCGACTTTCACCTGAACCCGATGTCTCTAGTCAGCGCAGACTCAACTCCACCCAGAAGAAGGAAAACTGAATACAAGCACTGCTACTTGGTGCAAACAAATAAGTTTTATAATTTTGAATATATAAGCTATACTTTTCAACCTACAGCTGTTCATTTCAATACATATCATAAGGTGTACAAGCTACAGGGAAATATCTATCACAGTTTTGTCTGAGTTGTAGTTATTCATCCCATTTTATACACCCGCTGCTACTGTTCATTGAATGCCACTTTACCACGCAAATTATTAGTCATGATATTTCAGTTTTATTTATACTATTCACTTTTGTAATATAATTGTCATGTTCCACTTTTACTGTGCAAAGTAGGTGCTGTAATATTCAGTTTTATTTGTACTATTCACTTCTATAATACACAGTACCATCTATTTCTACATTGTCTTCTAGCTGCAACATTTTGACACTACAGTTTGATGCTGATTAACAGGCAGTGTATTGACTGCTGTGGAGTCAGTGCTCGACACCTACATCCGAGATAAGACTGAGAGCCCGGAGGCTGACTTTACAAGCGAGGGATTTTCTGAGCGAGAAACAGGAACTAAACACACGACCTTTTATGACAGTGATAAATTATTCTTAATCACACGGGCAGGGGCGTGTTTACCTGCACCGACCTACCTAGAAAATAATGTAATAACATTAATGGTCTATCAAGAAGGAATATATATATTATACTGAGTGCCAACAAATGGCGTCGGCTACCTATAAAAAGAAGCTTTTCGCGATCTGTAAGAGGCTCGCCATCTTGAACCCAAGTAAACATGCAAACGCCAAAATGAGGTCAAGGTTTGTTTATTTTGTAACAAAATGCTTGTTAGAGGAGATTTCACACTTTTGTAAATGAGGAAAGATCGCAAATAGTGGAGGAAAATGAGGTACCCGGAGAAAATCTCTGACGGCAAGCCTTGTGAACAGGTTCCACATCCAGAGACAAAAGTTTGTGAGCTTCAGACGAGGTCTTAGCGGTTATTCCAGTGGTAACGGTGATGTCCGTGTGATACTACTGTGCTACTGAGAAACACTTTAGTTCTGCACGTGAGACAGGGTCTTTAGGTGTGCTGTAAGTCGGGTCGTCGCGATAGATGACGAAAGAAAAGGATGTCGTTACCAGCCAGAGCGATGCCAGGAAACGGGTGACCAAGAGATCTCAAGGTGTCTGCCGGGTAGGAGAACCAGCAAACACACATCGCTTATTAATGGTATGCGTGATACACGATCATACACATATACATATAACTCAAATGCATGCTTATACAATCACAAACACTCATACGTACTCACAAACACATACACGATCACGCACACACACACACACACACTCACTCACACTCTCTCTCTCTCTCTCTCATAAACGTTCATACACGTACCTACACATACACACTTATCCCATACACAATCACGCACATATAACTTAAATACATGCTTAAACACGCACAAACACTCACTAATACTCATGCACACATACACATTCATACATCCTTATCAACATGCATACACATACACATAAACATAAACAATATGTTGACGTCACATCGCCCACTGAGATGCATCTTGAGTTTGCCCGACAGGTAGGGACAGGGCGTTATATCAACCAACTTCTACTTTTCTAAGATTCAAGATTCTTTAGTCTGTCACCGTCTAAAGGATATTGAGATATTTAAAATATATCCATACATATTCACACACATTCCTATCTTTCTGTACAGTATCTCTCACTTGCATACATACACTTACTGGTAGGTTTATGACAGTTAATATAAAAAAACAGAAAAAAAGAACATCAACAAAATACAATTAATTCTTTGTATCACACATTATTTCTTTTTCCCACCCTCTTCGTGTATACCTGCATATTTAGTCAAGTAAATTAAAACATATCAACACATGTAAACAAAGGATATACACACTCTTGCTCTCTTCTTCTCTCACTCTCACTCCTTCACATGCATTATGTATTCTTTCCTATTTCTTTACCCTCCAAAGGGTACTGTACATATTAACACACTCCCATTCATCCCAATATACAAGATCTCACTCACACCTCCCCATACACACACTACATACATATTTTATCAGTTCATGTAGTTCACCATCCTTACTAATATCTTCATAAATCGAGCTAATCTGCTGAGGGTCTTTTTTATACTTTGAAGTTAATAATGGCCTTGGTTGTGGATAAAGTAACTGTGGTGTGGATAGTGTGGATAGGAGCATTTGCAGCCTCGCTTACAGCTCTTCAACTGGATTGAGCAATCTGGTAGCAAATACGAACTGCACACATCTTTTATCCTCCCATATGGCATTATATAGACATAACGTTTACATGTTCTATTGCAAAACGTAGGTCCGTGTGTGTATTATTAGTATTCTGTCTATGTGTTTATAGGGTTTTTTTTCAAGCGCTATGTGGTAAGCATTGATAGTGGAATAAAGCGCTCTATAAATTAACTTTATTATTATTGAAAACGCTTGCTCACGCACTTACGCATAATCATCCAAATACATGCCCCCCCGGACCACCTCTGTCTGTCTCTGATCTACGAAAACGAAAGTCCTGGTGATATACGAACCTCAGCACACCCTCCCCGATGCATACAGTTTCGGTTTCTGCTTCAGGGGAAATAATCAGCTTGTGATAATTTTCAGTACCGTCCTAGCTACGTCTCTTGGTTCTGTGATATGCGTCTGTCACGGTAAATAAAAATTAATAATAAAAATTAATAATACAAATAACCGATAACAAACGAAAAAAAACTATAAACAGATATCACAAACTTAAAGCAGAAAGAAGTTTTGTCATCCAAGCTGTCTGAACATGTCTACCACCTCGTAAGATACTACGAGGGGGAAAAAAACAAATATAAACGTCTCACTAATTTGTTATCATGTAGGATAACACTGAAATGGAAGTCATTCACAAGGAGATTGACACGTTATAATTGTGTCAAAAACCTTTTGACATGTTATTTAGTCATTCCCTCGCCTCTTTCTGAGTCTGACATTATCAAATGTGAAATGGCAGACGAGGCTCAGTTTTCGAGAAAAATGTGAGCTTGAATGCTGACTATAGTTCTTGTACTTCATTTAGTCTCGGAATGTTTTAGACAATAGCGGTGAGAAATATGTAGGCAAATTGTCAGTGTCTAGTGTGTTAACAATAACAGTGTCCAGTGTAAAAACAATATAAGATCTTCATGGACACTGCTGCAGCAGCAACGTCAGCTCCATCGTCTTTGGTGATGAAGATGCAGTCAATATACCTAGTCTTGAGGAGGACATTTATCGCATGCCAACTGATCTGGACATAGACTGCACGGGAGGCAGAGGAGAAGTTAGCGTGCGCAATAACTTATCTTGGAAATATTTAGATGGCTTGTCACGATTGTCTGGAAATGTCCTTGTGGATGAATACAGTTGAATTGATTGACAACAGGCTAGAGCTGTCCAATTACTATTATTTTCATAGAGTAATGAATCACTCCCACTGTTTTTGACTTCGGAAGGAGAATGATGTAGGATTAATGGAAAATTTTATTGGGAGTTAACTAAGAAAACATGGAAATGGTTGCAGGGCGTGGAAAGCGTGTGGCAGTAGACGAAAAACAAGTTCCGTTTATTTAGTGGAGTAGACGTGGAGATTGTTTGCTGTACGTCTGGTGATAACATTTCGATGATGCGTAGCAAAACGATAAGATATTTTCACGATAAAAGATTATTCTACTAGCGCCCACTCTTAATACTTCTGTAGACAGCACTCAGTCAGAAATTGCATATTGCTATCGGAGCCAAACAGAAAGCATTAAACTTTCCTTTTACAAAAGTTTTGTGACAGGTAAAACGATCTAGTAGTTGTTGTAGCTAAGCCTGTGTATATCTGTCATATACTTTATTAACTGATAACAGTGGTACCCGGCGTTGCCCGTGTGTTTTCCCTATATCTACCAGCTTGTTAGATTGAATTTATTAAGTTAAAATGGGAAGATGTTTCAATCGTCGAGCATTCATTTGACGATTTATCTGTTTGTATGTTTTGATTTGTGCTTTTGAACAAGTGTGTTCTTGTCATTTTTCTCATTTAATGTCTCTTGTTAGATCTATCTTGTGTTGTTGTACGGGTGTGTTGTGGCACTGTCATTACGTGTATTGGCACGTGTGTTTGTGCGTATTTGCTTTTTTGTGGATTGTGCAAAAAAAAAAAAAAAAAAAGGCTTACGAGTAACAAAATTCCCACAGCAAGATCGGACAGGACACGACGACCACTAATCTGTCTCTGTATATCTCTCGTCGTGCTGCCTGTCCTGCCGCACTGTCTGCTGGGATGTCTTCCACTCTGCCTACAAACTGCTTCTCTGTAAGATCTTGTCTGTAGGTTTGAGTATATGTAAAATTACGTGCATATATGGCCGAGTTTGTGAGAGAAAGAGAGAGGGAGAGAAGGGAAGAAAAAGAAAGAGAAGGGTATTTTCTGGGAGAAGGGTATTAATGGATCTTAATCACTGTCTCCAGTGGAAAGTAACCTCCTTGGGTAATTCGCGTGACGGTGTAATACAGTCATCTGAAACTCTCTTATGGAGGTGATAACTAGCACAGTGATCATTACAGCTGAAATAAAGTGATAACACAGTAGTCTGAACGATTGAAATAAAGTGATAGTAGGGTTGTCTTTCCTCAACAGAAATAAATGGATAACAAGCACGGTAGTTATAACTGTCAGGGTTTAACCGGTGAATCTCATAGATATAGGAATGATTATTTTATTCTCTCTTTAGTTTTTTTACCGTTTCTTCTCCGTCTGTACCGGGACGTCTGTCTGTCTGTCTGTCTGTCTGTCTGTCTGTCTGTCTGTCTGTCTGTCTGTCTGTCTGTCTGTCTGTCTGTCTGTCTGTCTGTCTGTGTGGTCCAAACACCTATCCTTGAACCTGAGGCTGTGTATGACGAGGTCACTACGTCACAAGTTTCGATACGTCAAGTTTGTATTTCCGCCTTCAGATTTTGACGTCATTAAATAAATTGGTGCACACAGGGCACTCTCCAAGCTCTGTAGCTATGGCAACCAAACTGTAACTTTGAAGGTCTAGAGTCAGACGGGTCAAGAACTTTAAATGATTAATATTGGAAAATCTTCAAAGAAACTTAAAGAGACTTTCAAACTTCTGATGCTTACAGTTAGGAATTGTAAACATGTCACTCCTCTCCTTCGTTTTCTCCACTGGCTACCCATCCGTTTTCTCATTCAGTACAAACTGTTTGCTGTTTAATTTCTTTGCAGGCTCCTGCCCTGACTGTTTCTCTGAATTTCTCTTTACCAACATCCCAGCCAGACAACTCCGCTCTTCGCCTAACGACCGTCTCCTAACTATTCCTGTCACCAACAACAACATATGGTCACGGGATTTTAGTTACTGTGCAGCCAAACAATGGAACTCTCTCCCCTTTCCACATCCCCCACCTATCCACCATTGAATCTTCTAAAAGAAAACACACCTCTTTGTTGAGTATTACTCCTAACAGTCCACGCAATGCTTCTCCTTCTTCAACTCCCTCTCCCTTTGCCGTTTATTGCTACTTACCAACTCGTCTTCCTCTGCTGAATCACGACACTGATTGTTCTTGTTACCAGATTCCGCCTTGCGTTTTCTCTATTTGTCTCTTATTAGTCATCAATACTGTTGTTCGTCCTTCCGTTCCTTCGTATACTGTCCATGTCTTGATCTTTTCTCACGCGCTAAGCGCACGCTCTTTACGAACGCATGCGCTATGCAAATCACGCGTTGTTTATTATTGTTATTATTATTATTAATGAATTACGCCGAGGTTTTCATGTTTCAAAACATTTTCATGAATGGTGACTTTGTGTATGTATTTATACATATATGAATGTCTGTTTGAATAGTTATTTACCTTTCTTTCACGATTTCTATTTACTGCAAAGAGCACGTGATCGAATGAGCTGGCTTACAAACTCCATCGAGAAATCCTCCTTGAAGCCTTGACACCCTGGTAGTGACACCGCCATTCCAAAGTACACATTTTATATACATATACCATGATTTTAACAACACCGGTATTTCAATAACTGCTTTTGGTCCATCTCCAGATTACCTGTGATGTTTGCCGTGCTTTCCTTGTGACAACATCTCTCTCTCTCTCTCACACACACACACACACACACACACACACACACACACACACGCACGCACGAGTACAAGCGACATAACTCAGTCTTTTTCTATAGTTTAGTATCAACTAATGACTTCCCTTCGAAAACAAATTCACTTTGATAGTGTTATGACTTCCTTGTTAAATGATCCTTAATGGCTGCGACAGGTGCTCTATGTGTGTGTGTGTGTGTGTGTGTGTGTGTGTGTGTGTGTGTGTGTGTGTGTGTGTGTGTGATTCATTCCTTTCCGTGTTTTCCACTGTATCAATCTCTAGCTGACAAAATGTAAGAGGGGTCAAATTCAATAGATCAAGTCTCACTTCATATGAGAAAGTCAGGCAAACGCGTGTGCATTCACATCCCTAATGCACGACTTTAGGGGGGGAACTGTTAATTAAAACCAAAAGAGGCTGATTAGGGAATTTATCTCCATCCACCCACCGAACCACACACACGCACGCACGCACACACACACACACGTGCACACACACACACACACACACACACACACACACACACACACACACGCGCGCACACACACCGACCGTATATCCATTATGTTATTCGCAGGCGATATAACCTCTCATCCCAAAACGAAATCTTTCGTCTGTCAAGCACGGCTTACAAACTCTGTGCGCATATGAAAAATGTGCATGCACCTTCGCAGACGGCATATTGAGTTATTCCACCCATGGTCCTAACTTAGCCTTGTAGTGTAGCCCCGCCCACTGAGCTGTCGCCTGACACACATCGCCTTTCACCACCTATATGAAAAGTGGCTAAACTTTCTGGGAAAAGAAGCCAAAAGAAGCATGATGTGCTTTCTCAGAAATGAAATGTACCTACACACACACACACACACACACACACACACACACACACACACAGGCATGAGTTTGAATACACGCGTGCAGCACGAAATGGCATTTGAATACACGAACAGATACAGGCAAACAGATACGAACACCTGCACACACTAAAGCACACGCCTACCCATCCACCCACCCTCTCTCTCTCTCTCTCACACACACACACACACACACACACACACACACACACACACTGCTAAACAGAGAAAGAGAGAAATAAAGAGAGTGTGTACATGCACAAGAGAGATAGTGAGACATATTGTATTGTACAGGAGGACGCCAGCTCAATGAGTTTATTATTTTTCTTACTGTACTGCATTAATTTTTCTCAGTGTCAACACATAAAATGCATGGCGTGCTTCTCAGTCTTGCAAATCTCTGTTTCTCTCTCCACCAGCTCTTCTTCCTTCTGCAACAAGCATTGTTACAAATACTTGTTTGATTTTAGTACAGCAACAGTAAAAATTCAACAAGGTTTGCAACCCTCTGGCTCCAGTCCCCAGTGGGCGTCTTCTTTCTATCAGTCATAACAGTGGTGCATGGAAGTAGGTGAGACGGCAAAGGGCATTGGTGCAAAACTCGGTTCATATCACCTGCATATTATCACTCGTGTCATGGCGGGGAGTAGCTTCTTCAACTGATAATGGAAATTTTTGTGCTACTTAAGCAAAAGATGTTGGCAGGTGAACTGACAGACCAAGATTGACATTTTTCTTTATTCATTTTTTTCTTTCTCCTCCTTCTGTCGTTTCCTTTTTTCCCCTTTATTCTATCATTTTCCCGTTTCTCTTTCCCTCCATACTGTGTCTTCGGACACTGGGGCTTGGGTTTTTTGTTTTTCTTTTTTCTATGCTGAGGAGCATAGTAACATAGTAACACAGACACACGAGTCCCTTCCTTGTCCACAAAGTAACAGTGAACACCCACACACGCATGCACGCACGCACATACTTTTCCTCTTTCTCTGTGTTTATAGATGTTATATGGATGTGTGTGTGTGTGTGTGTGTGTGTGTGTGTGTGTGTGTGTGTGTGTGTGTGTGTGAGGGAGGTGGATTGTAAGTAGGCATGAAGGCGCATATACATTAAAACAGTTTTGTCGTATGTTTTACAATATACTGCACATAGTTCAAGAGCAGTTTTGCTTCCTGTTCAGAATTAATCTGTAATGCTGTCAAGTCACACCATGTTATGTACTTATAATTGCACTAAGCCGATTCCTACCCCCGTGTTGTCATCAATGCGCTTTAAAACAATTAACAGAGTTATATCATCTTATCTCCTTTCCTCTCTCTCTCTCTCTATATATATATATGTATATAATTCTGTCTCTGTCTCTTACTCCGAGACTTTAAATCACAGGCAGTGCTAACCTACCCTAATCAGCTCAATGTGTTGTTTATTCCAGGAATGTAATAATCCCAGTCTTAACATGTGTTTACGTTGTTTACACTACTGTAAGCCATGTCCGCTCCCAGGCTTTGTGTCAGTGGAGGGTATTAACGGTTTCTTCTGTCACCTTGTTGCAAGTTTAGATATCAGATTTTTTCCTCATCCTACGAAATCGCGGTTTTCCTGCCATGTCTGCTCACTGACATTTCGACGATCTAAAGAAACCATCAGGTTGTACAAACGGATCTCACCACGATACGTGTTTGTTGATACGAGTTCATACATACATACATACGAACCTGAAATGAAGACGGTGCAGTGAGACACACAATTAATTAAGTTGATAAATAAACAGACTCTGCACATGGAGCAGTCAGTTAAACTATCACAGAAAGTGAGGTGACAGGATGAAGGATGAAGGATGGCCGTTTCCTGCTGAATCATTTGAACGCGACATCGGACGTGGATGTCTAGGTCAAAGGTCTCTCAGCTCGGAGCGAAACCTGAGGCCTTCTTCCTCGCTCCTCTCCCTTTGATGTACGTATAGGCTGGTGGCCTCTTAATAAACATTCAATTCCATCCAATTCATATCATATTGTGTGTGTGTGTTCCCTCTCCCTCCTCGCCAACTGAGCTTTTGAGCACAAATTGTCTAGTTCTGTTCTAAAACAAACAATGCGCTCTTTCTCCCTCTCTAAATAATAATAATAATAATGCAAGTGTACGTTTGTAGTCCACCTCCCCTCAAAATGGCGAAGGCGAGCTCAGTGCACTTTACAGAAACGGCAATAACATCCTGAATCAAAAGCAACAATAGATTATGCGGCAAGGTCCTGTATAAATATCCAGTTATCCTCAGAAATTTAAAAAAAACTGTCATCAATATATATGTACATATATAGGAGTATATATATATATTTATAGAATCAAAGAACTCACGTCTTCATTTAAAAGTAATTTTTTAAACATTTTTGAAAACGCTTGAAAAAGTAGGTGAAGTAGTGTGTATCCATCACCTGATTTCTGCAAGTATTGCTTAATAATCACACTCAGCTTACAAAAGGTACTTCTATTGTCAAAAAGAAAGTAGGTGTTCAGCAATGTCGCAATGACTGACAAGACTTCAAAGTGTGGACACAAGCTGACATGTGAGTGTCTGATAGCGGTCACGTGGTCCTCCTTTCACAATCTACATCTGTACACTATGCATCTCTGTACTTTCTGTTGTTGCTATGTTTAACCCTCAAACTCACCACCTCCCTTGTATCAACAGGACGGTCAAAGAGGCTACTGCACTGTTAAAACAATCTCGCGTTCACTTATCTGATTATAAAACAATGATGGCCCATAAAAAAATAATTAAGGAGTTAATGTTTCATATGACACAAGCTTAATGGTGCATGATTAGACATGTAAGTGTGTAAGCCCTTCACGGAGCAGAACAGCTGTCACGAATATTAATATAATGTAATCGACAATTCATTATGAAATGAAATCGACAGTCTGTTATCAAATTGAAACTGACAAACTGCCATAAAATGAAAGTGACAGCGTGTCAAGAAATGAAATTGACAGCACCAAAGAAATTTTTCTAAACGATCTACTTTCTTTGCTAATGTCACACCTTTTGTATTTTGCAGCAGGTATTCGTGTACCCACTTTTCGACGAACTCGCCCAACTGGTTGTCGATCACGTGATCGAGTACCACGTAGCACTACGTCATGTCACGTACTTTTTTCCCCCTCGTTTCTCTCATCTCAGAAGGCGCACCCTGAGAAATTCCCGCGGTGGAACTCTCAGTGTAACTGGGTTACTTCTTATTCCATTCGGCATTGGGACGGTTCACTGGTTTTCAACCTCACCTGGCGGAACATTCAGACAAGTTTTGTATTTTACGTTGCTGTTTACCTGCATACAAGAAGTATGTGAGACATCACCCCGCCCCCCACCCCCACCCTTCCTTCTCCCCGGCGTCGACAAGACAGCCCCGGCGTTGTTTGTCATTTAATGCATGCTGACGTGTGTGTGTGTGTGTGTGTGTGTGTGTGTGTGTGTGTGTGTGTGTGTGTGTGTGAGAGAGAGAGAGAATTAGTTAGTGAATAAGTGAAAGAGAGAGAGAGAGATCTACTTCCTTGTGTGTGTCAGATGATACAGTTCAGCAGTTTCAAGTGCAAGTTGCAGTTTGCTTAGCTGGAGGGTCAGGCAGGTCCGGGCAGATGGAAGATGGGGGGGAAAGTCGGTGGAGGTGGTCATTCCTTCTTCATCATTTTCGTCATCTTTGTCGTCTTTGTCTCCATTTTTGGTTTCTTTATCGTCTTTGTCTCTTTCCCAGCTTCAGCATTTGCTTTTGTTCCCTCAGCTTGGAAATACACATTACAGACATGCGTTTCATTTATAGAAAGATCGATGTTCACGCAAGCTGTCTCCAGCTGTAACTGAGCAATGTCGAGTTCAATGGCTCATTTGTTCCACTGGCATCTTCAAGGTCTATGCTTAATATCACCGCTAATAAAGTAAGACAGGATTAAAGGTCTAGTGTGATGCAAGTTATTTTTCTAAAGACTGAATGACTCTCAATGGAAAATAATATTTCTGAGGGTAAAAGAATATCCCCTACATGTTACATGCTTGCAAACATCACAACATACAGAAAAATGTCAACCACACAGGAGTCAGTATTGTCTATGGATGCCTTGCGAAGGCATTAGTCAATGGAAGGCCATGGGACCACTGTTTATTTATTAGAAAGGCATCTCTATGATGTCCCAAGTTTGATCTCTGTTTGTGTATGGCGATCGAGAACGGAAAATGGGGTTATGATGTATCTAGATTTGGGGAAATAGTATTGTCTATTGTATCTCTAAACCGTCATTAGACACAAAACTTACCCCACCTGACCTTTCAGTGGCTTTCCGTCTGAAGCACATGGACGGTCGCTTTCGGCGACCATCGAGTCATCGGAAAAGACTGCAGACTGTTGCCCACTAACGCAAACAATAGAAACTTTGTTCCTTGTGACTTGCTCGATGGGATCCGGTTTGGGTTTACGTCCCATTTGCAACAGACTGAGAAATATGCTGCTGTATAGATATCTCACTTGCAAAACTTCCCTGAGATCTTCCTTACCACATACAAAGATGGCGGTCAAACCTCAAAGCGCGAAGGACATGACATGAAAGCTGAATTTGGTAGGGAAAGAGGCCCTGTGGAGCCTTTCATTATTAACGGTGAGACCATAGTACAGAATGACTATTTTAGGTTCTTGAAAACACCATCTCGAACGACCTCAGCTGGGACAACAATTTAATGTCAATCAAGGCCCAGCAATGACTTTGATTTCTGCGCTACCTGAAAAAAGTTGGCTTTAAGGGGGATGTTCAGGTTCACGTGTATCTGGCAATGATCGAGTTACTAACTTACACGATCACCGACTGGTGCGGCAGCACCACCACCCAGAAACAGAAAGTCCCAGCCAACCGGGTGGTGCGTGCAGTTTCCACAACTATTGGCTGTGACCACCCCTCTGTATGTACAATCTATGCCAAGGACGGGTAAGATTGTGCCTGACGATTCACACCCAGCCAATGGACTATTTTCTCGCGTGCCCTCTGGGGGTTAGGTGCAGACATGTCTGGGCCAGAACATATCGCCTAAGAAACAGTTTCTATGCTAAATAAATGCCCGGGGTGAACTTCGATGTGACACAAAAGGTCCGACTGTTCAGTGTGAGCAGTAAGCGCGTAGTGCAAGCGCGCGAGGAAACCCCCGTACATGCCTGTGTGCGTGTTCGCAAGTGTGTTTGGTATGTTAGTGCATGCATTCATGGGTGGAACTAATATGCATGGATAGTGTAAGTGTGCGCGCGCGTGCACATTTATTTGCACGTGTGTGTGTGTGTGTGGAAAGAAATGTGTGCCTCATGTGTGGGCGCAAGGAAAAAAATTGACTTTATATATTTGTTTTATTAATTTCAAGATTTAGATTTACATATAACAGTGGGGGAAGTGGCCTCTCCGAGTATGTGTGTTAGATGTGTATTTGTCGAGAATGTGTGTTAGATGTGTATTTGTCGAGAATGTGTGTTAGATGTGTATTTGTCGAGAATGTGTGTTAGATGTGTATTTGTCGAGAATGTGTGTTAGATGTGTATTTGTCGAGAATGTGTGTTAGATGTGTATTTGTCGAGAATGTGTGTTAGATGTGTATTTGTCGAGAATGCGTGTTAGATGTGTATTTGTCGAGAATGTGTGTTAGATGTGTATTTGTCGAGAATGTGTGTTAGATGTGTATTTGTCGAGAATGTGTGTTAGATGTGTATTTGTCGAGAATGCGTGTTAGATGTGTATTTGTCGAGAATGTGTGTTAGACTGGCATTTCTCTAGTAAGAGGCGGCCATTAGTTAGACATGTTCCTTGTGCAATGTCACGCAGCAAATGCATAAATTATTTACTAATCCATGGGGTTTATTTTTGTATTTGCCCACAGTCACTAGAGACTCTAGCTTAACCTATCAACTCCTTGCCTCGTTTAAATTCCGTGTGCTGCGTAACTCCAAAGAAGTTCATAAGCCAATTATAGTGCCACTCATTAAGCTTACGCCAAGCTTTGTTGTGGAAAAAACTTACTCAGCACAAGCTATTAATGACTTAAAGTTTTGAATTTAATTATTATCAGTCTACATAAGGACCTCAGTCTGGCTTTGTCCTCGCTTATCTTTTTTTTTTAAGACATTACCGTTGACAGTATAGACTAGCCGCTCGTGCGATACGCTCCAATGTTTTTCATACTCTTCGTTCAAATCCATCGTGTAAGGTAAGAACCTCGCTCCGAGCCATCTGTATCTTATCTCATGTTTGAACAGTCATCTGCCTGAGTTGTGAGTAGCGACACAGGGTGCGGTCAATCTCGAGATTCTCGTTATCAATGCACTCGCTTCCATAGCTACACTGGCGCGCGTGATAGAACCTGAATAGTTCTACTGGGCCACCCACTGCTTTCAAGTGTTTGAAAGGGACATGCTATGCAAAACAGCAAGGAGACTATAATAATAATAATAATAATAATAATAATAATAATAATAATAATAATAATAATAATAATAATAATTTGGACGTGTCAGTTTTAACGCTGCTGCTGACATCAAGAGATGAAGACATGAAGAAAGTAAAATTCTGGGACCAGTTGCACAACACATTCCTAATTCTAAACACTTTTAGGCCTTAACTCTTTTTAGATAATTAGTTTAAAGTGCACACCACCATTTTAGAATTTTTAAAACTAAAACTGCTTTAGGTAAGATAAAGTATTTTAAGTCTGACTTTCCGTCCTGTCAGTAAATATTTTGTATATTTTTCTGCAATGCATCAAAATGGCTAAGAAGAGATTTTGCTTCTTTAGAACAGTTTTAAGGTTTAGAAATGTGCAACTGGCCCCAGTGGCCTTGTCACTGTAACCTCGTTAAAGCACGCCACTTAATAATTATAGACTTCAATAGATAAAGCATTTGCTTGATAAGGTTAAAGATAGCAGGTGTGTTCGACGGTGTGGCCTTTGGATCTGGTAGGTGATGGGACAACAGCTGTAGGTATGTGGGCGAGACATTTGGGACAGATGGTCGAATTGTGTGAGGGAGAGTAAACTGTCAAACTTTAAAACTACACTTAAAAGTAAAGCAGAAAGTCGCCGTTGAGGCTGAACAAAACTCCCTCATCCACCCCCCACCCTGCCGTCCCACCCAGTTATCCAGGAGATACGGGTATATCTGATTTAACAGGGAAGAGAAAGATGAACGGTATATTCCATTTGTCATGCCCTAGACAACAAAATGAATCACTTTCCTTCACCGCCCTATGGCCACTAAACTCTTCAATTACTTTAACACTTTTACAAAACACTGAATCAACTCGGTTTTGTCCGTGAGGGTACCTGTACATACAGGTGGCTCTAGAACGTATGGGCACAGAGGAAGCTCAAACTAACATATCGGAAGAGACTAACAACAGACTAACAAGTTGAATGGCGACTTCACTGCCTCCTATAACAGACCATGGTACAGGACACGATTACTAGATCGGAAACACTGAGATGATTACTTGGCAAAGCACCGGAACACAGCGGGACTACGAGTCACGAATCTCCTCGAATTTCTTTGTCCTGATAAACCGGCCGGCGGCCTTTGTGTTCTTTCGTCGAGTTGGCTAATTCCGAGCGGTTGGTTGTGATCACAGACCGTAAGATTTTGTTGCTTTGTGTTGCGATTATGGCAGGACCACGCAGCTTAGATGCAAACAAAAGAAAAGAGAAGAAAATTGTTAGTTGTGTCTGTTGCTGAGCTAGAAAAAAATGGCCGGTAAGGGATATGTTTCTCCACCTCCTATACCCAGGGAGAGCTTAGTGGTTCCACTCCACTCTCCCCCCCCCCCTAAGTCCGGATATCTCCCGCAGAATATCTTATACCTCCTGCAGGATACCCCCACCTCAAGGGAACTACCCTCCCTCCACCAGGCTACATGGGAAAAGTGTGTTTGTATGTGTGTGTGTGTTGTGTGTGCAACCGTGTTGTGTGTGTGTGTGTGAGAGAGAGCTTGGTGTGTGTGTGTGTGTGTGTGTGTGTGTGTGTTGTGTGTGCGAGTGTGTTGTGTGCATCTGTGCATCTGTGTGAGGAAAGTCGACAAGGCCATGATGCGAACGTGCTGTCCCAGTGACGTCACTTATCACGCGCCACTTTATCGGTCGTTGAGCGTTGCGACACGCGCACACCGGGGGCCGCCATCTTTCGTATGAAAAATCCCCCTTCCAACAGGTGAAACTGTGGTCTTGCCACTGACTGAGGTCCCGGCTACGACTGTGCACTGCTTCCTTTTCCTTGTCCCGGACAGTCTTCAGACCAATCCACGCTGCTCTCTTCTGACTACATTTGTGGCTCACCGGGAAAGAAGTAAGTTCGTCTTTCTTTTGAATCTTGCAGCAGCTGTTCAACTTCGTAGTGTAGTGATTTTTCTGCCTTTTAAAATGTTAGATTGTTGCTGTTGTTGTTGCTGCTATTTTTAATACTCTCCATCAGCCAACCCTCACCACAAACCGACACGCTCGTATGTGACTAAGAAGGAAGTGAGCATTTCTCATGAAATTTTCTTGCCTCTTAATTTCGAAGCATGCACGACTTTTGGCTGCTCATAATTTTGCTCTGTTTGCACTTTTTAATTCATTGTTGATATTTGTCAATGTCGTCAAGATGAACGGGGACAATTATTGGCTTTTTGAGTTTTTGACTTGCTTCCTCTCTCTCTCTCTTTCTGTGTGTGTGTGTGTGCGTGTGTGTGTGTGTGTGTGTGTGTGCGTGTGCGTGTGCGTGTGCGTGTGTGTGTGTGTGTGTGTAAAAAGGGGGTATATTGGTGTGGAGTGGAGGTGTGATTGACCCTGTATTGTAACGACGAATTCGTGTGGAGTTCAAATTCCGCGAGGATGAATAAAGTATTATTGCCGTATCCTGTCCATCCTGCTGTTCTTTACTAACTTTTATGAACATCCTGTAAATGCAGTAAATGCGTGCAACTCTGCAGTTAAATTTGAAGTTAATTGTATTCGTAATTATTTGTCAGTTGAAAACAAAGCTATTCTTGACAGTTAAACGACGAGTTAGATTGGTGCAGACAGCTGTGAGTTTTAGCTTGTGGTTGACTGGATGCATAAAGCAAGACGAAAGAATTCAAGATGGAGGACGGCTGAATTTCTTCCTGGTTTTTTTTCCGTGCTCGTTTACTGCACTCGTGGGGCGGATTTCAGTTCGGTCCATTTTCAGTTGAGCCTTCTTGGAAAGCTCGGGTGGGTTCAAGTCCGGGAAACGCTTGCGGCTGAACGCAGCTCATGGACTGGGCGATGCTGGAGTCAAGCGTTTGCTTACAGAGCTTACAGTTCATGTGCTTGTGAGGATGATAAAAATGGTGACACACGGTTGTCTAATGGCTAGTCACACCCACCACCACCACCCCCCCACACACACACAGAGAGAGAGAACACAAACCACGAAAGCTCCCACACGCACACAAGGCGCACACAGACGAGAGGAGGGCAGATATTACAGTGTCAGATTCTCTCCCTCTTTCTCTCCCCCCTCCTCTCTTTCTCTCTAAGCCTGAAACCCCAACCCTATCATTGAACCGCCCAGGGAATAGTAGGGGTAATACTTTATGTCTAGTTGCCTGAAACTACTCAGCCGCATTTGAAAGAAAAAACGAAATGAACGAAAAAGAACAAGTTTGAAAAAACAGAATTGCTCAATCTGCGTTGTAATCTATTTTCTGCTCATGAGCAATACTCATCTACCGGTACAACGAGACTGGTAGCAGAAGTTGTATCGGAAGATGGTGGTCAGCAGAGTGCAGATCTCTGACCATTTTATGAGTTCACGGTCCCTAGTTTCGCGTCTTTTTTTCTCCGACGTCTAAGACTCATCACGGGCAGGGTAGGGGTTTCATGTTTTACGTGGTACGTGGTCAACGTCATTGCCAAGAAATATTGAAGGCCCGCTAAACGAGTTGAAACTCGCTGGACTGAATCCTTCATGATCCGCACATCGTCCTAAGATTATTTGTGTCCTTTGCTTGGAAGAAACCTCATCCACTCCCCCACACGTAGAGTCTTGACACTTGTCGCCAGGGGAAGTGAAGCAATGGCCGGTGATGGTTAATTATAAAATCTCACTATCTTTCTAACCTATTTGTAAGAGGCCCGATTTCTCTTGTTCTCGCACTTACTCGTTCAACATGTTCGAGTCGGCCGGTCCTCACCGCGCTGACTTATCTCCACCATTTTCCTTCCATATCACCTGTCCGTGACACCTGGGGAAAGGACTGAAGTTTGCTTTAAAACTACAGAGCAGTATTGTGTGTCCTTACACACCCTACCTCCAGTACACCCTACTGCCCTACACTCTTTTTTTCAGCGTAGTGCATAGTGACAGGAAAATTGTGCAGATTTAAAACACTCACTAGCAACATGCTTAGATGCTCTCTCGATTGTCACAGGTTCTTCCTGGAGTCTTTTAAAAGTCGGCTAGGTACTTCTGTAACCTGTAAAATACACTTTTTTTGTTTACTACACTTCGCCGTATGCAGTCTAGCAAAGTTTTTAGCATATTTGACTCTGTCGCCAAAAATTACAGGTTACTTTTTCATAAACATCCTTCTTCTTCATATTTGTTTTCTTACTTGTTTCTTTGGTTTGTCTTGTTTATCTTATTGCTCTTTGTACTGCCTTTTAATCTTCTGAAGTGAAGATTATGCGTGTGTCTCATGTATAGACATAGTTCTTTAGTGTAGTAGCATCAGTTTATTTGTACTTTTAAAACTGGTACCTAGTATTTTTATGTATCTGCTGAATTCTTCCTCTTCCAATCCACATACAATTTTTAACGTCTCGTTGTATAAAGCTCCTTACATCAACTGATATTTTGTACAATTATTTTCTAGCTTTTTTTTAACCCCTTGGTGAGATTTGTTTTATGTTGACGTGTTAACACAATAGATTAAAGAATGAAAATCGCAAGTTACACACCAAAGTCTTATCGCCGTGGTCGTTGGTCCCATCTGTATTGCTGATGATTCTTTTTAATTGATAACCCGGCTGGTTATTCTTGTAACAGAGGATGTGGGAGAAGGGTTTCATAGATGACATGACATGACATGACACTGTTCTGTGCCGAATGCTAAATGTGTGAGGTTACCACTCACACGCGATATTTCTTTTAATAATAATAATAATAATAGTGAAGATTTCGTTAAATGGAGTCAGTCGCGCGTCCCACAAACTGACTCAGATGTCAAAGCTCACAGTAACGTTTCTTGGGCGTTACCCAAATCTTTCTCAATATCCCGGAGGTGGGGGTGTTGTTGAGGAAACAGCTGTCTGTACTGTTATTAATACCGTGAATA
The DNA here is from genome assembly GCA_004794655.1 of Marisa cornuarietis. Classification (NCBI taxonomy): domain Eukaryota; kingdom Metazoa; phylum Mollusca; class Gastropoda; order Architaenioglossa; family Ampullariidae; genus Marisa; species Marisa cornuarietis. The sequence goes on along the minus strand of SMMW01000627.1, from coordinate 2,616,821 downwards.
ATTAACCGATGCATTGAGGAAGAAGTATTGAAGAATGATAAACAGAAGAGAAATAAAAGGGGCATGGCTTTAAAGACAAGTATGAGTTACCGAAATTACGATTTAAGTATAATGTTATTTTGAAGAGGATTTTAAAGTGGAGTAATAAAGCCGTATTTTTCCTTGGACCAACGGTTTCTTAGAAAACAAAAGAAAAAGTCCAGCTTTAACCAGGTTGGAGATTTGTCGACAGATACCTGATGTCAGTAAATGTCAGACAATGACGGGACGAAAATAAACCAGCAGAGAGATAAAGAAAGAATTGTTCATCGTTGAATGATGAAAAAAGCGACTATGAACGTAAGGTTCATTTCAGCGATGTTTTATAATAATCCTGCTGGTTAGCTTGACAAGATCTTTTGGAGCAGAAAGATGGACTAACTACGGGAGAGTGTTTTAGTGAACAAAAAATGTTGGTGGACATTGTAAGACAGAGAAAGAAGGCAAGAGGAGGATGAACTGATGGACAGAAGGACTTCAAAAAATATTATCACACGCCTTATCACTTTTTTTTAACTGTTCTGAAGTGTGGGTATTAAGTTCTTAGCAGGAAGTAAGTATTTGTGGACTACGTGCTTCGTCCATGTGTGTTTTAGATGCATGTTCGGGAACATGAGCTTTCGAACCAAAGAAAAACACATCCTTCTTTCACCGACTAAAGCAGATACAGAATATCAGTTGCAGTTACTAACAATGTTGGGGTATGCTGGGTATTTTGAGCACCTAGACAAGTTAGGATCCCTTCACACGCATGACATTCTTAGTTCATCTGCACTGCAACACTTCACCGCCCCTGGTGTTCTCACCACACCACGCACCGCCTTGTGTCGCATGGCTGCACACAGTACAAGATAGTCGTTCATTCCATTTCCAGTTAAGATGATTTCGGCACCTGACATAACCATTGTGCAAAATACCTATTTCATAACATTTTTCGTTTGTTCTTTTTTATCCATGATCTTACGTTGGCTGTTTCTCCGAAGTTGAGACATAATCCACAACTTTCACACGTCCTGCCACCTGCAAATCCGTGAAAAAAAATTATCTACGTGGGGCATAAATGGATAATTTTATCTCCAACACAAACAAAGGACAAACTGATAGGGCTATGTGCTATCCGAAGTATAGCCTGGGCATGACCTCCTCTGACTACACTTTCCTTGTTCACTGATAGAGGTGAGAAGGAAAACTTTCTTTACTGTGCAATACATGTATTCCCAAGTACAGTTCCAAAAACTGTTCCATCTGGGATGTAGTTACAGTGTGACAAGTGATATGCTTCACAATATCGCAGAGATCAGATGAATAAGCCTTCCTGCCAGTATTCAAAGAGTTTCAGATATGAAGTATTTTCCGGTTAATTTATATTTATTGGCTAAAGTGTCTAGCTTTGAAGACAATATTGTAAGGATAAAAATTAATAATGATGACTGGGATGGGGATAGACCTTTTTTTCGCAAGGGTCATCATATCAATACGTAGCTTTCCTACAACATCGTCATTGCGCCGTGTAGTGGTTCATCCTGATGTTATCTACTTCCTATTGCTTTTCCCCTCGACTATCGTGACATTCTACAGATCACTGGGACCTTTGCTACGTGACCATGAAGTTCCTGGCATTATCATAAAGTTCAGAACAATCACCCTGACACTCTCTTGCCAGCCTTGCCATGCCTTGCTAGTCCATTAAAATTGTTTTATTGTCAATATTTATATTTGTATTTGAAAATTTTTATATACGACATACAGGAATAATAACAAGCCAGAATTATTGGTTGGTGTGATAGATTTTGCCTGAGGCAATAAAGCTGATGAAACGTTTTCTAACTCCGATCCATCCACTTTAAGTGCGGCATCTTACTGATGTGTTTTTGCTCAGCAGTAAATAAATAAATGCACGTGTTGCTTATAATGCAAACATGTAGTTTGCGCACTTTGACCTTTTACAGAGCAGACTAAACAACAATGGCAGGGAAACAGGAAATGCCACCTCCCTACACCCAGGGGGCACCTGGTGGTTACCCCCCTCAACAGGCTGGATATCCCCCGCCAGGGGCTGGATATCCTCCGCCACAGGCAGGATATCCTCCACCTCAAGGATACTATCCTCCTCCACAAGGCTACGGGGCACAGGTTTGTATTTCAAATAATTCTTGTCTGTGGGTCGCTATAGATATGTACAGGCGCTCGTGTGTGTGTGTGTGTGTGTGTGTGTGTGTGTGTGTGTGTGTGACCATGTAGGCTTCATATGTAACTTTATATAATTGAAAACCCTATTTTCTAGGTATATGCATTTTCATATTCAACATTTAACGATATGTGTGCTGGTATACATTACATACATGTTGAAATATACACAAATCTTTAGACATGGTTATGGAGAGTGTAGACCTCGGAATGAGGCTGCTTCATGTACATTTGCAATATCCTGCCTACCGCCCACCTTGCGATGCAACCGTCTGTACGCCTGTAGTGAATCTCATACACATTTGTATCGATCTCTATATTGGCTTTGCACGATGTGTCACTTCTGTTCCTCCCCCCAAACCTCCTGCTTTGTGTATGTGTGTGCGTGCGTGCGTGCGTGTGTCCGTGTGCGTGTGCGAAACCCAGTTTCTATGTGTGCGCTCCTGTGTCCAGTAAGGTATCTGTGTGTGCGTGCTTGTATGTGATCGCATAGTTGAGTGTGCGCATGCGGCCATGTACATGCTTTTGTGTGTGTGAGTGTGCGTACATGCGCGTGCAGTTTGTCATGCCTCCTTGCAGAACTCACTGAGCTTTTTGCTGCTTCCCACCCTCTGCAGGCTCCAGTCTACTATCCACCCCAGCCAGTCATCGCAGCGCCCGCTATGCAATCCGTACGTGTGTATGCATGCGTGTGAAGATTGGAATGCGAGCTTTTATAGTGTGTGTGTGTGTGTGTGTGTGTGTGTGTGTATGTGTGTGTGTGTGTGTGAGAGAGAGAGAGAGAGAGAGAGAGAGAGAGGGTGTGAGAAAGAGAGCTAATGAAGTAAGAAGAAATAAAACTTTATTGTTTTCGACATTTTGACATCCAACTATTTTATTAATTCACCCCACTCATGGGTATGAAGACATTTGAACTACACGCAATCAACAGTTCACCCTACTAAAGCTTGAATACACGTACAAATATAAAAGATAAATAAAAGTAAATACAAGTAGATACAATACATGTGAAAAAGGAAAGAATAACAGTACTAAGATATCAATAACTTTTGTATCGCATTGCCATGAACTAACTAATGACATTTAGCAAAGCTATCACAAACAATATTAATTAACAAGCGCCTGTTGTGTGCGCATGTGTGACCGTTTTCTTGTTTGTCCGCCATCCTTCTGTGTGTGCGTGGTGTGCGGGTGTTTTCAGACAACAAGCAACAACGTGGTGGTAGTGAACTCCGGGCAGCCCGCAGTCCAAACTGTCGTCGTTGAGAGGTAATTACTGTGTGACCGTCCGTCCGTCCGTCAGACTTTTGTGTTTTCTGTGTGCATGTGCGTGCGTCCATGCGTACCCGTGTTTGCACGCAAACAGAAAAAAAGAGCATTGCAGTACCTTGTATTTTTGTCTCAGGCGCGGTGTGAACCACGTTCTGCACTTCATCATCTCGCTCTTCTTCTGGCCGTGGATCATCGTCTGGATCATCCTTGTAAGTGTCACATCCTCGACATTGCCGCTTAGATAACTGTGGGAAGACAGAATGACGGGATAAAATCGTGGAGGAAGGAAGGAATAAAAGAGGAGTAGATGCAGCTACATTTAAGCAGTTGAACTAGGTGGCCATGATGTAGCCTTAACTGCATGAGTGCGATTAAAAAGGACCAGCGCAAACACGCACACACATACACATGTGCCCGGCATTTTCGATGCGTGGTATATTGAAACTGTATTTACTGGTAAAGGAGAGAGGAGGAATACAAATTGTAAAAATGGAATAACTTGTAATAATTTTCCTAATTATTATACTTAAGTGTCTGTGTATCTATGATCGGGTCACGCTGTCTGTGTACAAACTTTACATCTCGGCTATTCGCCGTTTTGTGTTTTTGTTTTTTTTTCTTTGAGTTGTCTGTATTATTTTATGTAAAATGTGTAAACACATGTTTTCGTTTGTTCTGTTTGCAGTGTATTGTTGAGGGGTGCTAGACATTCATCGTCAAGCCTCAAAACGTTTTTCTGACACCTCGCCAGCAGCTCAGAATCCACTTTCCTGCAATTTGATTGTTTGTTTGTTTTTTGTTGGAGAATTGTTTTTCATGTCCTCATGTCGCAAGGTTAATTACAAACTTTCCACAAGTTGCTGATAACGACCGTTGCTCACCACAGTACTGTATCATCTCTCGTTTAAAAAAATGGCTGTGACAAATTGCATTTTTACTTGTGCAGATTAAAAAAAATTACTTCTGGTTGCACCATATAATTACGACTACATTTTATTAACGATTTTTCGGACTTTTTTTTTCTTGCTACTGACAAAGGACTTTGCAGTAAAGATAAGGCTTTACAAGAGGGCGATCTAATTAAGAGTGAAAGAAGGTGTAGATATCGGTATAGCTTACACTTAACATTCCTTGCATTTCAAACTTTTTTGAAAAATTTTCCCCCTTTTGTGGATGGAACAGGATGCGCTGGTAAAGTCGGAGACGAACCTCTACTTCCAAATGGTCTGTGCACTCGAACAAGTCACGTGACAAATTATTGTAGGATGTTTTCTTCAGAAACACTTAGTGTACTCCGCTTTCAACATAGTTGAATCAGGTTTGCCATTGTTTGGTTAGATTTAGTGATGTTGAAACATAAACATTGGGACTTTAGCAGACGATCAGTTTATTTAACAAACAGTAACCCGTTAACATCAATCGTCTGTTAGTCTTGCAGTAAAACGATACTGCTTGCTTTGATCACAATATACTAGTTTGGCTTCGGAAAGACTTTAACTACTGATTTTAAAGTAAATAATTTATAAGGACCTTCTTGCAGTGGCTGGTCTTGAACTCGTTCACATTACAGCGGTGTGTCTTCCTGGGCAGTAAATACCGGTGTATGGGGTGGGGAGAAGTTCTTTATAAATAACCTGTGCCTTTGCAAACGTTTTTTTTTCAAATGAAAATGTGCCTTTATACAAATGAGATACAATCCAAATGCAATATGGAGAAAATATTAAATTTTTCTATATTTTTGAATGTTTGTTCGCTTCACTGTACGGCTGGTACAGACTATTGTCTGTGTTGAGAATCTTGCACACGTGTATTGCTCTTAACATGAAAGACTGTAATTTTACAATCTTATTCAATGAAACAGCAAGCACACGCCTTCCAACGCTTTGGCTTGCTGTGTTATATTTAATATCCTGGGGCCGTATTTATGAAGCGGTGGCAAATTGCCCTGGAGGTAAATCCTTTTCCGCGGAGTAGCGTCTGTAGTTGTTAACGCGGGATCGAGGCGGAGTAAATACCTTCCTAGCCACACAGTTCACAGAAGGATGGTTGGTTAGGTGGGAAAGTGCTTCCACCTAGACGTGATTTGTGCTATGAGGAGAGAGAGGGAGGGGGGAAGAAACCGGAGAAAACCCTCGATGATCGGCCCTGCGAACAGATGTCGCATACAGTGTCCCGAGAAAGGCCAAAGGATACTCTCCCTACTTTTATACTTCGATTTCTTGTACTAATGTACTGGTAAATTTGTGAAGAATTCTTCAAACGACATATCAAAGAAGCATAAATAACTATAAGTGAAATTGCAAACGAGAAAAGACAATGCGTCTATTTTATAAAACTTAACAAATCAAGCGAAAATTGCTTGGTGGGAAATAATCGCAGAGAAAGCAGATATAAAGTCTAAATAGAATCCGATATTAAAAACATTTCATCTAAAACAAGATGTCGCGGTGCAAAAAGACACCAGGATCCTAGCTGAAGTCCGGTTAATCGGAGAAAATAGTTCTAAATGTCATTTTAGGTAAGTGTGTGCTGTGCGCCATGTAGGTTTTCATGATTTGTGTTTAGAGCTATTTTAATGTTCTATCGCCTTCTCTCTCTATTCAAAAATAGAATGTGTGTGTGTGTGCGTGTGTGTGTGTGTGTGTGTGTGTGTGTGTGTAAGTGCGCCTGCTTACTTCGCTAAGATCACATTGTTTGGCCTTGCTAGCGCATTATAACTAGCAACCTAAGACGCTCGACCCGGATCTCACCTTTGACGCAGACAGCAGCTTGCTGCCTCTCGTTTGCAACCCAGTTTTAATGTAGTTGCACTCTGTCAACAGGTCACGTTGTACCACGACACACACACACACACACACACACACACACACACACACACACACACACACACAAGCTGCCACGCCCTTCACGACAAAAATTACATTTAACGTCAGTGCAACACTTCACAAGTAACACACCGCATCCCACATTGTCCCTCACACCTTGCATGTTGCATTTCACACACTGTCCCCACACCATAGACTGCACCCTACACGTGCCAACCTTCACGTCTTGACTCGATGGCTCATAACGATGTTAAAAGATCACAAGTTAGAAAAACTTCTACGGTTTTTCGTAAAGGCGATGCCAAGCTCCTAGCTGGGGCAACTGGGGGAAGTACGTTGCGCCACGTGGGTATTGAACCGGCTGAAGGGAAACTCTTTCTGGTTTGGACGCAGCTGCTCTAGCCGCTGTTCTATCCACCCGTCGATTGAAAATTCGGGAAAACAAACAGTCAGAAACTGATCGCAGGATGCAAATATGATGACCTCAGATGGGGTCATAAAGAACCTGAATTAAAGGATGTTTATGAAAGCCGGAAACAGCAATCACTCAGTGTTGACAAGTAAAGCAGTGAAGGGTGTGGAGGCTGAACGAGAAAAGCGCTCGTCACACAAATTATGATACTAGACCTGTGGGAGAGGGGTTGGGGAGGATAAGAGCCGTGTGCAAGAGTTAAGCGTGTTTTATGCCGGATAATCTTCTTAGTTCAGTCGATAACATTTCGTTCTTAATTAAACTCCAATCAACCAAGAACAGCTTTGTCTAGGTTCGTTTATCTCTACGTAGTGTAAGCTCGTTTTCTTAAATTTGTTCAAACCTAAAGCTGAGATATTGAAGATGGTTGACTCCCTGCACTATTGAATGATGCTTTAGACGATTTTGTGCTCACTTTTTCTTGTTATGTTAAACAAAGAAAATATCAGAGAAAATGGCTTCTTCAACAAACAGGACCACGATGCCTTCCATGCCCGGGTTCAGGGCTTTGTAGTGTGTTTTATTTTTACTGCTCCTCCTTTTTACTACCTATATTATTATTATCTGAGTCTAAGCCTACATAATAAACATACTTCTTCATACTGACATTTTAATAAACTTGACCATTTAATTTGACACTTTTGTCACCATTTTAAAATTATTTTTTCACCTTATTTGCAATTTCGCAGTGCCATTGTACTTCCCTTGTCCACTGTAGTTTTATCTTATTTATTTCTTTTTTGTTGTTTTGTTTGGAAAGCGCATTGAGTCGACTCTGGGGTTGAAAATTGCGCTATATAAATCTACTTTAATAATAATCATCATCATATGCTTCAACACGAGAGTTCAGCCAGTCAGCTGCAAGGATCGACTAGTAGACGGAAGGTTCCCATAATACATTGTAGCAACCGTTTTCCACCCTGAACAGCAGTTTGGAGTGGTATTCTTTTCCCGAAACTGGGATCTTTGACAATCGCTGATCTTTCTCAACCAGCTTTAAACCTAGAAAGATCGCTTAATTAAAATACTCGAATTACTCCTATAACCCTGCTGTCAAAGGCCAACACCTGAGTGACCTGCATGGTTATGAAGTTCACGTCAGTCCACGTGCTTCGCGCTTGCTTCTCCAAAATATAATAAATCAGGCCGTATTTTTTTAAAAGTTATAACTCGGAAAAGTTGCATCCTTTTCCAAATGTATGATGTTTATGTCTGTCACGCTTGACCTTACACGACATGACGACGGTAGACGGAACTGCTGGGAGGGACGAAGACATGAAGTAGGTTGCAGGGACAACGCCTTTGTGTGGAATTCGATCGAGGGTTTTCCCAAGACCCAAACGTTTGCTTAGCTTTTAACATTAAGTTTAGGGGCCATGTGAATACTGTAATGCCATTCAATGACCACTTGAATGCTAAGTCTACCGGCGAGCCAGCAACGATGTCTACCTAACAACTTGCATTCAAACACCCAGAGACAACTTACTGGTACTCTCGGCTTACTTTTTTTTAGGATATCGCAATATTTGCTGTTTGCTATAGCTTTTGGGTACTTAGTGTTTGGAAACATGTCTCCATGTATATATGCGTGGCAGTTTGTATTTCATTTTCCACACATTGCTATTTCTGGTCATGTTCTCCTCTTTAAAACTCATTTTACCCTACAGTGACCCCACAATGTCCTAACTGCTTGCCCACCTTTCTACCCAAAACAAAGAAACTAAACTTGTAACATATAGCAATATAAGCACCTAGCCTTGTAACTACTTAACCCCGTGTTTATAACTTATGGTCCGATGTCACTCTGTGACAATAAACTAAAACATAAAGCGATTGGGGGATATTGCCCACATGAGCTCTGGCATAGGTACTACTTTTGGAGACCTGCATGGGTGAGTCCACACATTTACATCTGTGAAGATCATACAAATCTGTGGGTGAGTCGTTGTTGGTCATCACACTCATAGGGTTCTTACCGGAGCTCGCAAAGCGGAAGACAATGGACGCGACGTGTACAAAATTGACTCGTTGGTCTAGGAGTTACCGTTTGAAAATTTCTTAAAGAGCTTCTTATCTTATATAAAATAGCTCTTTTAATGCAAAAGTAATATTATGATCTCTAAATTAGAGTAGCAGAAGGGATTAGGATAGACTAAGCTAGCTAGAGACAGTATGGCTATTGAAGATGACAACCAGAATAGCCCAGAAAGTAGATACACGCATATTCATAGAGCTATTGTTTTCAATTCTTTTATCTGCATTTTTCTAATTTTTGTCTCTAACTATAAGGTTTATTTTATAATTATAGATTGCGTTTTATAATTATAGAACTCATCCTTTAACTGGAGAGAAAAAAATGGTAAAACGGAAGTATTTCATATATATTATGCTGAGAAGTTGATATCCCATTGATTTTATACATACAATTCATTTTTTAGCGATAGAATGCTTGATCGATGGCCATTGCCAAACGAAAGAGGAGGGAAACGTACGGGGTGAAAAGCCCTACCCAGCACTAAAGATTCAGGGCAGGTCAACACAAGACTTCAGTCATCGAAGACAAAAAATGGCCGCCTTCTGACAGAAATGACTTCAACCGATGGACTGAATAATGCAAAGACCTGTCCAACTGCCAGCTGAAGACAGACGCTGACATTCTTAAAAATAAGCAGACTAGAACCAGCGAACCTGCAGACTTCACAGTCCTAAAGTACGCAGTCTGAAAGGAGGGAAGTCAGCAAAGTCCCAGCTGAGCTGCTCTAGCAGGGTTAGGATGAAACAATAAAGGCCCTCTATTCTGTGTCAAAGGGTCTGGCAAAGCAGGACAGGGCCAAAAGAATGGACACAGTCACTTGTCATACCCCTTCTAAAATCAAAGGAAAAGTTATGCTGAAAGTATTACAAAATCGCATCAGCAGAAGAACAGGCTGGCTTCAGATCAGGTAGGACCACAGCTAAACAGATTTTCAACTGTCGCATCCTGATAGAGAAGCATCTTCAGCATCAGCGTGACCTCTATCACAACTTCATGGCGATATCAAAGCAGATATCTTCATCAAAGGAGGTAAACAGCTTTAAATACTTGAAAGACACCTTGTCCACAGATAACAGCTCTACAGCAGATATTCGCATCAGGATCGCGACACCAGCGACAATGGCTAGACTGGACAGAGTGTAGCGTAGCCATAACATCAAACTATTTCCTTGTAGTGATGATCCTGCTTTACGGATGTGAGGGGTGGACTCTGATTGCCGATACGAAGAGGAGAATCCAGGCATTCGAGAACAAATTCCTGAAGAGGGTGTTCCGGATCTCGTACAGAGAACATAAAGCCAATGACTTTATACAAAGCATGGTCGCCACACTCGTAGGACACCAGAAACCAACACTTGCAACAGTAAAGCGGAGTAAGCTGGTCATATTTGGCCTTATGACCGGCCACGACATTTTGTCAGATTGTCCTTCAAGGCGCCTTGGAGGCTGGTTGCCCCGCGGTGGCCAGAGAAAGAACTGGCTTAGGGACGTGAAGACGTGGACGTCGCCTTTTGAGTTGCGAGGCTTGTCATCCGTTTGTTTGTTTATATGCTCCTCCCAGTGTCCAGTACCAGTAATGTGACGAATGATCGAATGAATAAAATGAATATATACAATTAAATTATATAGCAGTAGAATGTATTTTACATTTAAAGAATTCGTTTGTGTAATATACAATTGAATACCGAACAAGGTTTTTCTGCATTTCCTTTTGGTCAAGTGAAAAGTCAGCCAATCAGGAATCCATGAACAACAGTGACCTTGTAAGGATTCACACAGTTAACAGTTATGTTCAGTCTGCTGTTAATTTAATTTTTCTCTTAAAGGGCGGGAAGCAAAGCATTAAGACTGAATGCTAATGTAATATGTTGCGAATTGCATTAGGACTTCCTCTGTGTGTGTGTGTGTGTGTGTGTGTGTGTGTGTGTGTGTGTGTGTGTGTGTGTGTGTGTGTGTGTGTGTGTGTGTGTGTGTGTGTGCTCATTTATCTTTTTCTCAAGGCAAACAAATAAAACTCGTTCTGGACAAGCGCTATTTTAGTAAAATTATGAAATGCGAAAAATATAATTCTCTGCGAGAGAACACGGGTAGCGAAGGGATGGTAAATATGAACAAGTCATGCAACTGTTGATCAAAGATGAAAATAATCTTCTTAAACTAAAAACCGTTTTGTTTTTAAGATTTGCCTAGCTTGCTTATGAGGTTTAATCACAAAGATCCGAAACTGCAGAAGAGTGATTTGCCATACTTTGAGCTACAGAATAAGTTGTGGTCCTTGAGTATCAGAGACTTGTTTTCAGAAAACAACAAAATGTAAAAACTACGTTTCACAGAACGATCTACAATTCTGCATGAAATGATGGATCGTCGCTGATCATCAAATACAGATGACAAATCAAAGGTCATCGTAAACTGCTTAAACTCGAATAATCAAACAACCTCAATGCCTTTACACTGTGTGAAGGTTTGTCAAAGAATTGGTACACATACACCTTAAATGGATTTGACTTTATAAATTATGCAATAGCGTATTGTATGTAATATGAAAGTCGTTTTCTGTGTATCTATTTATGTATATAATTTTCTAAATTGTTAAATTTATGTTTTGTGCTTTTTGCACTATTTTTGTTTCTTGTGCAAAGAAGCAAGTCTTACTGAAACTCATCCATGACAATAATCTTGTAAAGAAAATAAAAACAATCTAGAAACCAGCCTTTGGCTGTGTAGTATCTGGAGTATCGTTTGTTCTTTTCGTTGGTAAGAAATATTGCAATCAATCAACTTACGCGATTAGATTATATACTGTTTTAATGTTTATAATAAAGAATGAATACACAAAAATTGCAAAACAAATGACATTTCTTCAAAGGAGACAAATGTGCGTGTGCGTGAGTAGAAGCCATCTGAAAGCAGATAATGAGGTCCTTATGCATGATCGTTTCTTCGACGAAGTAGCTGCAACTTTCGGCTCGTCTACAAAAGTCTGGTATTTCCAAACTATTAGTTTAAATGACGGAGACCACTTGTTAGTGAAGACTTGGCATGACGTCCTGGGGAATGTCAAAATACACACGACCTCTTTCCGACTGCTGACGGACATAGTCCATATCTGATTTGATTATTTTGTCATGTGAAGTCACTGGGGCCCACAGTGTGATGGTGTATCGGCGGGACTGCCGTAACAGCCAATCAAATTTCTCCCACGATCGGCGCGCAAGAACCTGAAGAGAAAGACAGAAAACGAGTTCAACCCCCATCTAGGTTCAGTCTTAATTTTCAGAGGATCTACATCATTTGAAGGCTTTTGCGTTTCAAAGTATCGAGATGTGTGTGTGTGTGTGTGTGTGTGTGTGTGTGTGTGTGTGTGTGTGTGTGTGTGTGTGTGTGTGTGTGTGTGTGTGTGTGTGTGCGTGTGTGTGTGTGTGTGGTGTGTGGTGTGTGTGTGTGTGTGTGTGTGTGTGTGTGATAGTAAATGTAAATTCTTGATGAAGTGGACGGTCCTTTTTTGTTTATTTAGGTCCCCCAACAGTTTGTCTTTCAGATCCGTTTTAATGGGCCTCATGGTTAATCACAAAATTCAGAAACTTCTTCACAAATTATTTAAAAGAAAATGATCGAGTCCTACCGCTCTCACAGCAAACGTCACTGGCTGATGAACTTTGCGGGCGTTCTTCTCCATCCTCTCCACCATTTCCCACGAATATGCCTCATTGTCATGCCCGTAAGTCCAGCCAGAAGTCCATCCCAAGGAGACCGTCACTTCCGGGAAGATAGCATTGATGGCATGCAGGAAGTGGTCAGTCCTCATGGGGTCATGCAGGCCGTTTGGTCCCCGCAAGATGTCACCGTTGAGCCACACGGGGCGTTCCAGATGAGCCCTCTTCTCCCGCAGGACTTTCAGGGCAGGGACGATTACCTCAGTGCTTTTGAAGTCTAGCTTGATGCCCTTCCTGGAGGCCAGGACCAGGTCCAGCCACTGGCTGAGCGTGAAGTTGCTGGTGGTCACTGGAGACCGGTGTGTCATCACCGGAAGGTCCGTCTGGTTGGGAGTGCCCTGTCCTTGGAGGGCAACGTCAGCTTCGAGCATCATGGCCTCGCCTGCAGGAACAGGACGTTATGAGAAATTATCCTGATAACAAAAGAATTATCTTAAACGCTTTACGTGCTTAACCCAACAGCTACTTCACCGAATGTTTGGCACACTCGTAAACTTACTTGGAGTTTCCTTTTTTGAGGCACATTTTTAGATCCTGTAGCAGTAACAGTTTTAGTTGTGGTAACGTAAAAAATATATTTTGTTTATTTTAACTGTTTAAGCCTTATACAGGGCAGCCACTGAAAAATACCCCGCCTCCTGTAATACACAAAGACGAGGCAAGCTACTTGTAAATGGCCTATCCTGTATATTTAGATATATAAACATTTAAACGAGCTGGTATAAACCCCGATATGCCCACTTCTGTCTTTATCTGCCTACTTTTTATATGCTTAGATATCTTACCGACAATATAACCGGCATTCTATAAAATACCTAACCAATACACGCAATCCGTGCCGTTTTCAGGCAAGGTATGAAATATCTGTGTTGTTACATACTTTTCGTAGGTGTTGCAGAAAACGCCTAGGCATTATAAAGAATACGTACTACTTTAGGCCAAGTGTGAAATGCCCAGATTGGGAAGGTCTTAAGTAACAAACACTCTAAAAATGAAAGAAGAAATACAAAATGAACCACAGGATATATTTACTGTGAGAACAAAGGAATCAGAAGTGTCATTATTACTATTTGTTGCAGCACGGAAGGTTAGAATGGCATTTTGAATTGCAGTTAATTTTCTTTTATATGCAAAGACATTTGTTACTTTGACACTTAGTCTTACACATACACCTCAAAAATCCTTGGCCACTTCATGTAGACTGAGCAGTAGCAGCACATAGAAGAGGTATTTCATGGTGAGGAACATCTTCAATCTCGAGCAAGCCCTTTTGACACATACTGAACTGTGATCTTGCATAGAGTTGGTTCAAAATAGAATTGGCGCGGGAGGGGGGGTCTATAGCAGCTCCTTCGGATGTTTAGGTTGACTTTCATCGTTTATTATGTAACAGCTAATTAATCAGTCTGTTGCAAATCCTTTCCTCAAAATAATCTCAAATGATTGATCAAAATGGTGGGAAAAAAACTTGCTCAACATACCACGCAGGGCACGGGATAGGTGGCTCATGCTGTTGGCACTGTGGTCCCAGGTGATCTTTCCAGCATCCATATCAAGCACATCGAAGTAGAGTAGAGGACTTCCTGCTGTGGACGCGACCTGACGAAACTCCTGCAGACGCTCCTCTGGCAGGTCATAGAAAATCCTTCTCTTACTCCAGTCGTTCCTTCAGTCGCGCAAAAAAAAAAATAGTTCCTGATATTATGGGTACATAAATAAAGGAATTTAAATACAATTAATATCTAAGAAAATTTTTACCAACAATTAAAAGGTGGCTGCTGATGAGTCTGTTGTCTATCGGTCACGAGAATCACAGCTGCTGGCCCTGGTTCAATGGCTTACCTAATGGTGAGCAAGTCGTACACACTGCTGTTTGTCCACGAGCTGTCGTTCTGTGTCGACCACAGCAACAGACTCAGCCTCTCCGAACGTTCTAGCAGCCAACGGAAATGCTGCCATGCTGACACTGCTTTAACTGCTGGGGCACTGATGACCACAGGCTGGAGTCACGGGACATGACGATGACAACAATGAGCACTTGTAGACATGAATATAACCTCGTTTAAAATATATAAAAAAAAAATTTATATATAATGTCACAGCGAGCGACGAAGATTACAACAAAATGCACAGGCCACATCATGGACATCAAAAACAAAAGTAACTCATTAAACTCATCTCCCTATATATATATATATATAAACTCTCTGAAGAGTCTTTGGCGGAAAAAAGCAGCAAATGAAAATACTAAGTAAAGTTAAGGTTCAGCTTATAGCGAGGGACAAGCTATTAATCTTCTTTGCTCTTGTGTGTTGTTTTCGATTATAAAATCTTACAATTCCTTTAAAGTCCCCTCCTACCTTAAGGGGGGGGGGAAATCCGACCCGAAGGAACTCATTCATCATAGGAGAAACTTCCTACACGGGGAAGCGCAGTCCTACGCGAAGACGACCAATCATCAACAGATGAGTACTCATACCCTAGAGCAATTCTGACAAAACTACATACCCGGTTAAGACTCCGACAAACGCTGAGCATGGTCTCCATGTTGCCGCGGCCAAAGCTACTGTCGCCTGGCGCCTCGCAACATGGGTACGTCCACCCGAGGACCAGCTGCGCCTTCGGAAACGTTCGATCGATGATCCGCGTGTACCTGGGGACCCCACGAGAAAAGTTGTCTTTGATGTTCAATGTATGTCACCTGTTACATCCAGATAGGAAGGCAGGACGAAGCTTGTCGGCCATTGGTGAGAGTCAAATTGTCCTTTTTATTTCTTTTTTCGTTTCTTCCCTTCCTAATATTTCTAGATATTTGTGCAAATTATTCAAAAACAGAACTGAAACATGAAAATTAATATTGCCAAGTGAAAATGTTAGTATATAAAATGTAACGTTACTATAAATATTTTTGATGTTTATGTCTAATTTCCCTCTTGAAACAAACCAAAGGGTTTGCTCAGTAAAGAAGTAGGAGTCTCTAAGTCTCTCTCTTTTCGTCCCTCTAGTTGTCTGTTGTTGTTAAGCAGCACTCGAGCACAGGGCCTTCTCACCATCCAGCTTCCAGCAGTCCTCCTCCAGCGCCGCCTGGACCATTAGCAACAGACACCGTCACCCAGACAGGTGTTTCTCTCAGTCCCGCCGCTCTGTGTTCCAGCACAGTCATTGCCTGTTCAAATCCGTCAGCCTCCTGTTCTCAAAACAAAAAAAAAGAAAGAAAAAGAAAAAACGTGTTTCTCATTATTTACATCTAGTTATCAGAGACATCCATGCAGCTATTTGTTAATACTGATGCATACCATTTAATGCCAATATTTGCATATCTATCTATCTATCTGGTGGTGCACGCTTCTTTATGTTGATATGAATAGGAGAAGAGCATGGCTGAGTGGTTAGAACACTGGGGCCCAATCAGGAAGACGCGCCAGTTCGATACCTGTGTGGTGCAGCGAACTTACCCAAGTCGACCCAGTAGACTACCCCAGTCCACCCACCTATAGAGGACGAGATGAGCAGCTCCCTGACATAGAGCTGGCCCCAAGAAAAGTGTCGTCTGTAACACCTCACCCTCAACCCTCCCGAACGACCGAAAGAAGTTAGAGGACGATGTCTGTATCAACGTCTGTACCTAAGTGTATATTCATGCTTGTGAAGTGAACAAGTGACCTCTTGGGATTAACACGAGTGTACATAAAAATATGTATAACTTTACTGTCCCTGATTGTCAGACATTTTTGTTACATGCTGTTCAACATCGTAAATATTATCGCTGAGCCTTCCGTATGTCACAACGACTGCTAATGAAATGATAATGATAATGATATCATCATTTATTGACATTAAAGTTTCAAGTTTTAGAACATATCTATATATATGGACAAAAGTGTAAAAATATCAATAATTTACATGCTCGTATATGTACTCTCTGACAGTTGACACTTTCCAAACACACACACACACACACACACACACGCATATGGTGTCCATAAAGTCCATGTGCAGTTTAAAATAGTTGTAGCTTTGTAAGTATATGTGATAGAAAGAACTCGTAAAAAGGATTAGAAAGCCTGATGTATCTAGTTTTTTCTCTTTAGAAATTTCATTTTTAAAAATTTAACTTAAAAATTACTTATATTTCATAATCACTGTTGATCCATGTCTTCCAGTGATAGGGCCAGTCTTTTTTGAGAATTACAGAATTGCATTACCCTTTGTATTAGTAATAACGGTGGACGTGTTGAAAATTAACAAGAACAATGAAATTTAAGTATTTATTCTTTCTAGTCCTTTTTACAGATTCTTTCTGTCACTTATTATGATGCCTTAAAGGAAGAAGACACGTGAACAAAACGAGAAATAGAAAAGCGACCTTGAAGTTGAGCTTGATGCCACCTTTGCCAGAAGCTATGATCATGTCAAGCCACTCCTCTAGGTTGATGTCTCCAACAACATCATTTGATGAAGTCATTAACAGCTCCTCCACGGGGTCTGGAAGACCTAACAAGTCAATCCTGATGTTGCCTTCAAACATGACTTTGGCATCTGTGGGCAAAGATTAAGAACTCTCCGGGTTCAGCAGCTATAATGTGAAAATAAACTATTTTAGGCAAAAAATAAATAAATAAACAAATAAATAAACAAATAAACAAATAAACAAACAAGCAAAGGAAGCTGATTTTTGGAGGAGCTACCAGAGAAAAATCATACTTCAATCGTAAAAGAAGTACAGAAGTTAGCAGCACTAAGACTGATACCATTATGACAAAGTGCAGGTGACTTACTCATTGTTGCCAGGGCTGACTGCAGGCGTGCTCGAGTGTAGAGTTCACTGTACCAAGTGATATCTAAGCCGTCCTCGGTGTGGCCAGCCGTTTGGTGGTCAAGCCCCGCTTCCCACGTCAATTCTAGCCAAGAAAATCGAGGTGATTGGTCTAGCAGTTAAACACACACACACACACACACACACACACACACACACACAATTTTTTTCTTAGCAAGTAAAAGAGTTTTGCTACAACTTTATGTATCCACAAGGGCAATTCCTAAAGATGCTGAACTCAGCTTCCATCAGTTCCAAGTTATATTAATTAAATCTAACTCAAATCAACTGTATGTCCATGATTTGATTTTTTTAAGCATTTACGTACTAACTTACTCTCTTTAGATTCCTTCAAAACCTTCTTAACTCAACACAAGTTTAAGAAGATGTAGCTATAATCGTTCATTCTTCAGTTGAGCATTATTTGTCAAGCGTCTTTGACAAACTGTCATCTCAAAATACACCAAACATCTGTGGCCCAGCATGTGCACAGCTAGAAAATGTTTTTATTTTCCTAACATTTGCTTAAAAATACAAAAAAGACACCATCAGCTGGCAAAATAACGGAGAAGATAACCTTTTCTTTCTGGGAAGAGTGCTCTTTGATACTCTTCCGTGATTCAGGATCATAGCTGTATAATTGAAGATTATAGCTATATTCTCCAGGATTATAGCTATATAACCCAGGATTATAGGTGTAAAATGTAGTAGTATAGCTGGATAATCCAGAACTGTAGCTGTAAAATACAACTGTATTATCTAGGATTGGAGATGTATTATCCAGGATTATTTCTATATAATCCAAGATTATTGCTATATAATCCAGGATTATATCTGTATAATCTAGTTGTCTATCTATATTATTCAGGATTATTGCTATATAATCCAGGATTATATCTGCATAATCTAGTTGCCTATCTATATTATTCAGGATTATAGCTATATAATCCAGGATTATATCTGTATAATCTAATTGTCTATCTAAATTATTCAGGATTATTGCTATATAATCCAGGATTATATCTGTATAATCTAGTTGTCTATCTATATTATCCAGGATTATTGCTATATAATCCAGGATTATATCTGTATAATCTAGTTGTCTATCTATATTATCCAGGATTATTGCTATATAATCCAGGATTTTATGTGTACAATCTAGCTGTCTATCTGTATTATTCAGGATTAGAGCTATATAACCCTTTATTATATCTGTATAATATAGTTGTCTATCTATATTATCCAGGATTATTGCTATATAATCCAGGATTATATCTGTATAATCTAGTTGTCTATCTATATTATCCAGGATTATTGCTATATAATCCAGGATTTTATGTGTACAATCTAGCTGTCTATCTGTATTATTCAGGATTAGAGCTATATAACCCTTTATTATATCTGTATAATATAGTTGTCTATCTATATTATCCAGGATTATTGCTATATAATCCAGGATTATATCTGTATAGTCTAGTTGCCTGTGTATATTATACAGGATTATTGCTATATAATCCAGGATTATATCTGTATAATCTCGTTGCCTGTGTATATTATTCAGGATTATAGCTATATAATCCAGGATTATATCTGTATAATCTTGCTGTCTATCTATATTATTCAGGATTATAGCTATATAATCCAGGATTATAGCTGCGACATCAAGCACTAAATACTCTTGACAAGTTACGTACCTCTTCTTTGGTCGCTGTGTGATGTGGTGACGTAGAAGGCCAGGCAGAAGCCAAAGACCGTTAGTCCAATCAGAGCATACAGCGCGGCTTGAAACGGTCGTCTGCTGGTGATGGGGCGCCCCCACATGGCGGCGGACGGTGCGTTGAACACCACAACACGAGTTCGGTTGTAGCGCCTCATGTCGTTGTCGTTGGGGTCGTCTTTTTCCTCTCTGATGTCTTTCACACGTTTATAGCCTGAAGTGAATGCCTAAAGCTGGACCCTGGAATTAATAAATGTTCATTAATTAATGTTTGTAGTATGAAATCAGTGCACGTGTGCATCAGGTTGATGTCAAAATACGTCTTCCAGTGAATGGTGTTTTTTTTTGAATGGTTTTCATTATTAACTATTTTGTTTCCCTTGTTTCGTTACGGCCTGATATTGTATGATTTGATCCTAAACAGAAGAGACATCTCAAAATTCAAAACTCAGGTTCAATATTATTCATTTTTAAAACCCCTACACGTGTTTAATTTTATACTAAATGTCGTTGAAGCTATGTGATAAATCCTGAAAATCTCTATCTTGAACTATGTATTCACTTACAGGGTAGAAACTAAACCAGTGCATAGCTACGAACACGTACAAGAACAAAGTTAACATTTTACACGTTCTAACACTTGTGATTGAATAAAGAGCATCAGTAACTTTTAGTACAAAGAATGCAAAAAAAAAACAAAACCTGGTAACTAATGAGGACAGCTTTAAACTAGTTTTCTTTTATATAATAGCGGGGACTGTATTTTAAAAATGCGAGGCACAAAGACTATGTAAAAGAAAGATTTGATACAAAACTGCAGACGACTACCATCTACATGTAAATAAACAAAGGACAATGAGGTCTCTGTCATCATTCAGCAGCGGCTAATTTACCAAATTTATTCGGATTGTCTTATTGCCTTTGCTGTCACATCTTACATTGACATTGCTCGAATGATAAACAAACGGTACTCTCAGTATCCTTAAAACTCACCTGTCTGCATCTGAATGCCACCAGCAATGCCACACACAGGTAACGAGTATAGTGGTCTACCTGTGTTTTTGTTTAAGTACAATGTGCCAAAAAAAGAGACAAACAATAAATATTAATCTTGTGAGGTTACCTGGCGTGATTTTTTCCTTCCTTCAGCACATGTGTATAGTCAGGTAGATGAACGTACGACACGTGTGACGTGGGTAGAGATCGATACTGGGGGGTGAGCAAGCCTGATATGACGGGGATCGATGTCAATTATAACCACGTGCTCCGAAACAAATTAGTGGCGTTTGGGATCGACATTCATGTGCACGGTGTGTGTACTGGCGGCAAGTTTTCTTGTGTACATGTATGAGTGTGTTATGTGTTTGGGGTGGGGGAAGTGGGGGTGACTTGGTTTTAGGGTGTAAGATTCAGGTTAGACGGCGTGCCTGCGTAATAGGTACACATTGTGTTCAGACTTGTTAACCCTGAGCATCTTTGCCACTGCTTTATAACTATATCTTCAGCGGTAAAGCAACATCCGCTTTATATCTATGGAGATAGACTTTTGGCCTGGAATTCTCCTTGCTCCCTCGGGTCCAATAACTTACCCTTTCTTCATAACTACAGTTCCATGAGCCGTGGAAGGTTGTACAAGCCTCGTAGATGGCAAACAGATGTTCCAGGGAGGCAGAGAGAGAGCGTCAATGCGATTTAATTCCACCCTGGGCGAGACGAATGAGGGAAAACATGAGGAAAGAGGCAGGAGAGATATAATAATTCTCTCTCTCTTACCCAAGCACACACACACACACACACACACACACACACACACACACACACACACAAATTCCTTGGCACATCTGACTCGTCTGCCTCATCCTGTCTCTGTCTCTCTTTCCTGTCTCTGATCAATAAGAAAAAAATCACGTTTATGAACCCACTACAGCTGTTAACCTCTACAACACACGACAAGCGCATGCATACTGTTTCAAGGGAAATAATCAGATGCTGCCGTATATTAATGCGATCCGAATTACTTCGCTTGGTTGTATTTTTTTCTAACGTGCCTAAATTTCTTGGTAATATAACAATCACGAAAATTTATTTTTTTAAAAGAAGAAATTATAAATAAAAATAAGAAAAAAAGAAGTAGACAAAAATGCATAAAATCTGAAGACGATTTCTCCTCCACCTTGTTTGACTAAGACTGATTTAATATAATCACATCTGGTAAGACAGTGACGAGGACAAGAAGCCTAGGCTATGCATGACAGGTCTGTCTATGTTTGAGAATGTGGATCGTTCAGTTGAGATTGTATGTTCAATGGGCGTTTGTAAAGAAAAAAAAATTATCTTTTCTTTAACATATAAACTACTCTTTAGTTTAAATGTTTTCGACTGTACGATCATGCGATAAATGAACAGAACTATCAAAGACTTTAAAAAATATTGATAATATAAGCTGCATTTTTTAATGTTGCATCTGACGCGATTTAAAATAAATAATAAATATACATGATAACTCAAAGGGAGAAAACAACACGGCCATGACAAATAGTTGAGTTGTAACATTGTTTTGATTGTAAGTGGAGAGTGTGACTTTGATCATCTGACAGATTTATCATAGGTTCTTCCTATCCCTTTCATGTTTTGCGCTTACCTGAGAGAGCGATTACCAGAACCCCATCCATCCTCAACAGTAAAAAAACGGGGTTTAAAAAAGTATGACACTGTTGGTTTTTTTTCTTTGTCTTGTAGAACTGTATGACCCGGCCATGCTACTTTCAGTCAGAAAATTCCCAGAGGGAAATTTTCAACTCAGGTCCTACGACCTCCACGTTTTGGAGACCAGCGCTATATCGCGAAGCCACCGGACCTTCCAAAATGTTTCAGAATCTGTTTTTAAAGATTTACAGAAGTATTTTCTACAAGTTTTTAACTTATTTGTCTATGACTTGCTACTTTCTAAGCCTTCAATAACACCCCGGCTTCTAACTCGTCTAGATAATATATCACACACGAAGAGAAGGGACCACTGCAACGAAAACGACAAAATAAACAACATCGACTTGTAGTAACACTGCACGTTTATTTAGTCAAATGATAATTTACAAGAGAACATCTTTTTTTTTCAAAATCCAGCTACCATCAGACTGTGTCTTTTTAGAGTAAAAATGTTGTTTAGGAGATTTTTTTCTTTTTACCATTCCCTACCGACTGTGCAAGTTACTACCAATTTTACAAGTCATTATCAAGTCGATGCCACTAATACAGTAACAAGGCACCATTGACTTTACAAGTCACTACCAACTGTACAACTCCACAGAACAGCATCCATTCACCAATCCACTGCCACACTGCAACCAGAATTTTTAAATTTTGCTAATCTTTCTTTGCTCGCATCCACTAGCGATTTACGCGCGCGCACGCGCACGGGCACACACACACACACACACACGAGAGAGAGAGAGAGAGAGCCCAGAAACACAAACACTCGTGTATATACACAAGGAGGAACACAAGAAGACACGCAATCACATTAGTATACAAGCAGGTATATTAATTATGTTAATCGTAACAAACATCCAGAGGTCGTAATCGATAATAACACAACATGCTCGCAATCACAGGACAACAATTATTGGCGACAGATGGTCTGAATTCTTAGTTCATACATCTATACTTACACAGAATATAAATGTTTTACGTGAACATGCGTGAACTTCTGAGATTCCGAGTTAGATTGACTTATTGTGATCGCAATGTTTCATAGAAAGGGACTTTTAAAAAAATTCTTTTAACATGGGGTATATGATGTTTGGAAAACTGGTTAAAAGTCAACAAGAAATTTGTGTAAACGTTCATGGGTATTTCACCTAGAAGGACGCAAAATCACAAGAAATTCGATAACTTGATGAATAATTATTGCTGTGTAAAGATGACGAGGTAGACAATGATTACGAAGTTGTTTATGTGACTTGCGGTAAAAGTCTTTTAATAGCGCAGTTACACTTTGTCAAAAGTGTTGATCTTTAAAACGTATTGAAAACAGTTGTTTTCTTGACGGAACAAATATTGATGAACTTTTGACAAGTCTGGTGAAATTGTTTTTAATGTCTATCATATTGTCAAAGAGTCACAGAAAATACTCATTAACGTTCCTGTCTGCCTGACTGTCATATAATAATGCGTCAAACATACTCACACAGTAGGACAATCCGTAGCCAGTTAAGAATAATCTATATTACGCAAGTTTTTTTTAGGACCTTTAAATAAAATTAGCCATAGTCACATATTTTACAGGACGTGTCCAGTTAAGAAACGTGTTCAGTTTCCTTAAATAAATAAAAAAAATAATACCCTTTGTCATTATTTACATAGCCACTGAGAACCTTTTTCGTAAATACCAAGCACTTAGTTTCGATGTTAAGGTCTAATGCTGTCAGTAACTTTTCGTTTGATCAAAGTGTGTGGAAGTGATGTGAAAGGCCAGACAAAAACTAAAGAGCGTTAAGTCGATCGAACATATTATAGGGCAGCTTTGGAGCGGTCGTCTGCGGATAGAGCGGCGATGGTGCCTCCAACACGCCCATGCGGAGGACACCTGTAGCGCCGCCTTTGTAGTACCGCCGTTAATTGTCGTTGTTGCCGGACGAACCTTTGACTTAGATGCAGCCAGTGGTGTATATATTAATTTAGATCAAAAAGAGAAAAAAGAATATGTCCCCTGTCGTCTTGGCAGATTTATCTTGCTCATTACACACACACACACACACAGGTGCAGCGATGATTACAAGACACATCCGAAAAAATAGGAGAGAAAATTTTAAGGATGAAGTTGTAAGGCTGCTGAAGTAGGTGTACGTATATTACACTTGTGAAGAAGTGGATGAGAACATTGCTAGAATCCTGCATGGTGTGGTAGGCACAGTTCCAGATATAAATAGTAACGGGATATAGGCGCCAACTTCGATGTACACGCCGATGTTATAACTTGGTGGACATGCTCTTTGATGTACATACTTTCACAGCACGAGGACAATAAACCTTGGTATAGATACAACTTCCCTAACCCGACCCAACCTTAGATGGAAGAAACTCTTGTCAGATCGCAAGGAGGACGCAAGCAAGACCCCGTTACCTCCCTTGAATTGCCAGACCAGGAATGTTCATCCGTCGTTGTAGACAGACCGGTAAAATATTAAATACAATAAAAAAAAGGACAACACTAAAAAACAACAAAAAATTGATTTCACCAAAAGTTTCTCTTAACAGCCCACTTTTCAATGAAATATGCAATATGACAGATGTATGGTGGTCAGTCTATAATTCTTGGAACAAAAGTACCCATGTTTTAGTTGTAGCACACAAATTTCATATATCGTCTGATCAAGTAAAAAACCTACATGTACTTTCTTAAATCTGCAGTGTAAGAATCCACACACACACACACACACACACACACACACACACACACATTGTTTTGCTAACAATTATATAAATACTTATATATTTATCGTATTTTCGTTACAGTAAAGCTAAACTATCTGCATCCTTAATAGATAAGAAAGAAATTAAATGTTAAAGTCCATGATTATTACAGTGGCGTATGAACCAAAGGGGTAAAGAGAACAGTCGTCCCCTCAAAAAAAGATACTGAGGAGGCAAGAATGTGAAAGTCGTTCACTGTCAGCATGGATCCGAGTTTGGCCCCAACCCCCAAAACTGAGCATCTTTCTAAGCCACTGTGTTACAGATGAGCATTTGCATGGTTTCTGACTCCATATATTTCTGATAAATTCTACAATTCCCCCAATGCCACCGCCATGCTCTACCCCCTTACGCACACGTAGGCACAATTAAAGTGTACACTTCAGTAGATATTATACTACTTTTCCATCCAGAAATCGAACATTCATTAAGCAAGCAGACCATGCGAGCATCGTCAAGTTGCAAAATAATGTTCTGCTGCCGACTTTTCTGGCGGCTCGTGTAAATCTGTGGGTGGGTGTTCCGTGCATGATGTCTTGGAGGGTCTGGCGCATATCCTCCTTAGAGTCTCGATCGGAAGGAAGAATCCTTGCATGCGGTTTTGTCTTTCAACGCATGCGCCTGGAGTAAGGTATAGAATTAATATTAAGCAGGCCTGTTACCCGACTCATTTTCTCAAGTGAGTCTGTGTAGCTACAACTTTTCTGACACATGCAGGAATTGATTTATAGATGTAAGCGATCCCTCCATGTGTTATCATCTGTTATCTCGCTGCTAGAGACGGCCATGAGGAGGTCAACCTCGTGAACTCACACCTGCACGCTCTGATTGGTCGACAAAAATAGCCGTGTGATGCTGATTAATAAACATGGCCGCCATGTAGTGCTTGTGTTCGTCATCCGCTCGACTGTATGATGTTTCTGACACAATCTGCCAAGGTGCATGGGTGTGAACTATCGTGACAGCATTTTCGTGTGATTCGAGGGGGTAAGCAACTGAATTCTTTTGTTCAAAATGCTTTGTCAGTCCCGCAACTCGCAAAAAAGGACGCTTTTGTGCAGTCAGTTTTTGTCTGCACCGAGTTACGATGTGCGCCTCGTGTATGAGTCAACCGATGCACTAGCGAACTGTCATCACGTACTTGGGTTTTTTTTAAAGCCCAGCCTGCAAAAGTACTCTCACGCAAGACGTAGATATCAAACCAAGTATGTGGCCGGGCTTAGCCATTTTCCCCCCAACTATCATGTATCTGGATGCATGGCAAGTTGCTGAGATTTTGACTAGCTCTGCGGACTAGTTTCAGCTCAGTACGCCGTCGTTCTGTATTTGGTTCGGTCTGGCACCGACGCCAGGGAGAGCATGTCTTTGGGCTGGTTTCAGTGGCAGTTTGTAAGATGTCGTGTGTTTGATTATAGCTTTTGCTTTCCCGTCTCTCGGATGCTGTTCTTTCATTACACACAAAGATGCGACACAAATGGTTGTAAAGGATGTGAGTGCCAATCGTCCTGCATATGATTACCGGCACAGAGTATAATGTGTCATTTAGATTAGTATGTTCAGTTTCTTGTCTTTGTGGAGTGAACAAAGATTATATTTATTGCAAAGAACCATTTAGAACATAAACGTTGTTTACATTACAGTTGTAATTAGTTTTCTAACCTAGAGACCATTTTTAAACTTGTAGTTAAAATGTTCTTCTTTCCACCATGTTATACAGTGGCATATATTCTAAAATTTGTTTAAAACTTGATAGAAACAATTAAAAAAAAACAAACAAAGTAATTTTCAGTGAATTTTTTCATATTGGGCTAAAATATTCTTGTGGACTAGACCCCAGATTGACAGAGTATTTTCAGTCAATAATTTGTTTCTTGTGTTTGTTTCTGTGACACCCACGTAAATTATTAGTATAAAATTTTATGATTATTTGGCTGTGTTTTCACATTGAAATAATTCAGACTAGCTGCTACAATTAAACTGCTACTATGAGGGGAAAAATGCTTTTTCATTTCATCTAATTTTAGCATCAATTTCACATAAACATTTGGTTTGTTTTTTCTGCTTTCAGCTTAGATTTCACAATGCTGTGTGTTTTTTTTTTAACTGGCTTGTCTACACTTTAAAAATAATAGAAACATTCAGTTCTTTTCTGTACTTTTGTGGAAGTGCTAACTTTTCAAAATATTGTACAACGTTAAATTTGCAAGCAATGAGTCTGAGCCTTTGTTGAATCTCACAAAACGTCAATGCTGCAGCAGTACTAGTGTCATTTTTCAGAACAGACCTGCATACAGCTTTAGTTAAGACCAACCTTCAGTCTTGAGTGGAATCCTTTCAGTACAGTATTGTCCATTTGTCACTTAGTTCTAGATATGAAGTGGGATAGGTAGTACTTTGATTCAGTTTTAGCTGATCTTCTGCAATGGCTATCTTGGTGATTAGCTTAAGACCATGAACAGAATGCAAGAGAAGGTGAAAGGTAAAGAATATATGGAGAGTGTGGTTTACGTAAACACCCAACATTAGTTGCATAGGGCACTGTGTTAGCTTGAATTACTGGGTATCAAGTATCTGTCCATGCTTCGATCTTTCACCTTAAGTAGCCTTTTTAAGTCATTAAGTGAATAGTGATCTCCAAACACATTTCTCAACTATTAAAGTGAGAAGAAGTTGGCCTTGTTTAATATTTTAATAGACTGTGGTAGTTGACATGTGGTGGCAGATCTACATAAAGAAATACACCCATGTGCATGCTGATGATTTATGCACTTTTGGGAAAAGATTCGAAAAAATAAAAATCAGTATTTTTGTCACAAACTAATGACAAGACTATGTCCTGTAAATTGCCAGCAACTTTGAGCTTTATTTCACCTCACTTGTGCTTGGTTTTAAATTTTATGTATTGAGTTTTTAGCAAGGGACCTTTTCATAACGATGTATCCATTTATTTTTACACTGAAAGGGTTATTATGTTTAGGTGCCATTAAAAATAAGTAACAAGAGAAGCTGGTAGTTTAAACTTGTATAATTTTATTTATGACATTTTCTTAGTTTTTCTGTGCACACATTTTGCATTTTATTTTTCAGGAAGACGAAGAAAGTAATTGGCAGGAATCAGTAACTGACCAGTCACTGACCACCTTCTCTGCAAATCAGCGTGGGTGGGAGAAAAGATAAAAAACAGCAGGCCTTAAGAAAACTAGGGACAGCTTACTGGCACATTGATTCAATGACGGACATGGCACAAGGGCGTCCTATAAAATGTGTTGTTGTGGGAGACGGAACCGTGGGCAAAACCTGCATGCTCATTTCCTACACAACAGACAGCTTTCCTGGTGAATATGTGCCCACAGTGTGAGTACAGAATTGTTAATTTGTCAGTGTTTTAAGATGACATTTTTATTGGTCAGCTTATATCAGGTGTGCTTAACCTGTGGGCCATAGGCCACATCCTGCCTGCAAAGGTGCCTCATGCTGCCTGCACATTTTGGCTTATGATTTCTTTCTTTCAAACCATATCTTATGCTTTGGTATATCGCTGCATAATTTCATTTTTAAAGTCCGCATGATTCTGGCAAAACTGCCGTGTTCTGGCCAGCAAGATTTTATAACCATGTCCAGTGTGGCCCTCGGGCGAGAAAAGGTTGGGCACCACTGGCTTAGATAGTCACTGTTTTAAACCAACATCAGGCAACACCAAAAAGAGAGACATCAAGTTACATATAGCTTTTTTTTTTAACAGTTTCAACAGTAAGTTATACCTGTTTCAGCCATCTATCAGAAAGAATAGAAAAGATTTTTAAAAATTACACAAATGTCTGAAATTCACTTTAAAGTAATTTTCATATTTTTAATCTCTTATTTGTGCATTGCCGACTGGGCAAAGGAAATGCATCAGGGTTAGTAAATCCAGTATATGAACCCACAACATTTGATTCTCAGTCATGGTGATAGACACTTTAGCCATTGCACCATCAACTACCTTTGCTGTGCCTGCATCACGCAGCTGCCATATTTTCCTTCATGATCTGGCTTTAGGGCTTGTAGTCACAATGTAGGTTTGCCCTACTTGTTAGCCTATCCTGACTGGGTAGATCTGCTACCAAAAGGTAGCAGCTAAAATCCTATATCCATGGCCCACTGAAACCACCACTTCAGCAGGTATTTTATCTGATTTTATGGCACAACTGCTCATAAACGTCTCCTATATAGCCTAAGTAAACAATATGGCAAAGTTTGTGCTTGATCTAATTTACCAGAAGTGATCAGAGACTTTCCAAGACCTTTTAAAAGTTATTTACAAACTGGACAGATATGATGGTAATTGTTTGGTAAATATTGTTTTTTGTTACGACTAACAGACAATAAGGGGAAAAAAAATAAAACGGTACATCTCAGTCAGCTAGTATGTAGCTCTTCTGTCTATCCCCCTCTCTCCTCCAAGTCACCATTGTTACCCCTTCACTTTTACCCCCTGCGACCAATTTATACCTGAAAGAAAACAATGCTTTTGTCCTTTAATAGAGCAAGGAGCATCATTTCGTGAGAGTCAATAAAATTGACTTACCTTATTTGTTTCTTTTATGTTTCTCTATTTGTTTTTAGTCTTCACTTGTGTGAATGCACCTGAAAAATCAATTTGTATTCTTAAAATTTTTCTAGAAATTCCTGGTTGGTTGATTAGTTCTCTTTAGCTACTCAGTGGCTTATGGATTGCACGTTTGTCACATTTTTACGCAGTAGTTACTAGTTATGCTAGGCCAGTTTACTCATGGGTAGGCTGCTGATTTCCATGAATACAAACCCAGGTTTACTATAAAATCTTCAGTTATCATGATTTATGCAGTATGGATTTTAGCTATAAAAGATATGGATAGTTTTGCCAGGATAGTTTAGACTTTAAGACTAATGGAGTTCAGGGTGTATCATAACTGTAGGCAGCTCATTAAATCTGTAATGTGATGCTCTCAAAATGCTTTGTGGGCTGGAGAGTTTTGAAATTATTCTAACAATAACACATGGACAGACATTGGTTACATTGCTGCAGCTGGAATTTTTGCCATCATCGATGATGGCTGTCATTCTTTGATACAACAGCTTTGACAACTATACAGCCAACATGATGGTGGATGGCATACCCGTCAGCCTTGGGTTGTGGGACACTGCTGGACAAGAAGACTATGACAGACTGCGGCCTTTGTCTTATCCTCAGGTGAGACTCACACACCAAGATTGAAATAAAGGCCTACACATCAGAACTAGACTTATTCCTGGAACTCTGTGCAGTTTTAATGAAAATGCTAGAGAAGAAAATGTATCCACATGCTTGAAATTTGCCTAGCTAGGTGTCTGGTTTTTTTGTGGGGTTAAAGATTTGGTGTGGTTTTTTTTTCGTTACTTGTAAGAGAACTCCACTTAATGTAAAAACATTGTCTTGGGGGTCTGGAAGCATAAAAAATTTTGGGCCATGGGTAAGAAGTTTTCTAATAAGCCAGACATAAAAAAGCTGATATTTCATCGATGTTGGTGACAATTTTGTGTATAAATTTGTTAATTAAAGCAGTTCCGTGATATCAAAGATCCTAATAATATTATCAACTACATAAATTTATTAATTACAATTACATTACAGTTTATGATTACCAAGTAAAAGTGTGCATTACTGGGTGTGGTTTATAAAACCACAGAAGTTTTAATTAAAGGTTTGATGACCTAACACTAGGGATTTAAAAGGCATGAAGTTATACATATTCTGGGTCAGGATGCATGAGTATGCTTAGTTGTTTTGTTTTGTTTTTTGATACATAAATTTGCTTTTACTGCCTTTTAACCCTGTTAAACTCATGGACACAGACAATACTTGATGAC
Source organism: Marisa cornuarietis (assembly GCA_004794655.1). NCBI lineage: Eukaryota > Metazoa > Mollusca > Gastropoda > Architaenioglossa > Ampullariidae > Marisa > Marisa cornuarietis. Next base: position 2,586,402 of record SMMW01000627.1, on the reverse strand, counting down.
ATTGTCAGCACTTTATGTTGTGTGAAGTAATGGCTATTCTCTGAATTAACTGATCTTTATTGTGCAGAAAGACTTCTTGTTGTAAGTATGCTGTTGAATATCTCTACAAAGAACCTTTTCAAAAGGTATGTGGAAAGGATGCTAATCGTTTCTAAGCCTTTTTGTTTGTTTGTTTCAGACTGATGTTTTTCTAATCTGCTTTAGTGTTGTGAGTCCATCATCTTATGAGAATGTCCACACCAAGTGGAACCCTGAAATTAAGCATCATTGTCCAGATGCACCTGTTATAGTTGTAGGTGAGTACAGGCTTAAAACACTATTATGATGCTGAAGCTAAGTACAGCTTGGTAGCTGAGGCAAGTGTTCTCTTTGCTTTGCATTCTCTGTTAGGAATCTTGGTTTTATCATCACTGCTGACATTAGAAACTAAGTGTCACTGTCTGTAAGTCTACTTCCTAGTGTCTAGGTAAGATTAGTACCATCTGCCACATTCTCTCTTGCTAGCAGACTACTACCACTCTTGTCTGTGCGTTTGTTGTATCAAGACTTGATTACTGTAACACTTGTTCTGGGGCTGCCCTGCATACCTCCTTTACAGACTTCAGAAAGTCCCTCACTTTGCTGCTCCTCTGACACTTGAAGCAAATAAAGGGGACGTTCTCACATCTTTCCTTCATTTTTTTGCACTGGTTGTCCGTCCATGCTGGCATTTAGTGCGTGTCTGTGCTCTGCATTAATTTTTTTCAAGGCATTTGTCTTGCCTATTTGTGCAAACTTTTCTCCCCCTGTACCCTAACCAGAACCATTTACTCTTTGTCTGACCCTCACAGGCTGTCTGGTTCTGTCACCAAAGCCATAATGTACTGTCACCACTTTTTTAATGATGATGCAGCAAAGCAGTGCAACTCCCTTTCATTTTAGTGTCCACCACTTACCCACAATGGAGTCTTTTAAATATGCATTAAAAACACTTTCCTTTCTGTAAACACTGCTTTTAAACACAGTCCACTACTAACCTGTTCTTTTTCTCCCCATCGCATCCAACCCCCACTAAAGGTGGTCCGGTGGCCGAATGGTTAGCGCCTGTCACCAATACAGTGAAGGTTCACTGTCCTGGGTTCAGCTCTCTTCTTGGGCACGCTGCTCTTTCTCTGCATGTGGCATCTGTTAACAGGGCTGGCTGTCTTTCCACGATATAGCCTTAGTTGCTGGCTCAGTGTAAAACACCAATTCCCCACCCCCCACTCCAATCCCCCTTCCCCAACCAACTGACCCTTTCATATCTTTTGACTTGTCTGCCCTGCCGACATCCCTTTTTTGATTTAGACAGAAAGTAGCCAGATTGTTGCTGTTACCCCTGGGTCTTGTGTATGTCATCCTCATTAGTGTCCATCCTTCTGTTCCTTTATGAAGTATAAATTAACCTAGATTTTATATCAAGTCAGAGTGCATGCTCAGTCATAAGTGTGATTAAACATGATAAAAATTGCATTTATTATTATTATTATACGAGATGTGTTGAGCTGAACACATGCTAACGTAAGCCTTTGTTGTGTTGTCAGGTACAAAAATTGACTTGCGGGAAAATAAGGAGGCCATAGGATTACTGGCAGCACAGGGTCTCTCACCTGTTAAAAGAGAGCAAGGGATCAAGCTAGCTAACAAAGTTCGGGCAGTGAAGTACATGGAGTGCTCTGCCCTTACTCAGCGTGGTCTTAAGCAGGTCAGTCTTGCTTATTTATATACATTATATACCTTGTGTCTGTGTTATTAGTTAAACATTTGTAACTGTTGACAAGTATACAGGTATATTCAAAATTATGTTAACAATTAAATAGTACACCCCATTTATTCACAAAACATAATCATATGTGCAAGATGATTTACAGGATGGTCTCAATCTTTTCGCCGTGTTCTACACACAAAAACCCCAGCTATCAACAGTACACATTTCGTAGGTAATAGATGATACCACAGTCTGTATTAGTGTCAACATCAACACATGAGGATATATGTTTGTGGCTCTATAACAAATGTACAGAAACACCTCACAATCTAAAGTTCTCCCATATTTTTGGCTTTTTTAAATATCTGACCTGCCTTCTGTTATCTAAGTTTCTAAGCATCTCATGATGCTTAGTTGAGTGAGGTTATACTTGCATTCATTTGGCAAATGTGCATATAGATGCACTTTGAACGGTATCTTGGATATTGTGCATACGAGATCAGTGCACATTAGCATAAATGGTCTTCAAAAAGGAAGAGAAAGCCTAAAAAATAATGCTCTTCTTGTCATTTAAAATGTTTATTTGGAGGAAAGTGCCTCTATTTATAACCACACTTTCTTCCTTTTGAATAACCCTAAGTTTCATTTTATTCAGTGATGGATTATATTGTGCTGGCATTATAGATTATTGATTGATAACTACAAAGGTGTAAAGAAATGTAAGTTCTTCAGGAGACTGAACCCACTAGGTTTTTAACTGGATATTGCAGTTCAGATTCTATGCTGGTTTGATAGTAATTTTTTGTACTGGTCTCCATGAGTCACAGTAAATTAATTTTTACAGGGAAATGTAAAGGAGATTATTAAATCTTAAAAGGCTGCACCAGTACTTTATTTTTTTCTAATGTTGAGCAACAAATGCCATTAACTGGTTATTGGAGTAATGGTGTCAGGATAAACATAGATCATAGAAGTACCAAAGAAGAAAACTGCACCTTAATGCAATCACCTAGAGCAATACACATCATATGAAATTAAAGTAGATTCATTTAAAACGTCAAAAGAAATTTGCTTTCCAAATTCTTTCAAAAGAAAATTACTTTGAGGCATGACTATTTATCATTTGAGTTATTTTTAAACCCATACTGTGTATTTTGAATGTGTCAGAGTAGGTGCCATTCTTAAGCCACTGATTTGCATTTTATCAGAATTTATTTTATCCTGCTGTATGTAGATTTACATAAAAGCACAAGAAAAAATCCGGATTAATTAGAAACATTTTACAGAAATAGTTTAGAATTGATTACATGTTCGTGAGGTTTAAGCAAAACGTTTGGGGAGAAATTTTTATTGGTTGGACATTAGCTTGTTATTTTCATCTTGTTTTATTATTAATTTAGTAATATGGTTTAAAAAAAAGTAAATAAATGTGACTTATTGATTTAAATCCAATTTGTCTGTTAAGTTACTGTTTATTTTAGCAAAACATGTATTTCTTGATTTTGCAGCTTCAAGGTGATTTTTTTTTAAAATAAGATCTAGGAGGTTTGAAAATATAAAAAGGATTTTGTCTTGTATGCTAAGTAAAGAAGACTTTTCCAATCTTTGTGAATCAGGTGTTTGATGAGGCAGTGCGAGCAGTGTTGCAGCCACAGCCAGTCAGGCGACCCAAGCATTCTTGTAGGCTTCTCTGATTGGTTAACTTTATGTATATTTTGCATAATTTGGAAAACGTGAATTTTGCACACCACAGTCCCGTGCGACCACCATCATCACAGTACAGCCACGCAGTGTGCAAGTCAGCAGTGATGTCAGTCCTGTTGGGTCTCCAACCTGTATTTCTTCCACAACCAGCATGATAGTAGTGGAGTTGTGAGAGATCATCTGAGTGGGGAGGCACAAAGGATCTGGCCAGAAAGGACAGCGTGGAACTTGGAAGCCATACTTTGTTTTTAATGTAAATCCCTGCTCCTCTGTTCTGTGACTGCAGATGTGTCAGACAGCTTTAAAAGGAAAGCTTGGGAAAGAAAAACATTGGTTTGTAGCCTTTTTTTTTTGGTAAATGTGGTTCAGAAGTCTACATTGTAAGTTTGCGAGAGCTTTGTAAATCTGTGACCAAAAGGATTTCAGCTGGCATCTGTAATGATGGATTTGTCATGGTATTTTGAACTATATGCTATTTCAACCACAACGTTTAGTATAGAATTTGTAAGAGACAGTGAGTGCTTAGACATGAAGAATAACTTTGCCTTTAATGACTTCTTTTTACCTGCATTTTTGCAAGGTCACATATGGATACAACTTGTAATGTTTTTATTTATTTCCTTTTTTTAGTTTATCATAAATTTTGCCCTTATATAATACAGTCATGTGCCAGGACAAAGATCTGCTTTTAAAGCTAAAACAGAATTGATAAATCATATCAGGTGTACATTTGCTATAATGCATGTGGGGTTTGCTTTTTTTAATTTTTGGTCTTTTTAAGGTTTTATTTATCTATGTACTGCGCTACACTTTGTTACTAATGTTAACATCATGATTCAAGTTTGTCATTAACGCTCTTTCTTTTTTTTAAATTTCTTATTTTGTTCATTTTTGTGCCTCGTTTCACGTCTGTGAAACTGATGTAATGTTGTGTTTTTGTGTTAAGACATTTGATATGGTGCTTCATCCCTGCAATTAAACTGTAACTTAAGAGTTTTTTCAGTTTGCTTTACAATTTCCAGTGATGCATTTGGGCAGGTTAATGGGGCTCACTGGCAAGAGTGTTTTTCTTCTGGGTCTGTTGTGTGTTTTTATTTAAGAGCATGAGTAAAATGTGCAGTGTTCGTTTTTTCCTTTGTCCCGTTTACAAAGGCATTAATCCTACAATCAAATCCACCATGTTACCAACTAGCCAACTACATAAAATCCCAGTAAATCTTAATTTTTAAAAAGTCATTTAGGCATTGCGTTATTGCTTATCATATAATTTTTGTTTTTCTTCTTCAATTAATGCTTTTAGCTTTGCTCTTAACATCTGCGCCAGTCTGGATTCAAAATGTAAGTTTTTTTTCAATCACTGAAAGCCATTGTCAGAATTTTTTTCTGTTGATATATGTTTTTATTAATTTACTGAGTTTTTAACATTTATTTATTCAACTGTTTTTATGTCTGAGAATTAAATCAGTGGATATCAGTTAATATAAGTATGGAAGGGGGAATGTTTTCAGTTCTGTAGAGAATACCTAATACTTTAAACAAAGAAATATTTCTGTTTTCTTTCTCTACTTCCTTTGCTCTCTTAGAAATGCTAGTGCATATGCACTCACCATGAAATTATATCAGCATGACTGTTCAACTTGGAAGTGTGCCAGATTCTCCATCGTTAGTTATGTATATTAGTCCTTTTCATTTTCACATTGGTTGTGGTAGTAGAAGCTTAAGGCATAGAACCCTGACATAGCATTAGTTCTAGTCAAGGGAGTGAAAAATTCTTGTTGGTTTCTTCCTGCGTGCATGTACACATATATGTCTCAACTCATGACCTTGCCACCCATTATCTCACCAACCTCTCCTTTCACCATACCGATTTCCCCGAGAGTTGTTAATGTTGCCACTCTTGCCTCTTTCCCAACGTTTGTATGGGACAGGTGGTGGCAAGGTAATGAGTTGTGAATGTATATATATATATGTAATGCATTTTTATTTGGGCAGTCATGAAATTCAGGTCTAGAACAGTTTCTTTTTTTTATACATTTTTTTAAGTTTTATGTCATATCTTAATATATTGCAACAATACAATAACACTAACAAAGCTCCCACATAGATAAGAAACAGAAAAAGCATAAACAACAAAAAGAAACAAAGCAGATATACACACACATGCACATTGTCAGAGATACAGCATCTTTTTTCATCTTCCTCCCTCATTTCTTCTGCCTTTGCTTGCATACAATGCACAAATAAAATTACATTACATGAAGTAAACTGTCACCATCACTCTTCTAGAACAGTTTCATATAACAGGGGAAAGATGGCAGATTCAGAGAACAAACATGAATTACTGTCTCATTCTTCAGCTCTGCCTTACCAATCAAGTGCTGTTTTTTTGTTGTTTTTTCTTTTAACGTGTGTAGACCAGTCTTGGTAGTTAAGTGAATGGATGCACATGCCGGACATCTGTACCCGTAATCATAGGGCACCAGATGGAACCGTCATGTTTAATATGTGTACCTAACAAGCTTTTTTCTTTGAGGCATCGTATTTTAAACTGAAACAGCTGTTTTCAAGTTATGGGTGCATTCACTCAACTGATAGCCCAGAAATGCTTTAGTAGTCTTATTGTACCATATTCTTTTACTCTTTTTTTTTGAAGGAATTCCCCTTGTTTTACTTTTTGCTTATTATGTTTCTTTTATGAGTAGATTTTTAGTATTGATATTTGCTATGTGATATTAAACTTAACCTTGGCTTTCCCATGGAGGAGCTGGTAAAATTCCCGTATGGAGCATTAGTAGTTAAATCCAAATGCTTTCTTTACAGAACTCAAGGAAATTTATGAACTTCTCATTTTAAAAAAAAGTCATGGTGGTTTCTTCTGGTGTTCCACTTCCTGGGAATGGAAAGATAATTCCTTAACACTAATGACAGGGACAAACGATATTCCACAAATGTGCCAAGATTTTTTGAACAGCTGATCTGCTTAATGCCAACTTTGCTTTATAAGGCTTGGCAAATTCAAAATTATTTAGTGTTCTGTAGTAGCTATCGTTTGCAAGTACTTCTGTGAAGATGGTGGAACAGTTGTAGTGCAGTTTCGTGGCATAAAATGCATGAAGATTGAAATTCTGTTGTTTTTTTTTTTTAGTGTTTGTTTCCATTTCATTTGAATAACTTTTTGTGGCTTTTGCCTCTATCTTCCTTATTGTGGCTGTTTATCTCCCTTACTATGGATCTTTGGTGATTCATGAATCATTGGCACCCGAGTTCACCTGTGGGGTTTTTTTTTCGTCCTGACAGATGAATGATTGACTATTCCAGAAAGCTTGCTGCAACTTTTCCCAGGTTTTATTGGAGTTTGGCACCAATATTCAGTACCTTATTTTCTGTCTGTAGTCCTGAGCTGACAGTCCTGGCAGCATGGAACAAAGAAACAAATGACCATCTTTTTTCCATCTCTCTACCAATTTCTTCACACTTCCTTCATTCTAGCCCCCACCCTCCCTCCCCAAGCGTTGAAGGCCATGCTTTTAATTCTAAGTGCTTGTCCATCAGTAATGCATTGATTTTTCTTTTAGACATGCATAAAAATTGTGTTATTATCTAGATATTATGCTCATTTTCAATGAAAGTGTAAATAGCTGCTGTTCTTGCTTTGAAAAAAAGTTTTTTTTTAAAACTGGTTCTGCTGTGCAGACTCAGAAATGGTTGTGACATGCTTTGGTGAAATGCATCCATCACTTTTCTAAGACAGATCAGGAAGACTGAACAACATGCCATTATGTCAGTAGTTTAAGAGATGGTTTCCTAAGATTTGTGTGGCTTTACCAGATACAATCAACTTTTGGGTTAGCATAAAACCAAAACTAGTCATGCAAATGCTTGTTACCTGCTCTGTCTTCCGCTTTCCCGAACATTCTTTCTAGCATTTTGCTCAGTTGTTCATGCTGTACCACATAGTGATGTGCTTTGACGTTTTAAAAAATAAAATCTAAGGGTTGTATCTCAATGTTGTGCATCAACATCTGCTTTTAACTGTTTTAGTGGCAAGATAGATGTAATTATGGTGTCAGAAAAGTTTTGACGAGAAGTTTTGAATTTTGCCTCTTGCTTTTCTATCTTTTCTTCTGTGCAGACTCAGACTCTCTCTGTGTGTGTATTTGTGCGCGAGCGTGTGTGTGTGTGTGCACATGCAGGCATGCTTGCAGTGAATAGTTTTTCTTTAGCAATCACTGCAAAATATGAAACTGCATAATAGGATTGGATTAAGAATTTTTTTCTGAATGGACACTCCAGTGTTTCTTGTAAAATCTTAAGGTGGGCACAAGACCGTGTTTAAAGACTGAGTAAAAAGATCTTGAAATAACTCTAAGCAAAGACTTTTTGCGTAAGTTCTTAGCACGCTCCAGATAATCTGAAAGAGAAGTGAGTTGTGCAGGGGTGGGAGTTGAGGCTGCGTGCTCAATGCACACTCTTCATTCAGAACTAATGGAGACTCTTTGGTGTCATATGCATACCAAGTGGGCATCTGTCGAGAAATGTTCGATCCCATTAATGGCAGGCAGATGAACGGGAGAACGTGATTGATGTACAATGTGCTGGTGAAAAATTTTAATTTGTTTTTCCAGGTATGGGAGAAAGGTCTGTTATATGTAAGAAGAGGAGGAGGGATTTGGCTTTGGGTACAGCATTTAGATAATTTAAGAAAAAATAAGTCATAATATGACAGCAAACATAGGAACATCCTGTTTTCTTAAATTTTAGAGTTAAAGTGTTTTATATGTTTCTTCATGTCATTGAGGGCAGATGAAAAATCAAGTGTGCACACATTGTCATCTTTGTGAAATTGTACTTCAAATAATTGTGATTTAAGAGTTTGTGCTAGACATATTTTATCTTATACATTATATCAAGGTCCTTGAGTCTGGAAAAAAGTGATTTAGGTGTTTGTGCTAGAGCTGTTTTATATCAAGATACATGACACTGGATAAAGTGATTTAGCAATTTAAAATAATGCCAGATCTCTTTGTTTCTTTCTACCTGAACATGGAACGTGCAAAACTGGTGGAATCGCATGTGCATTTGGACTTTTTATTTGTTATTTGTTATGAGAACAATCTCATTGGTTTACAATTAACGGGATGAAGAAGACTAATAACTGGTGTAAGCATCAATTTTTGCCTCCTCATCAGGATGTCAATTTAAACATGGTTCAATCTTTGCTGTCTGCTGTCATACATCATCCTTCATAAGGCAAGCTTCCTATTAGAGCTTCATGCTTTATTGATTTTTTTTTAAATTCTGTTCAAGCATGTTTCTTGTCATATTTGGGGGTAGCTTACATGATAGCTGCATTTCTGGGAAAAAATCAGTGTTTGAGATAACATACAGTAACACTCCTGCTGCTTGGCATTTTCTCATTGCTATTATTAGTTTCTCTGTTAAATTTTCTGTGATTTTAGAAACTATTTGTGTAGCCTCTAGACCTCCAACCAATGTCACACTAATATATGTTCCCAGCTTGCTATTTTCCGAAAGTTAATTCTTAACACCTGCATGCTGGACAAGTGTTTTAGGCTAGTTGATAGTTGTAAGGGTGGAGGGTAGGAGAAGGAAACTCACCAGAAGGAACAGCCCACGTGGCAGCCCTCACCTCATGAACATGCAAGTAAGCTGGATAAAAGCTCAGATCCGAAATGCTGAAACATGCTTTAAACCCGGTGCAGTGCTAGGAGGAAGTCCAAAACATTAAACATTAGCACTATAGTTACTAGGATTTGGCTCCCTCTCAGTCCCCGCGATGAATTGGTGCCTGATCTTTCAGACTTGGTTAACTCTTTACAGCTCAGTTAAACCTGTATGGTCCCCCCCCAAAAAAAAAATTTACTCTGATGATGAATGAGCAAGAAACTCAGTATTTTGTTATAAAGGCATGGGAGTTGGCTCTTTTGTCTACATGGCATTCTTTAAACAGGGTGAGCCACTTACAGTTAACATGTTCTAGAAGTTGCTAGGACATGGAACCTTGACCTGTCTTTAAACTGCTCAATCTCTTGCAAATGGAGAGGAACATGCACTTGGTCATAAAAGGGTGAGACTGGATATAGGCCATCAGGCAGGGTAACACATATTAACCTATTATTCCATGCAAACTGCTTTACTGTCCTCATTACTGACAGGCGGACTGCGTGTCCTTGATTCAGATCTTGTCTCAGGATCAAAGTTCTTTCACTGTATATTGCACCTACATAGGACCGTCTGCTTTACCATGATTTAGTTACTAGCTTAGTGTAAAACACGCCCCTCTCCAATCTTCCTTGTTGCTGAACATTTTCATCGAAAGTGGCAGTAGTCATGATTCTGGTGCAGACCATAACCCCAGAAAAAAGCTCAGTATTTTAATCTTTTCATGCAGTGTGTGAACACAATAGATGGGATAAAAAGCTGAACCTGAAATATTTGTTTATTTAAATATTGAAATATCTGTCAGAGAGTGAGAACTGCACTAATAACACCTTCTATGCTTTTTGCTGGCTGGCCTACCTGCAGTCCCCTGGTTCCATGCTGCCCATCTGCCTGTGGTGGTGGTACAGGATGACATGTTGATGTTTTTAGTTTTTTGTTTCTTTTTATTTTAACATGTTTTTGAGCATCTAGGTGAGTGAGATGAGGTTCCTACCTTTTGAATAGGAAAGCAGAGGAGGCTAGTGTGCTAAGCTGAAGCTAAAGGTTGCTGGCCTTATGATCTTGACCTCTAGGCTGTAGGACTCTTGACCTTTTTCCCTTTTAAATGCTAGGCGAAAGATGTTATCTGCTTCACATGCCCTCCCCCACATCATTTTACGAAAACAAACAAAACTGTGTCAGAGTTCTCAAGGCCAGTATTTTGATAAATAATGTCTGAGTTTTTACAGTGATTGCATTTTAATATTTTTTGTGTGATGCTTAGTTAGTCTTGAGATTCTTTTACATTAAGAGTAATGGAGACTTGAGTTAAAAGACATGCTCACATCACTTTTTAGGGGGAATTCTTGTTTCTGTTTTATTGAATTTTAAACTGAAATGTGTTTGATCACTTTCTTTTTCACAACCACCCAAAGCAGTATCAGTTTGGACAATTGCCAAGGTCACATATTAATGTTTAGAATGATCTTGTTAACCCTTTTAGCGCGTCTAAAAATATTTCTATGTTCATAAACATGGGCTTAAATTTTATTATTTTGAAGACGATAGTGAAACTGCAGAGCCACGATCGTGGCTCATAGCACTAAGAGAGATCACGATCGTGGAGCAGAGTAACGATAGTGGCTCATCGCGCTCTGCCGGTAAAGCCACATTCGTGGCGTATCGCGCTAAGAGGGCTACACAGTTGATTTACTTGCTTTGGGTAATGCAGTTATTCCCATGTAACATTCAGATCTTGTGACATTTCCACACCAGAATTGTTTCTAGTCCTGTGAGCCTTAAAGCATCTATTTTCAGATCCTTCATGTAAATTTGTTTCCAACTGGTTTCTCCAGCATTGTCAGTATAGATCTCAGGGTTGTGATGAAACCTTGTGATATGTCAGATGCCTGCAAGTCTCATTCTGTTTGTCTTTTCTTGCCTTTTCTGGTTTCCATGTTGGACATAACGATGTCCATATCTCTGGATCAAGAATGCTTGTGTTTTATTCCTTCAGCCCCACTTTTCTCTCTCTCTCTTCCTTTCTCTCTTTATTACTGATAAATTTATGTTTTCAGAAATATGTTGTAGCACCAGAAGGTAGTGAAATCTGGATGTTATTCTGCCTTACTGTGCAGATCATCAAAGGTTAAATTTAATTCATTTAGCAAGAAAAAATCTGGTCACATGTATGCGTATGCCTGTGTGTGTGTGTGTGTGTGTGCATGTGAACGTGTGCACTTTAGGGGAAGAATGACAAGGTTTTCATTTTCATGATATGACTGTTAATTTTCTTTAAATGCTTTTGTGTCTAGATGAATCATTACTTTGTTCCATTACTTAAAAAGCAAGCTTCGTAAATTAACCTTCCAATTTTTGACAACTGGAATATTCCAGTCTATAGCAAAATGTTTTAACCCAGCTGGATGTTGAAAGAACCTTTGCTTGAATACTGTTACATGTTATTTTTTTTAAGCTGTAATTTTGTGTTCGTTATTTTGTCTTCATATCTTTTAGTCCATTAATTTGCATAAGGCTTAAGAATTTTGCTTGGCACTTTGATTTTTATTTGCCTTCTATAGGTCATAGGTTGTTAATCTTTGCTGCATCTGTACAAGGTGGGTTTTTTTGTGCAAGAATGAGAAAAAAAATGGGGGTAAATGAGTTCTGTCTCCCATCTAGGGTGATAGCATGACTCTTGAGACTCAATAGGACCGTGCTGTATTTTGTATAAAAAGCCTGCAATACACACAACACTCATACAAGCAAGGGTATGCTCATGTACATTGTAAATGCTGCTACTTCATTTTTCTTGGTTTGATTCCACCATTTAAAGGTGCTGAGCTTTATGCCAGCTATTTCACATATATTAGATGCATGGCGATGTTTTCAATAAGAAAAGCGGCACTTTATTTTAATTTCTGAAATGTGCGGACGAGCATATCAGTGCACACGTATTTTTAAAGCATTTTTTTTATTTTTTGGGGTGGGTGGGTAGTAAAGGGCTGTTTGGATGCTGTATAGAAACCCATGGCATTTGCTTTGTGTGAACAAAAATGCAGTGCAATGTGTCTGCAACCATTTATGTGACTGACCCTCCATGTTTTTGTTTTTTGTTTTCATCAGCTGTAACACCATATTAAGGAATACTGTTGTGAAGTTCTCCCACACCCTAACTCCTTTACTTTTGTGGAAAATAACATATCATATTAAGCATCAAGTGATTAAAATAAAGAAGTCAATAGATATTTATTGGAAAAAGTAGAGGAAGGTTAATGTAGATTTCAAAGGTGAAATTACAGAAGGAATAAAATATTTTTGTCAGTGGTTCTCTCACAGATTTTAAGCGATTTAAAAAGAGTGATTAGAAAATCAGTTTTTTTTTTAATTACTTGGCTTTCAAATTTCGTTTCTGTTTTAGGTTATATACAAACTCCAGCAGGAATGTTTAGCTTATACAAAGTTTACCACTTGCTTTCCTTTAACCAAACCTGCTGCTAAATGATGATGTTAACCAACAGTTAGGTCATCAGGCTCAAATCTTTATTCGATCATTTTAAATATTTGCTTCAATTATTATCAGAATGAAAACCTTGCCTTTTAACTTGACAAGCCAGTGTTTTCTTCTTAAGGCTCCTAACCCCCTTGATCTGGTCTTTCATCAGGCCAACAAACCCAGTAACAGTCCTTGTACATTTTGTGTAAAATGTCAAAACTTTGGATGGGATGGTAAAAAGTGTCTTTTGACCTTGGATTATGTACTTTGGGGTTTATTTCTTCAGTGCCATTAATTTAGGGCATTGTCAGTTCCATCTGTATTTCTTGGAATAATATTATGAAATAATACTCTGGCTACTTGCTTGTTTGATAACAGCATTTCTAGTCACCTTTCTTGGGTTTTTGTTGCTGTTTTATGCATAGTTCCCCAAGTTTATATGTTTTGCTTTTTTTAAACTTCCCTTTGTTATTATTTTAATGCCAGGGGATCTGGTGTCACACATTTCTGCCTGTCATGATGCTGGAATATTTTCTCAGCATATTTTTGTTGATTTCTTGCCGATTCTTTTGGAAGTTATGAAGGATAACTATGGAAAATTGAAGATGTGGTAATACTTTGCTTTTTATATGACAGAAAAAGATCTGGTATTTGATTTTTCAGTTCAAACAGTCTTTTGTTAGTCTCTTCCCTTTTTTTAAAAAAATATTTTAGCTTTCGTCCTCTTTAGCTCTCCTTTTTCCCCAGTGTTAATAGACAAAGTGGTCTTTTTTGTCAGGTTATGGAGATCTTTAAGGTTACAAAATCTGAAAGGCAATGTCACTGTTTCATGTTGGTAAGCAATCATGCACCACATAGTTCATTACAGATTGTGCGGAATGTTTACCTATAGTGTTGTGAAGACTGTAGTAGAAAAGTGTAAAAAAAAAAAATAGGTGGGGGGTTAGTTTTGTGCTGTTGGTGTAGCAAAACAAAAGATAAAATGGTCACAGAAGTGTAGCTTAGGAAGAGGTGGTTTTGTAAATATGAAGAGCAGTGCGAAATTCCCAGTCCAACTCATTTTTTTAAATAGTATTTTTAATTGTTTGTGTATCGCATTGGGGTCATGATCTGACACATACTGAATCCAGCATCAAGCATTTTAATGTAATGGTCTAGTTCTCTCAATGAATGTATTTAAGTGCAATATTCTTGGAATAAAAAGCATGAAATTTTTCACCATGTGTGCCTTTATATATGTATGTGTGTCCGTGCACAGAGAATGATGGTGTCTGATGCTGCTAAAGTAAATGTCATGTAAGTGGAACAAGATGACACAGGGAACTAGACATTTTAATCCCTAGGGAAAATTTTGGAGATTGACCAGTTCCAACCATCTGTAAAATAATCTAGAGTGAGACATCAGGTTTAATGAATGATCCAGTACGATGTACCTCAGTGGGTTTTTTATCGTTTTTGTTTTTAGGTGGGGGTGGGATGGGGACGATGTTTGAATTTTTATGGATTATAAAATATATATGATCAGATTGTATTTACTTGTAACCACCCATGCACACACGTGGAATTACACACATACAAATATGCATTTATAGCAAGAAATGGCAAAAGTTTTATGTCCTTAACAAGGCCTTTTAACTTTATCCCATTAAGAACTTTTAGCATATGTTGTTTATAGTTTTTATGGTGCATAAATGGCTTCTTATATAAAGAACAAAACAGAAGGTATACATTAATCTTTTATGCAGTTAACTGTGTAACATGACATACACACTGTACATTAAAGTCCTGTTCCTCATTTACTCAAAGTCACACAAGCATTTCACAGAAAAGAGCAGACTTACCCTTTTAATTTATATCATACTTTGTAGCAATTACTTGAAAAATTACAAAATAAAGAAAAATCTTTTGTAGAAATAGTTTATGCACACATTTCTTATGAGGCATCAAAATAGTGTGTCTTACGATTCCAAAGAATAGGGAAAATCTATTTGATCAATCAATAGTAGATTCAAAAAAGGATTTTTTATACCGTGTTACTGATGTTGATATTATATAAAAGTAAAATCAAACTAAGTTGGTAAGGATAAGTAATGGATGCCTTTAAACAAATAAAACTGACGTACTTATTACAATAGTAAAGCATGACTTAAACTTAGGTGGTACACTAAATTGTATTAATATAAATATATGTAGAACATTATATGATCTTTTTTTTTTTTTTTTAGAAACTCAAAACATCGTCTTTTAAGATATTTTGTGCATTACATGATTTTAGACAATATTTGGACTCATTTCTTAGAAACTTATCAAACATATGCAATAAGATTAGGATGATGTACCTGTAAAGATAAGAGTATAATCATTAAAATTCATTTTCAGGATGCCAAAGGGATAATATACACTTATTAGAAATAATGTATTTTTATTAAATGTAAATAGATGTGATCTATGGCAATGGCTTGATCTGTGACAGTAGAGCAATATTTTCAACCAATGATTTTTTTTTTTTAAGTATACTTAAAAACTATAGATATTACTAGGAAACTGAGCATGCAAAATTCTAGAACATTAAAAAATGTACTAATTAAACAGAAATAAACCCAAATTCAAGCATCTCAAAAACTTCCATTTTTTGACAATAAAGTTAGTGTATTAGTTTTTACTGTCATCTTCCATTTTCTTTTAATTACTCTTTTCTACCCTTTACAGTTTCCACAGCTAATTTCTGTGTTAAAATTTTTTTTAATAAAACATTATTTCTTTAGCTTTGAACAGATACTTATCCATAAAAAGAATGGTGACAGGAAAGGTAAATGTATGAGAAAATTTTATCCACTGTTGTAATATTAATATTTGTTGCCATTTGACATGACTAGGTCAAATACTTTGAGTTCAAAAGTAAAGAAAAAGTTTGCACTTATAAGTGCTCAGATGCAAAGTTGAGACAGTGAAACAGTTTGTGTACTAACAAATAGGTTTACAAGCTAACAAAGCATGTACTTGCAGAGTTTGCTGCTTTTAGAACTTTGTATCTATATTTACATTATTGTGTTTCTTTGTGCTTATTTGAATGGCTATAGAGAAGGAGAACCCTGATTTCGGCATCAAAAATCTGCTACAAACAGTTTGATATTTTATGCATTTCAGGGGTTAATTTGTGATGACCTAATGCTTCTAAATGAACAGCTACATCTTGGAACAATGGACCATTTGCAAAAGAACACAAGGCTTTTACTGCTACACAAGACATTGGTGTAACCATATTATGGTGTAACAGAAGCATGCAGGGGATTTAAGGTACATGCACAAAGAAAATGGCTACTTAACATGACATGCGTGATTATTGCAAGAATGGCATAATACACAACATCGAGGTATATGGTGGTTTCAGATTGTTTGTGTGTTTGTTAAAATTGAGTTCAGTTTCAAATGTCACCTCTCTTTCTAACCCAATCCCCTTATCTCCGCCACTTTTGGCCAATCTTAATAAGTACCATGCACTCAGCTGACATTTTTCACAGTGCACTGACGCTTCATTAACTACAACAACACTTTCTTTTTCACTGTGGAGCCAGACATTCACTCACTCTTTTGATGGTGCAATTTAGTTTCTTAAATTCTTGATCGTTTATCAGTGAAAAAAAATCATGTTTTGACTTCTTTTTAAATTTATAAATGAATAAGCATCTTAATTTATCACCATTCCTTCTAAGTGTGCTTATCGAAACAATGCCATTCTGTTAACGGACTTTCTGATTAAGATTAGCATTATACTATGTTTCCCCGAAAAAAAAGACTGGGACTTTTTGCTCCAAAAGAGATATTGGAGCTAACTTTTAGGGGATGCCTTATTTTTTATGTATAATAATCTACATTTGTTCGCATTCAAAAATCTACATTTATTCTAATACAGTCATGTCATCTTCTTTTGGAACATCATCATAACTCATAATGTTATTTATGTATTAATATCATTATTTTATAATTCAATATATCCATCATGTGTTTCAACAGAGGAACGACATCCATCCGTCTGGTTGACAAACTCAACTATGGCTTATATTTGGGGTAGGGCTTATGTCACGAGCATCCTGAAAAATCATTCTAGGGCTTATTTTCGGGGAAATATGGTAGTTATAGCCATAGTGGCTCAAAAATTTGAATACGGCACTAAAAATCAAACCTCTACAAACCAAAGTTTCAGCTATATCTGTTGTCCAGTAAAAGGAGAATGATTTAGTGAAAATTATTGTAAAAAAAAAGGAAGTAAAGTCAAGATCATCAAAAATTTATATTAATTACATTTCAGAATAGCTTGGTAAAGCCTGTTCACCAAATGTTCACTGTACAAGATCTTGCTAAACTTACACAAAGCTGTGAACAGAACATCCTTGGCTTCATTAGCCTGTGATATAAGGCGATTTTTGTGGCTCATTTTCTCACATTTACCTTCCATATTTTCAGGAAGTCGTCACCTAAAGTATGTTTCTACTCTCACGCAGGCCCACACCTTGTGATCCAAAGTACCTTCATTTTTGTCAGTCAGTAACACTGATTCAAAACTAGCAGATAGACCCTGGCTGGCTCTGCTTGAAGCTGACTAGCCGCAAAGCAATACCCTTGATCTAAATCTAATGGTTAAACCTTGTGTGTGCATTATAACAGATTAAATTACTGAAGCCAGCATGCAGCCATCTTACCACTCATAATGTAATTTTTTTATGAACAATGAAGTTTAACAGTACTTGACTTTTACCTACCATGCTAGTGTATGTGACTGGACACTGCAAGTGGGAAAATGGCTTCATGATGGCTTCAGAAAATTCTATTACAGTGTGCCTACAGGGTTTTAGGTCATCGGCCAGTAATAATAATTGTATTTATATTACAAGTGTTTGTCAATCTATGTGATGGTGAGCATTGTCAGGGTACACAATAAGCTAATTCTCAGACTAATTTCTGTTCACCAGTGTTATCAATGTTAAATAACCCGACCAACAGCACACATCACACAGCTACAATAATGCTATTTATTTTATGTTTTGGATTAGATGTTTTAAAGTTTTTTAAAGTGGAATACTTAAAACTGACAAAAGCCTGTTTCTGTAATGACATCAGATTATCAGAAATCACATGAAAAATATGAAACATGCAAGTAATCTAAAAGACAAGACAATATAAATAATATCTTCAAAATAAAAAAAATCTATGTTAGTATTACTAGCCAGGGTGTGGACCTATTTCCATATGAACCATCTGAACCAGCACTTGCCATTTCATTTTGTTTTTGTACATGGGAAGGTAACAGACTAAGTTCCTTTTATCTGCCCTCTGCTACCATACAGCTACAAGCAAACTAAATCAGCCATTGGTGTAAAAAGTTTAAGTCTAGCTCAGCCCAGCAGGCCTTGTTATTAAAGGGGTATGTATGACTTGGACTCAAATTACTGCAAAGTCAGTCTTTCATCATTGTCTAATTTCATATTTTACTGAATTTTTCTCTTTTTTTACACACCTAGCAATTCTTTCACTCTCTTGTTCTTTCTTTCTATACTCCCACATTATTCTTTCTCTCATTTTTTTCTTTCTCTCATTCCACATCATCATTTATCTCATTCTCCTCTTCATTTTCTTTCTTCCTCTTTCTCACTTCCCCAGCCTTCATTTCTTCTGATGCTCCTGTTTCTTTCCTCTCTTCTGTTCACTCACTCTTCGCTCCCTCCTAGATGCTTTTGCTCGCTTTCATCCGCTCGTTTGTTCTCATTAACAAACCTTCCAGTGACTGGCAAAATATGCGTGATACTGTGTGGTATGTGTTATGTACATAAAGCTTTGGCTGCAAATGTCATGACGATGACAAGATGTGACACCAAGCACAGGAGGGAAGTGTGTAAGTGGTCTCCTTTGCTGCTCGCAGGACCACCGGCACCTCCCTGCATTATGTGTGTCCTTGGCACAAGTGTTGACGTTGCTCCAAAACTGTGAGTCGTGTTGTAGGCAACTGAACTGTTCTTGTCTTTTGCCAAGTCTCTGACACTACTGTCTGTGACACTGTTGTTGTTGCTGTTTGTTGAGCTGACATTCTGGCGATGGCTGTCATCAGTGTCAAAGCCACCAAGAGTTTGTCCACCGCTTATGCTGCTGTTATGAAGGGTGATGTTTATGTGGTGAGTATTATGGTAGCCTTCAAGACTGGTGCTGTTTGTCATCCTTGGAGTCACAGTTTCAGCAGAACTTGGAACTGTGTTAGCACTCTTCACAGGACCTGAAAAAGACATGTAAAGACTTTTAAAAACATCGATATGAGCTACACTCACTTTTCAGTGTGGTGGAAATCCTACTCTAAAAAGTGCCACTGTACAATCATATCAAGCATGTAAAAACTTGACAGAGGTCTAACATCAGGAAGGTGTTGTATGTTGGTTGTTCTTTTGAAAAATAATTGCTTAGATAATTGTTTTTTAAGCACAAGAGAGGATGGCTAGGTTACCATAGCATTGTAGGTTACTGGGATCATTTCCTCTGTAGTCTCGTCAAGTGATACACCCAATGGCAGCAGGTTCTATTATTACATTCTATTGTTACCTACTAGATGATGAGCTGACACTCACAGACACTTAAAAACAATCTTTTAACTTTCATATTAGCTTTTGTGTGCAGTGCTTTGAGCTCATGTCCACATAGGAAATTTGTTCTTTACAAATCCAATTATTATTATGATTATCATATTGGCTTTTTTTCTTAAAGCTAGTACATAGAAATGATGAAAAAGCATAAATGAACACTTAACCAGCACAGTTTACAAGTCTTTGTCAACATTAAGACTAACACCATAAAGAACAATAATAGTCATTCCTTTTTAGAAATTTCTTTTTTCCTTCTCATTCTCTGTAATGCATCTAGCAGCTACTCTATTTTATCCAAAATAACAGAGACTTTGGGAATGTCTTTGTAGGTCAATTTGAGGTATATTTTTCTCTCAGAAAATGCCAAAGAAAAGGACAAGATACAAATAAGTAAAAATTAAATTGTATAAATGATATTTTTATAATATATTAAGGCAGCATTCTGGACTGCCGGATGATAGTATTCAAAGAAGTTTTTTGTGAAATTTGTGTCTTGTAATCCATATATTAGCAATCGGTCCACTTTTCCCTTTTTAAGTATTAACTAAAAAAAGGAATAAAAGAATTTATAATCATTGAAATATCTTACTTACAGTCTTTGTTACTGGTGTGAATTACATTTGTATTTCACAAATTTAGATCTTAATTTTTTAAAGCTACACACAACTGCACCAGCTAAACATGTAAAGAGGGTTCAGCACATGTGAAAAGTTATCAAAAGATTAAAACGAACAAAAAAATATGAAAAAACAAATTTTCTGAAATTTTTGGCCAGGCAAATTGAAATTGGACTACTACCAACTTTGAATTATTTGTTAAAGATGTCAGCCTCAGTGAACTCATTGTTTTTATGCCTACAGCACTTTTTTCACACTTGTTCTAAAAATATCTAAAAGATATAGTTGACCTGTATTTTTAAGAGGTTTTCATCAAATACCTGTAGTTGTGGAAGAGTGTTGCTGTGAACAGGATCTGGTGGTCAGAGGGATGGTGAAGTGTTGTACTGTGGGCTGGCCAGGTCCAGCAGATGACTGACCCATTACCTGTACCGTGTAGTGACGGCCTGGCTCCAGGTAACCCAGATTAATGGAAGTTTCATTCTGCATTGTAGACAAACACATAGGAGAATTGGTTAAAGCTACCACAATAACTCTGAACAGAAAAGTTTACAGTGAAAAGCATGTTGAGAGTCTTCTTTAAGACGAGCAAATTTCCTAGAATAGACTGCTGTTGTTTTAAATTTAATCATCTAATAAATGTACTGGGTGGAAAGTATCTTCAGGTGTTGTGCATCACTTCTGTGATAGAGAAAAGAGCACAAAAAACTGCTGGAGATGTGCAGTAGACAAGACAACCTACAAATGTACAGTTTCCCTCGTGTTAAGCTTCAGTTAATTCCAACAAAGCATGTGATCTCATCAATATGCACAGAAACATGCCGCCACTCCTGCATCAAGATAAGTCTGTAAACAAATATCTAAAGCATGAAATAAGAAACTGCCAGAAGACAAGTTATGTTGAAGTTTTCTAAATTTCAGCATAAGAATAGTGGGAGTGAAAGTTGGAGAAAAATACGTACGGCTGGGATTTGTAGCTCCTCTGGATCAGAAGTGAATATGACTGTGGAGGATGAGAAGTAAGCAGCATCACTCTGTCCCCATCTGACCAAGTAGCTGACCACTTCGCTTCCTGCCAGTATGGGTATCCATCTGACCACTGTCCTGCAAGCGACTGTCTCAGTGTGAAGTCCCTTCACCTTGTCAGGGCGTTCCAACACTAAAAACACAAACCACCAAGGCATAAAGATGAATCCCTGGTACAAAGATCAAAAATATATTACAAACATAAATCCATGACAAAAAAGTGAATCCATGAGAGAAAATGAATGAAGACATGAATCCCTGATAAAAAGTAATTAATGCATGACGAAAGCAACAATACAGAGCTCACATGCTTTCTGTCAACTAGTGACTGGTAATTGTGCTCAAAGACAATTGGTACGGCAGTTTAAAAAATTCTTATTATGTTTGCCGTTTATATGGAAAGTGTGCATATTGTAATTTGGATGAGTGATAACTGGTTGAATAGAAATAAAAGACATTTCAGAAGGTGTATTCTTAAAAGAGAGATAAAACTGCATGCAAAGGTTAAAGACATATTAAAGCCCTTTTCAAACAAATGTTTTGTACTATTATTTTTACATTTTATCTTTCTCATACACTCTCTCTCTCTATCTCTCTCTCTCACACACACACACAAATGTTACTCATCTCTGATAAAACTGCAACTGACCTATATTACACACAATTGACACAATCCTTGTCTTGCTCTACACCAGTGCCTACTGAAACGGAAAGTCTTTCAGGGGAGGTAACAACAGCGAAATTTCACCAGTGCCAATACGCATTTATTTCCCTTCGGAACACGCCAAATTTTTCTCGGAATTTTCCTGCTGTTCATGTGCGCATTTACTTTTCCTGTTAGTTTTTGGTTTCATCTCTTTGTGGGAGCTGGTTTTTATATAATAGATACTAATGTCAACTTAGTAGTTAGTTGATGACAATATCGAAAGGTAGAATTAAGTAGAATTTAATGATTGCTTGGTGGCCGTTTAGAAACATCATACACTTTTCTGGTGGATCATGTACCTATTCATCTGCTGGTTTTACAGTCAATGGATCAGGCGAACCCACTGCACCTCCCTACATGGTTGGTTGGCTATATTTTGATTGCTTAAATCCAATGGTAGTTTTGCAATAGGGAAAGCAGGGGGAAATAAGCGGAGGAAACCAGAGGACGTCCCACTCGTGAAAAAGCACCTAATTCCAGGCGGCCAGCACAGGATAGATGTCGCATCTATCTGCCCATCCTGAGACGAGGGGGGGAGGCTCCAGTGGTGTAAAGTTTATTGCCTGTCACCAATACAGTGAGCACTGCATGGCTGTCCTTGGTTCAGATCTCGTTTCGGGCACACTGTTCATGTGGAGTCTGCTTACAGGGTTGACTGCTTTGCCTTATGTAAAAATACCGATTCCCATCCCACTCTCATGAGACAAGAGAAAGGAAAGAAGAGAAGGAATAAAGGATTGGCGTGCCGAAGGGGTGGTAGAGGAATACAGCCTCCTCCCCCCCCCTTCCTGTTGGCTCCTCGCTCCCGGGGTACCCCATTATAAGAAAGAGGAGAGGAGGTGGCTGGCCATCGTCGCAGCAGCTATCAAAGACACGAGGCTGCCGAAGATGTTCATGTAGATGTCCCTACCTTCACACCGCGGCTGCTGGCCATCCCGCGCGGCTGTCAGGCGGCAGGGCAGGGTCTGGAAACTGGTCACCACGGGTGGGCCCTTGCGGCCTGTATGGCTCACCGGTTGCACGCTGACAGCATACTCACACTCCGGCTGCAGGTTGTAGAGACTGAACTGCTCGTCCTGCAAAACACACCGTGAAGTGGCAACGCGTTTAGGGCCGGCTTGCTGCGGCTGCTGCATCTAGGGACAGCTGCTGTTTGGGGACAAGCCCCTATGCTTTGTTAAGGTAGTACTCTTGCATGCACATTCCTCTTTCTAACGTGAGGGTTAGAAAAAAAAGGCAAAATGTTTTTCTGTCACAAATAAAAAAAAACTGTCAATGTCGTTCTCTCTCTCTCTCTCTCATTCTTTCTGTGTGTGTGTGTGTGTGCGCGCGTATGTGTCATTATTCATTCACAAATATTAACACATATGTATGTGTTTACAAGTATATGCATTCCCTTTCTCTCTCTCTCTCTTTCTCTCTCTCTCTTTCTCTCTCTCTCTCTCACACACAGTCATTTCTTGTATTCTGACCAGATAAATTGCCCAATCTTTCTTCAGCATTCTTTAACCTCTTAAAAGGCTCTGCACCCTGCGGACTATCCTGTCCTGAGGAGGAAGGGTCTACTTACATGAGACGTGGCCGAGGTCTCTGGCCTGTCCTGCCTCTTTCTGTGCTGCACGTGCGTCGCACAGCTCTGTGGTTTCCAGTAGATCAGGTACTTCCTCGCCCTCTTGCCTGTTGCGGACAAAGAACATGCTTGAACAGCTGCGAAACCTGTGCTCGACGAATCGCCGACGACGCTGGCAAAGTCATGGCGACAAAGCAAGGTGGCGCTGCAGCAGTTCGCAAGGCAAGAGAGTGAAGAAAGCTGGGTGATGACATCAGTAAACTGTACTTGTGTACACATTTCTGTCGTCACTGCCTAGCTCACCTCGCGATCCTCCGCCTGTAAAAAGGTGCGCGCCTGGACCTAACACGACCTCGTGCTGTCGGGCACGAATGAGACTAAAAGGGAAGACAACCAATGCGATAACAAGATCTGGAAGGTGGGGGCGCAACCTGGGGAACTTCTGTCCAACCGCTAGTACAGCCCTGCAAAATTAAGATCTATGGCTGTTTAGTATTATTTAACTAATGGTACCAAACCGACAGATTAAGGAAGCCCTATATCGTGATGTCCGTAGAGGTAGTGAAATGTAAGTGGTTCATCGTGTCTACGGCACGGAATGTGGAAGACTGAGCCCATCCCTCTTCTTTCTCCGCCTTTATCTCACATGATAAACCAGGTTCTGCTGGACAGTTGATGGGTTGGCAGGTAATGGGAGGAATTTTTCTTCCCCATACCTGAAACCAGCGACTTTCTGGTCTATGGTGGAGAAATTGGAGCCTTCCCACTGTCGTCAAAAGACAAGGGACAGGACACTGACAGCACGTTACATGCAGGCCTGACTGACCACCCCAATCTCCCTAGCTAACTACACGCGTACAGGTATGCTATCTCACAAGCAGAAGGAGGACGACAACTTCAAAAAAGACATACCTGACTTCAGCTTCCAGCTCAACGATGCTTTGAGAATGTTGTCATGGAAGAAGGCCTGACTGACTGTCAAGCTTTCAATATCGCTCTCAGTTTCCCTGTCTCCAGAAAATCTTCCCTGACCGCCATTAGCTGCAACAGGAATGGTCGAGTTGCATTCATCTTCAGCTAAAACAATGCACTGGACACTGCATCCAAGGATAGCTGCTTTAATTAGCATTAAATTAAGAGTCTAGTGCACGGCATGTGGAGGATGGACCCTACCACCGTCCTTATCTTCCCTGATAAATCATTTGCTCATTTTTATTGGTTAGGTGCTGATCGAGAGGGTTATATATGGGATGGAGACTGCACTCTAGGGCAGCTGCTGTAGTTTTGGTCAAAATGAGAGGTAACAAAAAATAAACAAACAAACAAACAAAAACTCTCGGGCAGGGCATCACTCCCTTTTCAGAGGAGGCGAACAGGTTTCTACGTAAAGAGACGAGAATGTACTCACATGCTTGCTTTGGGGGTGAGTAGACTTCAATGTAAGTTGAAGCAGGCCGTCCTTTTTTTCTCCGACCTTTCCATTCGACTACCGCTCGCACCTGAAATTGAATGCGTTCGTCTCCAAAGACTGTTTTTTATACATGACAAATATTTGTACCTGTAATATTAACAAATAACATAACTTTGCCGAACTTTGTCAAATGTTCATCCAAGTCTGTCTGGTTACACACACCATACAGTTAAAATAAAGAAAAACGAAAATAAAGCAGACAGAGATTGTGTGTGAGTCTGTGTGTGTGTGTGTGTGTGTGTGTGTGTGTGTGTGTGTGTGATGATCAGGAATTCAGACCCATGATGAACTGAGAAAGGAACAAGAATGACAGCTCCTCCTGGATCACCCCAACAAAAAAAGTTCTTTCACGCTTTGGAAGCACGAGTCTAGAAAGACAGCGCGACACCCCCTGCAGCCTCCCACCCGATACCCAAGCAAAGGAAAGCAATTAAACCGCCATTAGCGCCAGCAAAACAAGTGCGCAGGCCAAGCTACCTACAGAAACACACCTGCACGAAGTAAATGGTGCCGGGGCTCAAAGAATGCAAGGTGAAGCTCATCTGATCCTGTCAAACACAACAACATTATCATCATCATCATCATCATCATCATCACATAACTGACGGTCTATCAGGGGTTCTCTCGTTGAAGTCACCAGAACTACAGCGAAAGATGACACGGTTGAAATGTTTTATTCAAATACAGCCTAGAAATAAGAATATTAAAAAAAATCAAGCTCATTAACGAGCGGTAACTACTGTCAAAAATGTGCAACAGGCATTCTCAGAGTTCTCTCACATGTTCTTCACTACCTGTCAAACAAAAATACACAATCACGAATGTGACTCACCGATGGCACGTCTCTTTTATTCATATGAAGACGCATGTAGCTGGGGCTTGCAGGAGGAAGACTGTCACTCCAAGATACCTAAGTGGGGGAGAAAAAAGGAAAGAAAAGAATAAACCCATTCTAATCGTCTGATAATCCAATAAACCAATCCTAATCACCTGATATTCCATCTAACCCTCGCAGGACGGAACAAACGGTTTCAGTCCACAAGTGGTTTGACTTCGTTTGAACGGAATGTGCTTCCACCTCTTGTTTTCAAACCAAAAAGAGTTTTAATCATCACTTGGACCACAGCGCCACATTAGTTCCTATAAATGTTCGGTTCATTACAAGACATTAATATCAAAATCTCAGCGAATAACTTTACTGCCTTTGAGTGTCGAGATTCTCACCCGTGCAAGAGGTCAAGAGTTCATTTCCTGCGACGTTACGCTCGCTGCTATGGCAACATGTTATCTGCACGAAACTCTCGCCCTGGCCGTGGGATTCAGCAACTTCCTATCATTTTTTTGAGTCGGGTTTGCCTTTAAATCAGCATTAAGCCCATTCTCTCGCCCTAAGCCGGCATCTCTGGCAGGTCTGTGGTGACCGCCGCCTCGTGGTGTCAGGTTGCGGTTGTCTCCCTGAGCCTGCGACTGGGTTTGGGGACAAAGCGCTCAGGCTGAGTGTGAGCTGAGTAAGCGCTCTTCAGCGTAAGGTGAAGTTCGTCTGGGAACGTCAAGTGGTCGGCTCTTGGCGGCCGATGACTCATCGCCGATGTTCTCAACAAAGCACCGGTGCTAAGTGACGAACGAGTGGTCTGCATTGCATGGCGGTGACATTTTCACGGGTGAGGTGTGTGTGTGCGTGCGTGTTGGGGGGCGTGGATGGGTATCGAACCCATATTAAAGCAAAAAAAAAAAAAACAAAAAAAAAAACGAAACAAATTAACGACATTAAAAATAAATATATAAGATAACAAGCAAACAATCAAACAATGCCAGATGATGTGCCTGTGGGTTTCAGAAAAACTCAACAAGGTTTATCATGCGTAAGCGTTCAGTCTTCGCGCCTAATATACACGTGCACTGTTCGCGTAGATGCAGGTTCAAGCAAGCCAAGAACGGCAAAAGTGCAAGTAGTATTGTTACTGTTGTTATTGTCACCACAGCGTCATCGGAATGTCACCGCCAGGTCATCACGATGCCTGCAAGCACGATCCCTTCGAACAACTTGGCTGAACTACAAGGAACCGAGGACAGTGTGCATATCCTCCCAAAGGTGAGAGTGTCGCTTGAATGCCTGGCATGGATGTAGATGTTCTAAAACTCTGCTTTATCATGCATGACGGTCCATGCACGACTGCAGGAGTCCGACATTAACATGTTGGCTATGAGTTCACGTCATGTTCACGTTATGTTCACGTTGTGCGCATGATCAGACTGTGTTTACGATGCAGCGTGAAGTACTCTCTATTTTTTGTTTTGTTTGTTTGTTTGTTTGAGTTTTTTTTTGGGGGGGGTTGTTTGTTTGTTTTGTTGAGTTTTTTTGTTTTTTTTTAGTTGCTGTTTACGTTTTTTCTTTCGTTTCAGCTTAAGGTCACGGTAACTGAGCACCCGATCACGTGCTCCGACAGAAGCATCATTCTAGATGAGAAGAACATTCTCGAAGGGTGAAAAACCCGTGACACTTGATGCACAAGGCCAAAGAACGAACGAACGAAGAATGCAAGTTATGAACGGTGCTAGCTAGAGATTATTTTTCCTCCAAAAGTCCCATTCACTCATAACAAACAGGGTCTTGCCACGCTAGGCGTGGCAACTTTGTGCAGCCGGCTGCATTGTGTCCCCTGACTAGTAGTAGTGTTTCCACAGCTTATGCTGCTCCTGAACAGGGGTGCATGGAGTTGTGGGGGGGAGGAGGTGACGGGGGCCTCTGTGTGAAAGTGAACAGAATATGGAGAGGGAATTTGAGCCGTAAACTTAAAATCAGTCATGTAGCTTTCAACTGCTCGTCTAGAAAGCCACTTGCTCCTCTTGAATACCTAATGGACTGTTACACAAGGCTTACTTGTATGCAGGAGTCTTATACTGCTCGCGCATGCGCAGACAGGCATTTTATTTGCTTGTATGCACTCGGAGCACGTCAAGACTCGCTCCGTGGCTGATTATTCAAGCATGATAACGACCTTGCTTTATAATACTGACGGAAAATTTCATGCGTAACCTTGACTATATTTTGAAACATGACACATTTTACTTCTTTTTTTTTTACTTCGTCTTAAGAGAACGTCTATAACTGTGGTCATATAGAACACTTCACGTGGCAAAAATGGAAAGAGTTTGACTGCAGGTGAGTCGGAAGAGTAGGAGATGTAATGACAAAGGTGACCGAAACATCCAAAATGCAAATCGGTAAGAACTGAATATGGTCGGGGTTTGTCAGCCTAAATGATTTTTGCACATCAGAATAGGCTTCTGGTAAGAAAAAAATTATTATTATTGTGGACAAGAACGTGATAAGATGTTTTCCACGATGACTGTAGCACGATCGTTCGCAACCATCTCAATGCCTCCACACTAACAGATTAATCTGTATTACAAGTTCATCACTCTGTGCATTATCCTTGCCCTGACAACCCTTGCTGTGTGAACTATGACGACATCCAGCCTCGAGAGCCAGGTGCACGGCGACAGCCCACGCCTGTCTGTGCAACTAGCGCACCTGACCACTGCAAGTCCAGGTGACGCAATCCACGTCCCGGGGACTCAAACCCTCTCCCCACCTGGTGCAAGCCAGCCACGAGCGACCTGCATAATTTTATAAAGAACAAGTTTCTTCGGGGTAGGCGTGCGTGTGTGCGTGTGTAGTCACTCACCTCGTATTTGTGTATCAGCAGCCCATCTGTATAAAGAGGTGGCTGCCACTGTATTTTGACATCGACCCTCCCGTCTTTCACAATGCTGCGGGCCTCTTCCAGGTGCTCCGGGGGCGACGGCGGCATAAACTCTAAAGAGAATAAGTAATAGATATTACAACACAGCAATGGACTACACAACACAATAACCGGCTATAAACCATAGCAATAGACAACGCAGCATGATAACATACTACATAGACTACACAGCGCATTAACAGACTTGATTATGACAATAGATTACACAGCACAATAACAGACTCTAGAACACGGCAATAGACTATGTGGTACAATTATAGACTACACAAGACAATAACATACTATATAACATGGTAACAGATTATACAGCACAACAACAGTCTACATAAGGCAGATCTTTGCATTTTGAGTAGACAGAAGACTACAGAGTAATACACACTAACATCTTAATTTAAACAATCTCTCTCTCTCTCTCTCTTTCGCCGAGAGAGCTCCTATATATATATATATATAAAGAAAGTGTAAAAATAATCAAAGGAAAAAAAAGAAGAGAACAGTAAAACTCAAGTGTGAAGAAGGCAAAAGAAAAGAAACAATACAACAAAATGTGGTGGAACATGTCTGGAGATAAGAACCGAAGTAAGGAGGTTCGGTTTTACACATATTTGAATCGCATCATTAAATTTTACAACGCCTGTAGTGGCTGTCGTGGGAGAAGGACAAACGATAAGCTACAGGAGTGATTTAGAGCATGACAGAGATTCTCTTTCAAGTTAACCGCGTTTTCCAACAAATCGCAAGGACAACCGGATTTACTGTAACATCAAATTCCACCAAACAAGGAGACAGTCAATACACAACGAAGAAGACGGACAAGAAACACAAAACAATCAAAACTAAAAAAACGGAAAAGAAAAAGGTTAGAACGCTTAAAGAACACCAACAGTTATCTACTGTGAGTTAAGTCTACCCTGGTCTTGTTCTTCTTAGTATGCACTGCGGTGACAAAGAATTATTTACACTGCATATGGCATTCATCGTCAGTAGCGATGACAAAGGATTACTTACACTTCATATGGCATTCATCGTCAGTAGCGATGACAAAGGATTACTTACACTTCATATGGCATTCATCGTCAGTAGCGATGACAAAGGATTACTTACACTTCATATGTCATTCGTCAAGTTAGTAGCAATGTCAAGGAATTACTCTTCATGTCATTCGTCAAGTCAGTGGTCCTGTCAAAAGATTACTCTTCATGTCAGTCAAGCCAGTGGTCCTGTCAAAAGATTACTCTTCATGTCAGTCAAGTCAGTGGTCCTGTCAAAAGATTACTCTTCATGTCAGTCGTCAAGTCAGTGGTCCTGTCAAAAGATTACTCTTCATGTCAGTCGTCAAGTCAGTGGTCATGTCAAAAGATTACTCTTCATGTCAGTCGTCAAGTCAGTGGTCCTGTCAAAAGATTACTCTTCATGTCAGTCGTCAAGTCAGTGGTCCTGTCAAAAGATTACTCTTCATGTCAGTCGTCAAGTCAGTGGTCCTGTCAAAAGATTACTCTTCATGTCATTCGTTAAGTCAGTGGCAATGTCAAAGGATTACTTACCATCGGAGTGTATGGCATTATTCACTGAGTCAGTGGCGTAATCAAATGATTATAGAACGTAGGTCCATGCGTCATCTGTCTTGTCAGTGGTAGTGCCAAAGGATTACTTATTCTTACTGTGTCATTAATTCGTTCTTGTTAATGCGATGACTTGACGTAGGGTGTCATCTGTCTAGTCAGTGTCGCACGTGAAGGATCGTTTACTCTTGACGTATGCTGTCATCTGTCTAGTCAGTGTCGCACGTGAAGGATCGTTTACTCTTGACGTATGCTGTCATCTGTCTAGTCAGTATCGCACGTGAAGGATCGTTTATTCTTGACGTATGCTGTCATCTGTCTAGTCAGTATCGCACGTGAAGGATCGTTTATTCTTGACGTATGCTGTCATCTGTCTAGTCAGTATCGCACGTGAAGGATCGTTTATTCTTGACGTATTCTGTCATCTGTCTAGTCAGTATCGCACGTGAAGGATCGTTAATTCTTGACGTATACTGTCATCTGTCTAGTCAGTGGCGCACGTAAAGGATCGTTTACTCTTGACGTATGTATGTCTAAGTATCGCACGTGAAGGATCGTTTACTCTTGACATGTCTGTCTAGTCAGTATCGCACGTGAAGGATCGTTTACTCTTGACATGTCTGTCTAGTCAGTATCGCACGTGAAGGATCGTTTACTCTTGACGTATGTCTGTCTAGTCAGTATCGCACGTGAAGGATCGTTTACTCTTGACGTGTCTGTCTAGTCAGTGTCGCACGTGAAGGATCGTTTACTCTTGACGTATGTCTGTCTAGTCGGTATCGCACGTGAAGGATCGTTTACTCTTGACGTATGTCTGTCTAGTCGGTATCGCACGTGAAGGATCGTTTACTCTTGACGTATGTATGTCTAAGTATCGCACGTGAAGGATCGTTTACTCTTGACATGTCTGTCTAGTCAGTATCGCACGTGAAGGATCGTTTACTCTTGACATGTCTGTCTAGTCAGTATCGCACGTGAAGGATCGTTTACTCTTGACGTATGTCTGTCTAGTCAGTATCGCACGTGAAGGATCGTTTACTCTTGACGTATGTCTGTCTAGTCAGTGTCGCACGTGAAGGATCGTTTACTCTTGACGTATGTCTGTCTAGTCGGTATCGCACGTGAAGGATCGTTTACTCTTGACGTATGTCTGTCTAGTCGGTATCGCACGTGAAGGATCGTTTACTCTTGACGTATGTCTGTCTAGTCAGTGTCGCACGTGAAGGATCGTTTACTCTTGACGTATGTCTGTCATCTGTCTAGTCAGTGGCGGACGTGAAGGATTACTTACTCTTGACATAGGGCGCGACCTTCGAGAAGCCTCGTGACCCGTGGGTATTAACTGACGCAACCATAAAGTGACATTTCGCCCCCGGGTAGATGCCGGTCGGGTAGCCCTTCAGTCGCATTTTGTTTTGATCTGTCTGCAAACGTGAGACGGACAGTAGAGTCACACATGTGCAATTATTTGTTATTAATCTGAGAACCGGTTAAGAGAGCGATATAATTATGGTGTGTGTGTGCGCGCGCGCGCGCTTCGCCCTCAAAAAGCATTACGTTCAACAGCTAACGCATTAAGAAAAAAAAAATCAACAAAAAGCATGAACTAATATGTTGTACAATAAATAGAACGCAATTAAATTATTCCTGGATATTTTTAAGAAGTTTATGGACGGAGACATGGTGTACTAAGAAAATTTCATGGATTCTATTCCCCACTGAAAAATGACATCATATTATATGTGCCACTGAGGGATAGTGAGCAGAGAAAGACAGACCGAGACACAGGGAGACAGAAGCACGTGGACAAACAGAGAGACAATTAGAGACAGAGAGAGAGTAAGTGAAGTTTACTGGAAAGAGAAATGTATAAATCGAAAGTCGGGGTGGTACAGAACGAGAGAAGGAGAGAAAGAGGCAGTCACAAAATGACAATACATTCGTTCCAGCTTTCCCCCTCCCCCCCCCCGTTAAACCGCAAGCTACCTTGTGGTTTCAGTTCCATATCGTCAACAACAAGCCTGCTTAAGAAGCGAATCCTACCGGCAACAGGCAGCAGGGGGTGCATTACCCAGTATCAGGAGTGGATTATTCCACTCCGATGGAGCCGTGTATGCACCAGAAATGGTCCGATGCAAGACTAGATCCCTATTCTAGCTGCCCTACAAGGCCCCAGCCCTAATGGGGCTCTGATTCGTATCACCAGCTCCTGGGATCAGTGTCACGACCCCCCGCCGTCTGCAGCAAACTACAGGTGGGTCGCGGCCATGTCAACAGAATTCGACTCAACTTTCTAATTTACTGAATTAATGAGCAACAAATAATTAATCTTTTTTTTATTAGGATTTTGTTTTAACGATGATTCGGGTAATATAAAGAGATATACAGCGGTAGTTGTTTTGTAAATTAATTTTTAAATGTTTCACTTTTTCTATCTTTATTTCTTTCCTTGTTTTAATTGTTTGTTCCTTCTACTTTTCCTTCCTTTTCTCTTTTGTCCAGTTTTTTACTTATTTCTTTCTCCTTTCATAAGTATCTTTATGTTATTTTCGTTTCTTTTTCTTATTTTGTCTTTCCTTATTCTTTTTCTCTCTCTCTTTCAGCAGGCATTGTTCTACACCAGCCCCATCTTTACAATCATCACGTGACCTGCAAAATATTCGTTCTGAACTGATTACTCATCAGCCTTTGTGTCCTGTCCGTCTCCCACTATAGTTACCCCCCACCCCGTTCCCTTCCACAAACGTGCAGTCGTCTGTCACGACCTCCTTACACACTCATCAGCATGTCCACAACAACCACTCTCGCACGAGCCGGGGGCTTACGAGCTCGGTGACGACGCCGGAGATGTAGGGGCACCACCAGCGCAGGATGTAGACAACAGGCCCCAGCGGCCGGTGGTCGTCTGCTGGCTCTAACTCCCAGCGCACCAACACCCCCCCATTACCCAGCAGGCGGAAGGTGATGTTGCTGGGAACCTCCGGCAGCGCTGCAACATTCATTGCATGCCATTTCTTCAGCTTGTAAGAAAAAATATTTTCAAATGTTCGGTGCTAAGTAGAAAATTACTTACAAACGTAAGTTTCTCAAAAAGATATCGTGTCCAATAACCAAACACATCAGAATGCAAAGTACTGGTAAGTCACACAAATAATCTGCATTAAAATAATTTTATCACATTTATGAGTGTATTATGTATGTTAGTTTCATCGAAACTATTTATTGCAAGAATATGTTTACTTTTTTTTTTGTTTACGTTTTTCCTAATGCAGAGTTTTGTGAATAAAAATAATTGTCAGCGGACATTAGGCGGTGACCTCATCATCATGGCGGCAGGATTATGCAGGATAGGAACAGGGTTGTGACAACATGATGATTAGTATCATCAACTGTAAAGCAGATAGACGCGTGTTCGGACCTGTGGCTGACCCCCCACCACCACCACCCACGCACACCCAGCTGCTATCCATCAGAAATGAACAGGTGATTTATCAGGTAAAAGTATGCTGCAGAAGGAGATGGTTAGGCTCTGCCTTAGACACAGTGAACCACTTATGCTTGCTGTCCCTACGATCACTATGAACCTCTATAGCGTTCTTTACCTGAAAAATGAGCTGGTTCACGGAAACAGGTTAAAGGGGGTAACATTCATTATTGTATATTAAAAAAAACGGCAATAAGAACAGACCCAGCAGTGAACAGTCTGTCCCCGGCGAGTAGCCTGCCTGGCGATACTAGAAAAGTTTTCAAAGTGACATCAAAAGAACATCAGACGTCAACAGGTATTTGTCTCAAACACTTCGCTGTTTATTCCAACGATTGTTTCGTTTATTTCAAACATTCTGTGGCTTATTTCATCCTGTCCTCCTACCTTCCGGGTCATGCGGTTCAGTGCAGACTTTGCCGCAGCCGTTGTCGCAACATTTCTGGGCGTTGGGGCAGTCCACGTCAGCCTGGCAGCTCTCCACGCAGGCAGATTCGAACCCCACCAGTGTGTCGGATGCCGGACAGTCGCCCGTTTTGGATGTTCCTGTCAGGTTCACAAAGCTGCAAGCATGGACACAGGCCTGTCGGCTTGCACTCCGACTGTTAGTTCGGGTGTTCTGTCGAAGACATCACCAGAAAGTCTGTTCAAACCTCTTCGATGTTTCAGTATTTGAAACTATTCATAAATCTACTGAATCTCTTAAAATCGGATTAAAATTTGAAATCTTTTATATGCATCTTTTAAATCAGTTTATGCTTCAAGTTACTAGTTAAGAGGGATGCTAAAAAAACATAACTTTAAAAGAGTTAATGAATCATTAGTTCTCGACTGACAAACTAAAAATAAATAAATAAATAAATCTTTTTTGAGCTTCACTGAAAATCATAAAACTTTCTGTTACAGCTCCATATGAAAGAGCATATGTGTGTGTGCGTGTGTGTGTGTGTGTGTGTATATAGATGCTGGAACCAGTTTTTTTTCATCTTTTCAAGCTACACCATCTCACAGTGACAACATCACCACTATTATACTTGCTCTGCAATCATGGAGACAGTTTTCAGAGTCCGTGTACTGGTCCTCTGGTCGCTCACAGACATAAAGGCACTGGAAACAATCAAAGGAAAAAAAAACTAAAGGGTTAATAATTTTTTTTCTGACTACATTTAACTCTTGCATTTTCACGACGACTTTAGTTCAGACGCAACTTACTGAATGATTTAAAATGAAAATACTTGATTAAAGGGGAGAGAAAAGTGAGTCTACTTGAGGGGAGGTGGTCAGTCTACTGGAATAATATGCAAAACACAAAAAGTACATTTCTGATGACAGAGAGCAGCACTTGGTATGCTGCTGATGGAATACAATGTGTGTTTCAGTTTTTAAAATGTTTTAACATTAAAAGACTATGTAATGGCCGTTGTTAATAGTTGTGAGTGGCTGTTACACTAATTACTAACAGTAGTATCAGTAATTGTGACAAACTAAACTGTCTTACCCATTTACACACATTGTGTCGCTGGCAAGTCTGAATAGAGTTTCTGAAAGCCGTATCTGACTGGTCTGTGTCCTGAAACATAGCAACATTAAATGTGATCATTAATATGTATCACATCACAATTCTCTATCTCTTACTTAGCATCTCTGTCTCTCTCGGCCTTCTCATGCCGAAGAAACATCCTCTACAACATTGTAGCCCCCCCCTCTCCTCTCTCTCTCTGTCTTCTTCTACAACTTCGTACCTCTCTTCCCCTCTCTTTATGTTACAGAATATCTTCAAAATCTGCTGCCTGTCAGCGTTTCTTCCATGGAATTTTTTTCTATTTGGAACCACAGATAACATAACTAGGAAAATTATTATTAAAATAAACACGTTCTAGAGTAGCAAAGAAACAAACACGGCTTACACCCTTCCTGAAGATGGAAACATTTGGTGGATCGGAGAAACGCTGGATTTTTGTAAAACACACACACACACACACACACACACACACACACACACACACACACACACATATATATATATATATATAATATGATTTAT
Source organism: Marisa cornuarietis (assembly GCA_004794655.1). Lineage (NCBI taxonomy): Eukaryota > Metazoa > Mollusca > Gastropoda > Architaenioglossa > Ampullariidae > Marisa > Marisa cornuarietis. Next base: position 2,550,942 of record SMMW01000627.1, on the reverse strand, counting down.
AGCTAAACTCGTGTCTAAAAATAAATCCCGTGTGATGTGTATAACCCACACACTATGACCATACTCTCTTCGTTCATCAGTCCTATCTGCGAGGTTCAAAACCACTCAGGGGCCAAACTTACGAAGAGATGGTAAAAGTTACATCGGAAATACCTACAGAAAAGAAGTGATGCGGATCCTGGGGTTGGAAACAGGTCAGACCGTTAAGGATGGATGGAAAAGAAGACAATCTGTCTTGTGTAACGGTCCATAGAGGCCGTGCGTAGAGTTAAGAGGAGGTCAAGCAAAGCCGAGGGTAGGACTTTACCTCAGGTTCATAACTAATGTCCCATCAATGGAGTAACAGTGCTTCTACCCAAATGACAAAATCTGGGTGGTCAGGAATGTAAAGAGATGGATCAATGTTGTAATAAGACACCACGGTAGCGAAATACACCCTTCATCTGATAAAGGCCTTTGAGGTTTCTGCAAAATCTCCCTCCCTCCCTCTTCCCCAACAATCTCCCTCCACTCCTGACATTGTCCTTAACAGTCAAATTTAACAGATTATTATAAGTCCATTGGTTCAGTATATCTACTCTCTTGCTTGCCGTCCAATGAAGCCCCCTGAATCATTCCTGCGGTGTGAAGTAGGTAGACGAAACAGAAGTGGAACAAGAAAGAAATAATGATGAATGTACCAAAACAAAAAAAGAGAAGAAAGAGAGATTGGGAGAGAAAATAAAGATGACTCGAAGACCCCTGGTTAGAAGATTTCTGGAAGCATCACTACTGCACTGAACATGTCATACGAGGGTAGTAGCAGTTGGAAAAAAACATTTATTGAACCCTGAGCGGCTGGCGTTTGTTCAGCAGCACGGGTTACCTTACAGGTGGTCGTGACTGAAACAAACCAACGTCTGTTCAGCGACCTCCACACGACAACGCCCTCGCACCCACGCCAAGGCTAGCGACGACAGCCAAGGTTTAGGTGATATGGTGGCCATTAACAGAAGCAAGAACGGGTGATTCACAACCTTCGACAGAGGGCAGGTGTTGGTGGGGTGACTGAGGGAGGGAGGAGGAAGAGAGGTATGGTTCATCGGAAGACAAGAAGTTGAGGAACGTTGAATGTGAAAGAGTTGAAGGCTTTAAGAGGAGGCGAATAAAAGGTCTTTGTCTCTCTCCCCCCCACCACCACCTCCTCCTCCGCCACACACACACACACACACACACACACACAGACTTGATACACAGACACACGCACTCATGCTTGTGTAAGCGACTGCACTAAAAATACAGTGTCTTGTTTCAAAACCGAGCAAGAGCGGTAATGACTGAATCTCTGATACAGTGATGGGATAGTATTTCACGAGGACAAAAGACTGTGCCAGCTTGATAATCCTACCCACAGGCTACTTAATCAGCAAGGGATTGGTGATGATGGGAGGAACAGAAACACGTAAATAATTACCTGCCGTTCAACTGTACAGGGCATAGAGAGGGTGTTGGTTGTGATTCTAAATATGCTAAGGTATAGGGCTATCTAATGAAAATACTTGTAATGCGGAAAATGTGTAACATGTAATGCGGTAATTTAGTAACATATAATGCGGTGGTTCTGTAACGTGTAATACAGCGATGCTGTAGCTTGTAATGTGGTAGCTAAGTAACGTGTAATACGGAGATTCTGTAATGTGTAATGCAGTAATTCTGTAACTTGTATCTTTGTACCGAATGTGAAGACACTTTGTCAGAGAAGCAGTCAGTGCTGGACAATACATCCATAACACAGCAAGAACATGTACAAGCCGTTAAAAACGTTTGTAAAGAGGTGTCCAGCAGAGACCCGTACAACAGGGCACTCATTGGAGCCCGGGTAGAGAGGGTTTAACAGGGTGTCCTGTAAAGCCCGGGTAGGAACGTTTGCATCAGTGCCCCAGGTAAGAGAGAGTTGTAACCTTGTAACGGGTAGATGCACTTGTAACCGTGTACATGGTAGAGAAGCTTGTAAGAGGAACATACCGGGTGCTATTTAGGGTATCCAAATTAACGCCCTCAGCATAAGCAAACTGTCTTCGTTTGCTTTGCACGTGTTTGACTCGTTTGTCGAAACAAATTGTAGGCGTGCGTGAGTTTGTTGGAGGACGGGATGTTTGTTTGTGTGTGTGTGTGTGTGTGTGTGTGTGTGTGTGTGTGTGTGTGTGTGTGTTCGCGCACACGTGTGATTCTGCGCGCATGTGTATTTGCATGTATCTGTATGCATGTTTGTGTGCGTGTATTTTTACGCGTGTCTCTCCATGTGTCCACAGTATGCGTGTGTTTCAGATTAGTTGTGAAATGCGAAGATGACTCCAGTTGTTCTCCCTGTTTTTAACTAAGATGTCTGCAGTGGAGGCAGCTAACATACTCAGCGCCATCTCGTCTCTATCCCAGTGTAAAGGTCACACAGGCTCTCAAAACATTTTTTTTTGTCTGAAAGTAACGGTTCTAGATACTTTTCACGCTACACCTGTCTCGTGCATATGGCATACTGTAAGCACGGATGACTTCTCGTTTCGATAGATTATTTATGAAAGAATGTCACGCAACTCCTATCTGAGAAGTCAAACATAGACATAAAACAAGTAAAGTAATAAAGAGAAAAATATTTCAATGGAAAGTAAATGAAGCCAATATCATGGAATATAATCGATATATTCCGATGATTCTGTTGCACCCCCTCTCTCTCTCTCTCTCTCTCTCTCTCTCTTCTGACCCTGCTTGGGGAAAAAAATCAGAAATTTAGAAATTTGGAAATTCAGAAACAGGAATCTTACCCTCAGGTAAGGTTCATGCAATGCGCATGGTGCATGCAAACTATCGTGGAGCACGACCAAAGCTTACATAACCGGTTCTCATCTTCATCCTTTCACCTACAGAAATGTATGAACACATTTATGCACGGAGGAGAAATAAGACAGGTTATCTAATACGAGGCTGAAGCTTTATCATGCAGATTTCCCTTATATTCGCTACAATCACGACCTCGCCTGCCTTGACAAAGAAAATAATTTAAGCTTGTTAACCAGAAATCCTTTCCCCTTTCTTGAGTGAAACTCTGTATTGTTGTTTTTTTACTAGTAGAAACCCTTTTACGTGTCAGTGCCATGTAGGACCTACAACCTGATGAAGACACTGGCTCCATTTAGTCACGTGACTGCAGTGTGCACAGTGAGTGCAGGACCCTTGAGGTATGTACTTCCTACCTCTGTGCCTCCAGGGTACTGCTTGCTTTATGTTATCGCTTCTGTGTCAAGTCATCAAACAACGTTTCTTCACACAATAATGTCACGTGATCTGGTGATAACGAGGACGTGGTTGACCTTGGTGACACGCCGAGTGAATGCCTAACATTTTTTTTGCAAAGATTTATGATGCACCAGCAAGGAAGGTTCGCATTATTGACTCAAAAAAAAAAAAAAAGTCGAAGGTGAGAGAAAGCCTGCGATCCGACCTTCCATACTCAGTGAGACTGTGGACTGTCGTCGATGCTCGTTCTGATGACATATGCGCATATTAATAATGTATGCACCTACTTAGATGAGCATGTGTGATACTGCAGGCATACCTCTAGACAACTCTTATGGAAAATTATTGTGCTGCTTCAAAACACTTCAAGCCGTATTAAAAATAAAATAATATTATTCAGATAAATATAAAATGGGGAGAGCGAAATCTGACCTTTTGATATTTCAACGTTCTGGCAGACTTGATAACATAAATAAAAGGGAGAAAGAAAAAGACACAAAGCAAGTTTTGCTAGCGGCTAAGTCAGTGCCTATGTTAAGTAAACGAATAGCCTTTAGTCAACTTATCTTTAAATGCTCAGAACATTCTAGAAAAATGGCCAGCCGCGAGATGGATTAGGGGAGAGGAAATGAAAACCTGTACCTTCTCAGATAAGTTTACATTTGTTACGAGTGAATGTTTCAACTGTATAAATCGTGACATAAATTTTCAAACTAGCATCTTTTAACCACTTCTGAATTATTTAAACAGTTTGTAACGGTTAGTTTCAAAGATAATGGCGTTACTTTGCCACCGTTGTCACTGTACCATCGTTAAAGTTTGTGTTTATTTTGTTAGTTTCTTGTGATTTCTTCCCTATCGCCAGTAATCCACTGAGTACAAATACATTATAGTTCTACCATCGCAGCCGCCATGATGAAAAATTATGGAAATCACGTGGCATCAGTCGTCTGCTTCGCCACGTTGACACTTTGACCCTAACCCTAAACCTAGATCCTAAACCCAAGCACTAACCTCCTTCCACTAACTCTAACCTCCACTAATTCTAACCTCTACTAACTCTAACCTCCACTAATTCTAAAATCCACTAATTCTAACCTCTACTAACTCCAACCTCCACAAACTCTAACTCTACTAACTCTAACCCCCACTAACTGTAACCTCCACTTATTCTAACCTCCACTAATTCTAACCTCTACTAACTCCAACCTTCACAAACTCTAACTCTACTAACTCTAACCCCCACTAACTGTAACCTCCACTTATTCTAACCTCCACTAATTCTAACCTCTACTAACTCCAACCTTCACAAACTCTAACTCTACTAACTCTAACCCCCACTAACTGTAACCTCCACTTATTCTAACCTCCACTAATTCTAACCTCTACTAACTCCAACCTTCACAAACTCTAACTCTACTAACTCTAACCCCCACTAACTGTAACCTCCACTTATTCTAACCTCCACTAATTCTAACCTCTACTAACTCCAACCTTCACAAACTCTAACTCTACTAACTCTAACCCCCACTAACTGTAACCTCCACTTATTCTAACCTCCACTAATTCTAACCTCTACTAACTCCAACCTTCACAAACTCTAACTCTACTAACTCTAACCCCCACTAACTGTAACCTCCACTTATTCTAACCTCCACTAATTCTAACCTCTACTAACTCCAACCTCCACAAACTCTAACTCTACTAACTCTAACCCCCACTAACTGTAACCTCCACTTATTCTAACCTCCACTAATTCTAACCTCTACTAACTCCAACCTTCACAAACTCTAACTCTACTAACTCTAACCCCCACTAACTGTAACCTCCACTTATTCTAACCTCCACTAATTCTAACCTCTACTAACTCCAACCTCCACAAACTCTAACTCTACTAACTCTAACCCCCACTAACTGTAACCTCCACTTATTCTAACCTCCACTAATTCTAACCTCTACTAACTCCAACCTCCACAAACTCTAACTCTACTAACTCTAACCCCCACTAACTGTAACCTCCACTTATTCTAACCTCCACTAATTCTAACCTCTACTAACTCCAACCTTCACAAACTCTAACTCTACTAACTCTAACCCCCACTAACTGTAACCTCCACTTATTCTAACCTCCACTAATTCTAACCTCTACTAACTCCAACCTTCACAAACTCTAACTCTACTAACTCTAACCCCCACTAACTGTAACCTCCACTTATTCTAACCTCCACTAATTCTAACCTCTACTAACTCTAACCTCCACTAATTCTAAAATCCACTAATTCTAACCTCTACTAACTCTAACCTCCACTAATTCTAAAATCCACTAATTCTAACCTCTACTAACTCCAACCTCCACTAATTCTAACCTCTATAACTCTAACCTCCACTAATTCTAACCTCTACTAACTCTAACCTCCACTAATTCTAAAATCCACTAATTCTAACCTCTACTAACTCTAACCTCCACTAATTCTAAAATCCACTAATTCTAACCTCTACTAACTCCAACCTCCACAAACTCTAACTCTACTAACTCTAACCCCCACTAACTGTAACCTCCACTTATTCTAACCTCCACTAATTCTAACCTCTACTAACTCCAACCTCCACAAACTCTAACCTCCACTAACTCTAACCCTACCCTAAAAGCGAATCTTGCAACAGGTAAGATCTTGGGTACCTACCCGATTTTATCGATAAACCAAACCAAATTAACCGCGACCTTACACCGTTTCTTCCTCTAGGTAGGGTGAGATCTAACATACTTGAAACAAAACCTTTCATTACTTCCATTTCATGGCTACTGTAGGACTTTCCCAACAGCAAACGAAAATAGATTCTCCTGTTGCATGTGCTTTAAAAATAAACGACAAAGGACACGTGATCTGAGCATGAGAACATACTATTAACCGATAGATGATCTGATAATTGAGATTAGGCCGTCACAACGTATCTCAGTTCATTGACAGACTTGCTCTTCAAACCCCGAGACGACCCTTGCTGTGACCATATCCAATCTCTCGCATGCACATACGCACACAAACAAACGCACAACCGTAATAAGACACTCGACTATTTTGAGCCTTGAAACGTGGTTTGTCAATCAACTCCCGATAAAGGCCTGGAACATTCCATTCATCTGTTAACACCTGCTTGTCAAAGTGACATCACTGTTTAAGTGCAGACACTCCAGTTATCTCGTCTACATGGACGCACCAACCGTGTGGCAGGGAGAGATCGACAGAAGAGATAAGTCGTGAGGAAAGAGTACAGTTGGGGTTAGGGTGCGGGTTCAGCACCTGAAGGATGCAGACAAAGATTAACAAGAAATTATATGTTATTAAAGTTTGATCTTTGGGTTCACAGCGGTAAGACACTTGTCCTATGAAGTAATTTATTTATTTACGATTCCAGTTGACGGTCCGGTTGTTGGTTGATGTCAGCTAAAGGAAAATTAAAAGATGTTCATTAATTCCTACTATGCTATTATTTTATCTTTCACCGACAACGCAAAAACTAATCCCGAAATAGGTATTATGTAGATATAAAATATATATTTAAAAAACTTATTACAAAGGGCTCGTGCTTTCTCGCGGGGTTAAAGAGGACTTACTATGAGGATCTGGCAGTGGGAGAGTTAATCTGTGAAATTCTCTATCGTCTGTTCACAGTGCGTGGCAGGTTCTTTCCCTTGGAGTAGTAAGAGAGAGCCTTCTCCCCCCCCCCGCCTCCCCCACCCCGTGTTGTCTGCTGACATCCCCTCCCCCCCCACCCCTTGGTCGTCAGTTTATCGTCGACAACACCACCTTATTTTTCGCTTGTTTCCCTGAATAGACCTCTCGCAGCTGGAGGCACAACCTAGCGAGCAGGGCGACCACTGGTGTGACATAACATGTCCTCTCATGCGGACTGGAATATTGCCTGCCGTGTGCACTTCTGGAAAGGAAGGAGGAGCGGAGGCAGGGGAGGAAATACCGCCCCATAATGCTTCTTCACTGTGTTTCACCCTCCCCATCCACCCACCCCACTTTTGCGACTCAGCTTGGCCTCCCCTTACCCAGCCTCTATCAATGTGAAAGGCTCAATTGCATAGTTATATTTCAAGCAGGTATTTATGACTGAGGGGTCTCGCATAGCTGGAATTGTGAGAGCGAAACCAATTTTGTCTAAATCAACCGCTCAGTCTTCTCCCCTCCACCCACCATATTCCATCAATATTCATGAGCAGCGTATGACAATAATGAGCAGTTGGTTTGACTCTGAAAAGCATGAACCGCGGACGGGAGAGAGAAAAAAAAAAAGAGGGGGATGGTGTCGCTGCGAGAGTTTTGGATGTGAAATTTATGAGGTGGCTAAACATATCGCTATGGAAATTAATAGGGCTGGGTGGGGGAGAAGCGTAGGTGGGGAAGGGGGAGACAAGTGTTACAAATTTCAGGTGGGGAAGGGGGGCGTCTAGCCTCCCACTGTGACAGCGAGACGATTCCGAAGGGAGAAGGGATGGGAAAAGAAGTGATTTTAATGTGTGAAATAATGGATGGACAGACGTCACAAAGGTGTCAGTCCCCGGAGGTGTTGTTTGAGCTCTAGATATCCTAATGACGGAGCCAGAACGAGACAGAAATGTCTCTCTCTCTCTCTCTCTCTCACACACACACACACACACACACGCATACTCAAACATATTCTTTATGTCAAGACCCTGTCTGGCAAGTATTGTTGTTCCTCGACCCAAGACGTAAATTTAAAAAAAAGGTTGAGACGTATATTAATTCAAGCTGTTGACTTTTTTTATTTTACTTCGTTTGCTCATCCTGAAGCGGACAGAGCACTGGCTTCTAAACTGAGACACCCACCCTCCCTCTCTCTCTCTTAAAAATCTTTAAAACAAAACAAAAATTGTGGAGTATACTCTCACCTTAAATGTTTCCTCTAAAGGCATTCTTAACTGCGAAACTCCCAAAGGCTAAGACCTCCGAAGTCCCCCAAAGCCCCATTGTATTCACAAATGTGTTGAGGAATGTAATGGCAAACAAGTCTCAACTTAGCTTGTTGACCAAATTTATAATGTCCCGAACGTTCGCTCCAAACCCGTTGGTTTCTTGCGACCTTCAGACACAAATTTGACAAAACTTGGTCAAACTTTCAACGACATTTGACTGGTTGAGAACACTGTCGCGACAGAGTTGTAAATCCATCATATGCGAACTTTGCGCATTAAAAAAAAAAATACTCGTTTCCCGTATCATGTTGACAAGCCATCGGGTCTTGAGGCCGAAGCTACCCTTCTAGGGTTCGCTCTGGCTGCCCGAGACCCATAACAGGTGAAAGAGCAGAGGAGCGAAACAAGGCGGGGTGTTGTGTGCCGTGCAATGCATCGTATTTCCCAGCCGGAAACATAATATGCGCATGCGCGGAACACAGGGCCCTCCATTCGTGAACAATAAGAAGGTCGGGGCTATCTTTTGGCACCATGAAATGATTCTTTAAGCAGTGGGATCCGATTTCGCACGGTTTCTCGTCTACCATGATCGTAAATCACATAGGAACCGGATGTGGAAGACAACAGGAGGTAATAACTTCTCTCGTCTCCTTGCGGTAACATTATCGCATTGGTACTAAGACGCGCCATGGGACTGGTATCAACATTTTTTTCTGAAAATTTTAATAGGAAATTTACTGCCAGTTTTTTTTATATTTTGCAATACAAACACATTAAAGAAAAATAGACACTGAGGATTGTAATTCTTCACCTTCTGACTCAAAGTGTTATTATATCTGTCGCAAGGTTCTACATCCTCTCGAATGAAGTTTATTTAATGTAGAATCATCTTTTTCCCATTAACCCTCTGATTTTCACCCTGCCCGGTTGTTTGAGAACAGCCGGTACACAGAATATGACTGGAGCCAACGGGTTAAAGAGTAGGTGCTAACATTGACAGAAGAAGCAAAAGGAACAGAAGCAAAAGAAGGAAGACAAAAAAAAATATCACCTAAAACAGTTTTTATCTAGCATAATTTGTAGGTAAACACCTCTTGCGGCAACCTTCTAGTCCTTTTTATTATTTTCCAGGTATGAATATTATAGTTAGTGAGAATGAAAAGTGTACCTCTAGTGATTCAGTCGCGCACACACACACAGATAGAGAGAGTTGGGGGAGGGAGTTAATCTTAGTGAAGGAGGGCGAAAGAAAAAACCCCAGAAAAGAACAAGTTTTATCCTTTGCCATCTCTATTCCTCCTCCAAAATATTCTTTTGCTTTGCAGTCCAGAAAAGACTGCCAAAGCCCTTTCCGCCTCACAGGTTGACTCAGGTATTTCAACCTACTGCCGCAATCACGATCATCGATAAAATTCACCACCACCACCTTCTGCACACACATACACTCAGGATCCCTCGATATACCCCTGCACCCGTCCTGGGGGTCGTTTTTTAAGACTTCATTCTCTCTTTCCTGGTCCCACAATCTCACAGTCCCACATTCAGGATCCATCGCCGCAGCTCACTCTACACCACCTACCCCTGTTCCAGACCCACTGATACACCACAGTCCACCCCTTCCCTACAACAGACCTCGTCTGCGTCCACCAAGGCGATTATATCACTTCGGCACACAACCCCATGGGTTTCTATTAGGCAATCTGATAGTTTTCTTAAACTCGCTGCCTCAGGGATATATTTGCCTCACCCTGGATAACACATTTGGATTGTTTACAACAAAAACAAAGCAGGTGTTACTCCTTAAAGGGGTTGTCACGGGGTTTTAAGTTCCGTTTATTGTGGTGACACATCCACTGAGCAGACTGGCAGCCCGGGAGGTATGCACAAGATAGAAACCGAGTTATGCAGAGGTGGAAGGTCGAATGCCTTGTTTTCCAGTCGTCTAGTATCGTCTGGTCTCGCTCGCAAAGCGTTGACGTGTTTTACTAATCTACTCATTCACTAGTCGAGCGCAACTGAAAGGCGGTGAAACGATTCAGCAGCAGATTTTACACACAAACAAATACAAAGTAAAAGTTCGCCTTATCATGACATTTGAACAAGTTCAAGGCGCTTCACGAATGACAGAAGCTGATGTCATGTTAAAATAAGGTGAGAACAAAACAAAATGGTGTAGCAGACTGTGTAGTCCTCGTCAACGTGCAGGGTGCACACGTACAATCCACACATCATACAAGCCGGAATACTCTCTTAGCAAATACAGTTCCAAATAACACATCCTACAGTCTCACTGGAACGATGAATGAGCACCATCACACACAAAAGTTCACTGATCAACAAAGGACATGAAGCCCACAGAACTGCGCCGATCGTAAAGTCCGCACGTGCAAACGGAACCGAAGCCACCGACATGGAAGAGGCACCACATTCCAAACCCACGATGGCAGGCAGGTCAAAAACACACACAATCACAAGTCCCACACGAGGAAGAGGTCAGATAAGAAAGAAAAAAAATCACAGAACTCTTCCCCCTCCAGTCAGTCAGACGAGGGAGCATCTCTCTAAATGAACCAGGTGTTACTTGCTGCTGATACAAAGAGTAAAAGCCGCACTTGACTAACGACGACTTGCTGGGTTAAAACAGAGAAAGATGCGATCATCTTCTTATGTGAAGTTAAAGATGACAGTCATTTGCCCTCAGTGGTGTATAAAGTGGCTACAATGCAGTAGTTCATCAGATTTCATTTAGCATCATCACTTATCACCCTTTTCTTCAGGGAGAAAATGACTTTGCTCTCACGATGTTTGGTTTGGTCTTTTTTCTTTTCTTTATTTCATTTTGTTTCTTGTGATGAAAATAAATTTATAATCTTACATTATTTTATAATTTGGAATGGATTTTTACTGAGTCGGAAATTTCGGTAATTTTGATTGATTTATAAGCATTCTTATTTTCCCCTACACCCCAAAACACACACAGTTTTACTCTCTCTCAAAAATTCTGAGTCCGTATATCATGAGTTTACGTGTCATCACAAATCACAAACAAAAACAAAGTTTATGGGCAACTACATCACCAATTAAACGACTTTTGAGTGTTGGCTCCCACAGAGTGCGAAATCACAGCAGAAATGAACACCAACAACGATGTGTATACTCTACGAGTTGGAAGCCTTATCTTTGCACCCCTAGTCGAGGACCGTCGTTTGTAAGGGTCAGGGGGTGTTTGGCAGGACAGATCAACATTGACTTCGCGACAACCGCAGTTCACTCCAACACATCACAGAGATTGGTTTTAAAAGCCTGTTTGCGCTCACCCATTTTGTTTTTTGTCAATGAACTTTCGCCGGTGAATGAAGTGCGCTTACAACAAGCTGCTGTCTAGTAAAATATATTCCCCGGGAGGAAATGAGCAACATTTTAGGATCCATGCCAGGGGACCTTACTTCAAAGCCAACTTCAAGTCGCAGAGTTTCAACCCCTTCCCTTCGCGTTGCGAGAGACTTTCTTCTCTCTTTTGAAGCGCCTCTTATCAAGGTAGTCACAGGATTTGACAGTTTTAAATCCTCTGTGTTCTTTGGAGGGTATTAAAACCTTTGGGTAGTTTCTCCGACCGTTGACGTGGCGTAACGCATGCATGTGGTGACTGTGTTGCTGCTGCTGACGAGGGGGATAAACTCCAGTGAGAATCCGAGATGCACGTTTACACTTGGAAATCTTTTTACTCGGTCATCGCCGTGAGATAACATTGGTTGCTGACAAAGCGTCAGACAACGATTAATTAATATACTCGGTCCAGTCTAACTGGGCTATCCTCTTACATATTCGATCAGCACATCCCTCCACAACCTCACCATACTGCCTCCTGTGTTGACCTTTCCCCCTAACCAAAACCCACACAAATACAAAATCAAAGTCTTATACACACAAGACCTGAATCCCATTCGCTTAGTGCCTGCATCTCTAGGCACCGCATTTGGAATGTCCAACCATCTTATCTACTTCCGCAACCATTTACCTTTCGTTTGAATCGGGTACAATTGTCTGCTGGGGGTAGCAGACAGGAGGGAGGAAGTGTTTTTAGTCACAGTCTGTAGTTCACAGACCACAGAGCTACGACCCCTCCCTTTAAAAGTGTGACTGATGAGCGAAACTGTCCATCAGGGGAGCTCACCTAACCGCAACGTGGCGCCCCTGACGATGCGACCTTTGTGATCTCGCGTGAACTAAACATCGCCAAACTAAATAAATAAATATAAGCTTATGCGAGTTTTCTATCCTGTTATTATCTTCTTCATGCAGACAGCTGATCTTCCTGAGCCAGGACTAAATTAAAACACTGCTTTCCAGCGAAAACCATTCGATGTCAAGGATTTGCACCTGCTCATTGACTAGGTCAGGTGATGTAGACACAACGTGTTATCTCAATCAGTCTGGAATAACTGTAAAGCATTACTAACCATCTTCCATGGAATTATGGGTAGATAACTAAACAGAAAAAAACGATAGTTAAAGCTGGATCCAAGTGGAGAGCTGGTAGCTTAATTTTATACAATTCTTTCCATCGTAATGATAATACAACGGTGACGTCAGAGATGGAACTATTCTATGCACAGATGAAGACAAATACCTCGGGACTTGATATCTAAGTGACCTAAACACATTTATGTGGAAAGTCCTCAAATATGGTAAAATATGTCAATTTTTAAAAATAAACAAAGTAGCTTTTTCGGACTTTTCTCAGTAGGCTACAATACTTTACTGTTTTGAAAGCTGCCTATGACAATTACAACAACAAAAATGTGAACACAACGTGTACACATACCTGTATCTACACAACGTGTACAGATACATGTGTGTGAGCATAAAACCGTAGAGAGATCCATTTCTTTCATTCACATTCTGCCCTGGGCACCGTAACACTCGCACCTTGCACCCACCCCTAAACAATGACACGAAGGAGCTGAGCAAAAGACAAAAAAAGAGGGCGGAAAAGACACACTGTAAGGCGACCAGCAGACCTGGAGCCGTAGGGTTCTACCGACTGCCTGGTCTCCTACAAGGCAACCACAGATCCGGAAAATTGCAGCGTTCGTCGCAAGTCAAAGATCAGTTCTGTTTTAAGGTACGGACCGCACGCAGGCAAACCAGACGAACTTCCCTTTGCTGTTTATGGCCACTGGCAAGCGGTAGTTCGGAACACAGCGGAAAATTTACTGCAGATCATTAACATGGAATGTAAATCTATAAAAGTAAAAAAAAAAATGGGGTTGCTGGCTAATTTGTGTGTTTTCGGCGCCGTGAATGACACTGGGAGGCCACGCACCGAGGCCTTTAAAACTAAAATGGTCACAGCTACGGATGCTTTTAAAGGCGGACTGGTTTTCTGTCATGCACAACATTGGCAAATTATTTTTTTCATTTGCATACATCCTGTCTCTACACCCTACCTTCATTACCTCCGTACACACCGGAACTTCCCGTATATGGTTTATGTAAGGTGTATAAAGTCTGAGCGTCGCTCAGCCTGTCTTGTGGTTCCCATTATTTAGAATTTCTACGATCTGTCTTCGTTTCCAACGTAAAACTCTGTCTTTTATTTCTCTTTCTGATGAAACAAACCTTTGTCAAGCAATAAAAATTTTTGAACGTTACACGAAAAAAGAAAAAAAAGTAGAACAAGAAAAAAAACCAACACACACACACACACACACACACACACACACACACGCGTGCGCGCGTATATATATTCGTTTACCAGGTTTAACAAGGTCTAAAAACGTGCTTGCACAATTCCACAGTGTAAAAGAGACCTGGAGACCTATCTTCATTTTGGTATGGGTTTCCCATTAGTTACATTCTATTCTGGTATGCATTTACCAAAGTGTAAAAATATTTCTATATGGTTTACATTGTTGATCAAAGGTTGCCAGTTTCATATTGCTAAGAGCTATACATCTTTCCACTTTCATTTGTCTGTCTAATTCTTGTAGAAAAGCCTGTATACTTAAAGTTCTTGTACTGGATTTATATCTGTAGAACTTTGCCATTATTATTATACGGTCCATTATTTGTCAGTCAGGGTATTTTCACTATGTCCAAATAAGTTTAAAGTCATTTACAATTTTACCTTCCGGTCTTTACCTCCCTTCATAAATCAGATACCCATCTGGACAGCTGCTGGGTGGGCGGAAAGATTTCCAGCCAGAGGCCTGAGAAGGTCCCCAAAACGGCGGATCCTCTGCTTTACCGTCGTGCTTTGTAGGGGTCTCTCACATGTTTAAAACCTTACTCGTGCCCTGCCACATACATATACTGCACATACAGTCGACAGACTCTACCCTTCTCCAGCCATATACTGTACATATAGTCGAAAAACACTACTCTTGTCCAGACATATACTGCACATACAGTCGACTGACCCTACTCTTGTCCATCCATATATTGCACATACAGTCGACAGACCTTACTCTTGTCTAGACATATACTGCACGTACAGTCGACAGACCCTACTCTTGTCCAAGCCATATACTGCACATACAGTCGAGAGACCTTACCCTTTTCCAGCCAAATACTGTACAGACCTTACTCTTGTCCAGCCATATACTGCACATATAGTCGACAGACCTTACTCTGGTCCAGATATATACTCTACATATAGTCGACAAACCTTACTGTATATATACATATAGTCGACAGACCCTACTCTCGTCAATATACTGTACATATAGTCGACAGACCCTACTCTTGTCAATATATACTGTACATATAGTCGACAGACCCTACTCTTGTCAATATAATGTACATATAGTCGACAGACCCTACTCACCTCAATAAACTGTACATATAGTCGACAGACCCTAATCTCCTCAATATACTGTACATATAGTCGACAGACCTTACTCACCTCAATATACTGTACATATAGTCGACAGACCCTACTCACCTCAATATACTATACATATAGTCGACAGACCCTACTCACCTCAATATACTATACATATAGTCGACAGACCTTACTCACTTCAATATACTGTACATATAGTCGACAGACCCTACTCACCTCAAGATACTATACATATAGTCGACAGACCCTACTCTCGTCAATATACTGTACATATAGTCGATAGACCCTACTCTTCTCAATATACTGTACATATAGACGACAGACCCTACTCTTCTCAATATACTGTACATATAGACGACAGACCCTACTCTTCTCAATATACTGTACATATAGTCGACAGATCATACTTTCCTCAATATACTGTACATATAGTCGACAGACTTTACTCTTGTCAATATACTGTACATATAGTCGACAGACCCTACTCTCCTCAATATACTGTACATATAGTCGACAGACCCTACTCTCCTCAATATACTGTACATATAGTCGACAGACCCTACTCTCCTCAATATACTGTACATATAGTCGACAGACCCTACTCTCCTCAATATACTGTACATATAGTCGACAGACCCTACTCTCCTCAATATACTGTACATATAGTCGACAGACCCTACTCTCCTCAATATACTGTACATATAGTCGACAGACCCTACTCTCCTCAATATACTGTACATATAGTCGACAGACCCTACCCTCCTCAATATACTGTACATATAGTCGACAGACCCTACTCTCCTCAATATACTGTACATATAGTCGACAGACCCTACTCTTCTCAATATACTGTACATATAGTCGACAGACCCTACTCTTGTTCAGCCATATACACACAGTCGACAAACACACGTGTACTTGGCGGATGAGCAGGAAACGCCGAAGTGTTAAGAGTTAACACCCCCCTTTTCATGCCGTGGAGGGAACAATCTCGAAATCTTTCGTAGTCACTGTTTACAAAACCGATTGCAGACCCGTTGAGCTACGTTAACTGGGACAACAAACATCCCGTACGCTTCCGCCATTATTGTGCTGTTGACAATGATTGTTCCTCCACCCTACCCACCCACATGGCTAAGCCAAGAATATTACGCCCCTTACCCAAGCTTGCAACCCCTCCCCCACCCAGAACCACTTCCCCTAGCACCTCAGCCTATCATCAACTGGTAAATAATAATCTTCTCGCCAAGCACGATCGGGGTCAGGCAGTGCAAACTCGCCCTTCTGTAACCTTTCCTACTCGACCTGTTAACGTAGTCCGTTTGCGTATCACAGATGCATGTCACAGTCACAGCCACATTGGCAGCAACAGGAGGAATGGGGAAAGGGTAGAGATTGTGGGTTTGTGGGTGTGTGCGCGCGCGTATATGTGTGTGTCTGGGGAGGAAAGGAGGGAGAAGTCCGCTCAGTTGAGACACACGTGCTATGTGATGCACTTGTCTAACACTCGGTATCATTACCTACTTAAAGCGCATTAAGCTCGCATCTGTGTAGGGAAATGTCTTACACAAATCCCGTTATTATCATTATATGTTAGGAGTATGAGTTTGTATGTGCAGCGGGCTGTGGAACCACAAAGCGCACCATAACTGATATGTCTTGCCAACAAAATTCCTAATATTTGTCCTGCATCTGTTACTACTAATTTTAGTAAGGTAGGGTGTCTATTTGGGGGGTGGGTGGTGTTTTTTGTTAGCTTGTTTTAAGAAGAAGTGGAGATGTGTGATGGCTGATCAAGATCTGACCATTTAGCTACTAATAAACACACGTCCTAACAAATGCTCTATAAATCTTGGTCGCTTTAAAAACAAATTAGTTGTTATTACATACCGTCACCTAAACAGGTAAATGGGATTTTGATTAGTGCTTGGGCGACACGGGACTAGTGTAATGCACTTAAAATGCAAGCAGCGTTGACATTCGATGCTTAATGAGCGAGCGACTATAGGAGTTGTGTAGAGCGGGGAGTAGAATAGGGGGGAAACAGAGTAGAACTTTTTCGTTCCTAACAGCAGCCCGTGTCTGGCAAGACTTAAAGGCAAACTCGAGTCTAACATCAATTAAAGCTTAATGCGGTAGGCAGGTTACAACACAGCGCTGGTATTAGCCTAAACCACAAATGGGTGGTCATTTTTTTAAACCAGTTTTCATGGGATTAAAGCACAAGTGGAGTGATCTAAAGTCCCACTTTTGGGACATCCAATATCCAATATCCAAAAGTATCTAACACATGCAAAGAAAGCATTGCCAAAACTGTAACTATACTGATGTCACGTCGCAGGAAATAGGTTTTAACTCTCTAAAACCTAGGTGTGAACTGCAATGTTCGAAGGTCGATATCCTGTAGAAAGAATTAAATTTTTTAAAATTAAATTTTGATAAAATCGTGTCTTGCAATAAACTGTCTTAAAATCATTTTGCCCTCGAGTTAGCCTTTAAAGTTGAGGGGCTTCATTATAAATGTTGTCAAGAGTGACTGTAATCTAAAGGTTCATAATTTACTTAGAAATCTCATCGAAGCATGGAAATTAATGATCCATACTACTTACATGTGTAAATCCGTAGATCCAACATTATCCAACATTGCAACCGAATCACGGGATGTTCTGAAACCATGTTCGTGCACGTGAAACTTGCGCAACTTAGCAGCCTTGAGACTAGGGTAACCGGAACATGAAACGACTTCCATTCCTTCTTTTAGTGGTATCATATTTCCTCTACAGCTCACTTTAAGCATGTACATGGTAAAACATTCGTTATTATCACTTTAATGGAATGACTTTCTAATGAATCATTTCTACGTTGTGTCTGTCCGCTTGTTCTTCTCGAGCATAACCGCTCGGCAGTTGCTACCAGTCAATACATGTATGTTTATGTACGTATGCATGTATGTAATGTGGATTTCTAGTATTAGACGACAGGTTAATAAATAAAAGAAGTGATGTATTCTCTATCGTGATTATAAATTGTGTAGTTTCTTTGTTGTCATGGTCACATAACCCACCATGTAAGGATAAACACACTGGCTTACTGCAGGAGCTCTTAGTTCTCCTCTGGCCTCGGGCCGGGTGGTAGATATGCGCTCAACTTCTCAAGGGTTGAATAAAATGCACGCACACACCCTCAGGGCTCGCCATCAGAATGTAGCCGCCAGAAAAGCACGCACTGCCTACCTACACCCTGGCGGATACCCCAGTGCATGGACGACATGACATTACACCGACAATCTGCTCCTAAGTCCCACCCTACATTCTGTCTCACGTCCGGGAAAACAGCGAGGGGAATCTGAGCCCGCATCTCTCTACCTACCCACCCTAATGGGCCTTACTCGTGCAAGCGCATGTAAATGAAAGAAATGACAGTCTGGCTAGCCCTATCATATCTGCCATCATTTGCCAGAACATGTAGCAGTTCCGGACTTTTTATGTAAGGTTCTCGATCCTTCTTCTTTATGTCCATAAGCCATTGTTTTTAGGGAGGCAAAATAGTCGCTCGTGAATCAGGTCCATTTCACAGGTAATGCCTATACGATACCCACACTCGACTGGAAGTGACTGGGGTGAATGCTGGAAGGATTTGGGTAAAACTGGGTACAAGCACTGAGCATACGTGTTCAAGGACACAAACACGAAAGTAAACAAGTCAACAAAATCGACTGAAGAAAATAATAAACACCCGTATAAGAAGGATGGAGAGTGTGAGCTAGGTGAAGGAAAGGGGATCGATGATGCGCACCCGTAGCAGTACCCGTGATTAGGAGTGCTAGAGGTTTGCAAAGAATGAAACGCTCGATGGTGGCGTCAGCAGATCTCCTGTCGCGGCAAAGACCCTTCTCCCTGGATGTGACACCCGAGGTGGGAGCAGAGTGAGGTTCTTCGTCTTACCCCTTCATTGCCCTTTGTTTCTACAGCCCCAAATCACAAAGAGGTGGTAACAATTTCTTATCAAATAAATCAGCCAACCAATCGACATATGAAAGTCATACCCCTGCCCTTCTCCACACTCGACGATTAACTATGCCCCTGTTTGCATGCGCGTTTGTACTTGTGTCACGTGATCATTACGCGTTGAAGAGTGGGTAACAAAGGACATGGTATCACCAAGGGGCACAACTTATTTTCTATACGTACGCTCCTATTCTAACCACGTTCGTTAAACCAGATAATAGCTGAGTGACCATAATTAGCTGCCACTTTTTGGGGGGTAAAAGGGGCGTAATTACAACCCAGAGTTTACAACCTCCCTTTTAATCTCTGTGTAACTTCAATCTGAATAACTCTTCATCACATACTTCTTAGACCATCCCAACTCCAAACTTACGTTTATTAAATGTTCAAGTCAGACATTGATATTTCTCAATCTTGAAAATTACGGTCGTGACAGTACTTAACATTCTTGGCATGCCCCCAGTCTTCTCTAATTCTCCTTTGAAGGGAACTTGTGTTACAATCGTATTTTTAACTCTTAGAATTTGACGGAGGGCGAATCCCCCAAGTGCAACATCTGACCGGCAACAAAACTGTCGGATTGGAGACGAATCCAGAGAATAAAGACCTAAGGAACAAGTAGACAAGACCCACACTTGCCAGTCTGTTTATGGCAACCCTAATACCCTCGATCTATTCCTTGCAGTCAGTTGACGATAATACGGATAACGCCTAATTAAGATCCAGAGTCAACGCCAAGGAAAAAAACCAAAACAAATACAGGTGTGCCAGTCCTGGCAGGTGTTAAAAGCACAGCACTTATGGAATTCGAGAAAGACCAGACTAAAATGTCGGTCCGCAGAATGCTGCCTTTGTTGTCCTTCAGCAAAGGAGAATGAATACAGAATGCAAATTACACCACAGGTGTCAAACGACCTATATACTTATCTGGCGATCCCTTCAGTAGGGTAGTCTTTGGTCTACAGAACACATTTTAAGAATTTCAATCATTTTCTTTTTATCTATCCCTCCTACCTTCTTTTGGGCTTTTAAGACAAAAGTAACTGAAATTCTTCATTTATTGTTGGTCTCGATGGACAAGTTGTTTGCTTACGCGAGAAAATATTTTTGCACCTTCAAGTCTGGCTTACAATTTATTTCCTCGACCAAAGAGGTTCACTAATATTCTTGATTGTTTTTGCCATTCTTTCCTTCTACTTTTGACATTTACTAATTATACAGTTTTTATAGTATATTTCTATATTTACTAATATACTATTTATTGTTTTCATTTATTTATATATATATATATACTCAGCGTTTTTAGCATACTTAGCTGCATGATAGCAGTTTTTTTTTAATTTAAACCTATGTAAGGCTGCAACATTGTGGTGCACTTAGCTGGCCAAAGTACAAACTAAATATTAATCTCTCTTTCTCTTCTTCTGTCTCGCTCACTCGCACTTTGGACCTGAATGTTTTCGACAAAAAAAAAATTAAAAACTGATCAAGTTTGAGGACTATTTAAACCCAACGATCACGACATTAAGGATAATCTAAGAAAATTCCCACACATACACATGGAGAGAAAATGAGAGGAGGGGAGAATGAATAGGAAAAAAAAACTCTTCAAGAAACACCTCCTGAGTAGACTGAGATACGGCATAACAATCGAGCATCTTAATTCTAATATATCTCTATATTAACAAAAGGTTGGCCTGAAAGGACAGCTAAGAGAAAAGAAAAGAAATGTGCCAGGAAAATGGGAAAATAGTGGTATCTAATGAAACCAGATGTTTAATGAAATACATTGTTCTCAGACTGATGCTGTCTCCGATTACACTTTCTACGACCTTAGTTAAGTAATTTTTAGTGTGTGAGCTTCCGGTTCAATCGTAAACCCTGACACAGCACAGACTTATGGTAAATCGTCTCTTTCTTCTTTACGTGCTGTGATGAGCCTCATTCACTAACCCTAAGTAACCAGGCAACCATGCCCTGCCCCGCTTTATTCCCCATACTGACTCGATCTTCCTTCTCGTGCGACAACCGCACGGTGAAACGTAGCCAGGTTATGGACATTCTTGACTGTCCACAACTTGGAGAAGTTCGAATCATGAAATTCTGGGCGAATACTGGTTTCATTCTCGAGATACAAACCGAAAAGCATCAACATCAACGTTCGTGTTTGGACACAAATATGCATACTTAACATAGGGTCCAACTTTTTTCAACTGACAACTTTTGACAACATAAGCGTATCCCTTTATAGTCCTGTCTGTCGTTCTGACCTCTTTCTGAACATGTTTCTCAAGAAGAGAAGAACCAGAACTAGAAAAACAGTATTTTACGCAGAACTTTCCCAAGCCATAAGAAAAAATGCACTCTAGTACGCCTTTAATAAGGTTTCTCGCGACTGACTCGATTTATGAAAGCTGTATAAAATATCATTCCATGCAGTCTCCGTGTATTTACTCTAAGCAAGCTCAGTATTGTCCGTATTTGTTCACCGTTTTTAGCAGGTGTATCATACACACGTTGTACAAACCGCACTTTACAATGTCTCGGGTGTCCCAGTGTAAGAGTTCACACTCACAGCAAGCAGAGTTGGACGGCAATCACAAAGTCAAGACGAGCTTAACCCTCCGTGTTGCCGCCACTAGTGTGGGGGGTGATAGGGCCACAGGTTGAATTCAGCCCGTGCTAGGCAAGTATCCAGGCAGCCCCTTAGCAAACTCTTTTCCCCCCAAGGCGATGAAAACGGTTAGTTCCTTTTATTTCTTCTCTCCTTGAAGCCTCCTTCAAGAAGCCGGGGGTGTCAAAAACAATCGACTGATGAGTCACTGCTGACCGCGGAGTGAAATTCTGGAGTGGATACAATCGCCCCGGAGGGGCAGGGAATTTATGGAACCAATCATTTCATCAAACAGTGTCGATGTGGGTGCTTGAAACAAGTCCCTCTGCAGGATAATGCAGGTGCTTTTTGACACCCAGGCACCCGGGTGGTCGCAAGATGGCTTATCATACCCCCGGAACTCGAAGCTATACCGGGAGGTAAGGGGGTGTGGGAGTTGGGGGAGGGTTGGGAGATGAGGCTGATGGGGTGCAGAGGGGGTGATCACGTGTTCCAGTGAAGATTAAAGTAACACAGTATAAAGTAAACATTCCTTAAACACACAACCACATGAAAGCACGCACATGGGTTAGGCTGAATCTGCAGCGTCAGCTTTCAGAAACGGAAATTCGTGTTTATTATATAAATTATTATATATTATATGCATATATATAAATATTGTTGAAAAATAGGTGGACAAGTATATTTTCTTTCTGTAGATTATCGTGACTGCAAGGTCTCAGGTGTCAAAGAATATCTCAACAAGACATGTGAGGGGTATAGGACATCCTGTATGTTACAAAGTTCATCAAATACGCACGCATAAGCACAGGGTCACATGATGTCTCAACAGGAAGGTCCGACCTTTCGCAAGATACGTTGAAAATAAATAAATAAATAAATAAAAAGTAAGAAGACTGCGTTCTGAATTGGACTATTTGTAACACGTTAAAGTTACAATAGAAAATGTCAAAGGTCGTCATCTCGGTAGTCGGGCGAGGGTGGCGAGCAGGACCTGAATATGTTCACCCGACAACCCGTTATCAATACGGCTACAGCGCTGTTATGTGATGCAAACCACCTTCCTCCGATGCAACACCCCTGGGTGGGTGAATGGGTATCTACATCCCGGATGCGCCGAAATTTAAAAAAAAAAAAACGCAATCAACTGACGATAATCTGAAGAACGCAGTCAATGAGTTCGACGATAATGTGAAGGACGAAGTGAATGAGTTCGACGATAATCTGAAGAACGCAGTCAATGAGTTTGACGATAATGTCAAGAACGCAGTCAATGAGTTTGACGATAATGTGAAGGACGAAGTGAATGAGTTCGACGATAATCTGAAGAACGCAGTCAATGAATTGGAAGATAATCTGAAGGACGAAGTGAATGAGTTTGACGATAATTTAAAGTGGTCAGCTTGTCATGGACGACGAAGTAGAAGGCGGAACATCGATGCTCAGTGACCGGTTATCAAACCAAACTATTTCCATATTGTTATCCATATCTCACTCAGGCCTGTATGCCGCAGAGTTACTGACATGGCAACATAAAAGTTACAGACTGATTTGTTTACTTATATTCCGATTACCTTTTATTTTTACGTAGCCACAAACCGACATAACACATTGCATTTTCAGACGACATGTTGAAAGTCCAGTTCTCAAATATCACGTGATAAATTAAACGAAGGTGCTTACTCTTGTCTATATATGTGCTTGCGAGGTGCAAATTCGATGAGGATATTTCTTTGAAGCTACGTGCAACATGAACATAGACTTTAGTTGTAAAATTTGTGAAAATTTGACATGGAATTTGTATGTAATTCGACATCAGTTGTAAACAGTGCGATAGCACTCGACATGAACATTAATTGCATGTTACGTGAAATTTTGATATATTGGAAGTCATGTCAAAATTATGTTGTCATTACTCATTTTATACAGAGGTACATTCTGCGTCTGACGTGTGATGGTGTCACTGAGGATGTGGTGGAGGACATGACGAGGTAATATAAGGGCAGGGTGAGGTTGTCCCACGTGTGATGGTGTCACTGAGGATGAGGTGTAGGACAAGATGACGAGCTGATATAAGGGCAGGGTGAGGTTGTCCCACGTGATGGTGTCACTGAGGATGTGGTGGAGGACATGACGAGGTTATATAAGGGCAGGGTGAGGTTGTCCCACGTGTGATGGTGTCACTGAGGATGTGGTGGAGGACATGATGACGAGCTGATATAAGGGCAGGGTGAGGTTGTCCCACGTGATGGTGTCACTGAGGATGTGGTGGAGGACATGACGAGGTTATATAAGGGCAGGGTGAGGTTGTCCCACGTGTGATGGTGTCACTGAGGATGAGGTGTAGGACAAGATGACGAGCTGATATAAGGGCAGGGTGAGGTTGTCCCACGTGATGGTGTCACTGAGGATGAGGTGGAGGACATGACGAGGTAATATAAGGGCAGGGTGAGGTTGTCTCACGTGTGATGGTGTCACTGAGGATGTGGTGGAGGACAAGATCACGAGATAATATAAGGGCAGGGTGAGGTTGTCCCACGTGTGGTGGTGTCACTGAGGATGAGGTGGAGGACAAGACGAGGTACTATAAGGGCGGGGTAGAATTGTTGCTCGAATGAAAACAGTTTTGCACACGGCAGCGCAGTTCAGCTGACCAGCCTGTTTACCCAGCGCCAGGCCCAGCACTTCAACATCTTCTTTCTCTCTTTCTCCCAGTGTGCACGCACGCACGCACGCTATCACTCAACACACACACACACAGTGCAGACGATATGTCTTTCTGTTTCGAGCTGCCAACATGTAGGTTAACTGCGCTGGTGTCATTGGACCCCCAGGCTGAGGTTGGCAGAACATAGAAAGTCACGGTGAAGGTCAGCAGGCACAGCTACACTTGCACATGCGCACTGAAGATATAACGAGCGATCTTTCAGGTGTGTCCCCCAACCAGTGACAGCTCTTTCTCTTTTCTTTCTCACCCTCCCTCAGTTTGGTGTGTGTGTGTGTGCGTGCATAGTGTTAATGTTTAATATAGGCGCACATGTGATTGTGTGTGTTTGCGCGTGCGTGCGTGCATAGTGTATATGTGTAATATAGTCGCACATGTGATTGTGTGTGTGTGTTTTATGTGGGGGAGGGAGAATGGCTGCCACACACGCTCTACACATCATCTTCCATGTAGCCAACATCCAGAATAATACTACTGTAAACTCTTCCCACCCGCAAGGAAAAAAGACTAAATTTTCTGATTGTAGAAACACGATTTCCACCGTTCATATTTTATTAGCATAATTCTGGTAATACTTTCTGTAACATAATGATGCCTCCTACAAACACTTACCTGTATATTTCACTTGGTTGACGACTACATCACAAATATTACACTACAATCATTTTCACCCTTAGCACACTACAAATATTTCCTAGTACACTTAGTTTAGTTCTCAACACAACTACTTACCAAGATATTTACATGTAACTATTACAACTATTTACGGACATATTCACTATCGTTGTTGCTATTGTTTTCATCATGTTTTTAAATTTATTTTAATCCCAGTTGACAAGGTAATAACGTCTCTGTAACATTCAGCAACTGTTTATTACATTGTTCGGAAAGTGTTTCAGTTTGTTTCTAAACTACTTTGAAAAAATTTTCAAAATATCATGTTATCACAATAAGGATACAAATCTTTGCTTATTTAATGTTTACTCTGTGTGTGTGTGTGTGTGTGTGTGTGTGTGTGTGTGTGTGTGTGTGTGTGTGTGTGTGTGTGTGTGTGTGTGCTCACTACATCTGGCGACTACTCGAATCTGATGAAATATCGGTTTTAGAAAACATTAAAATTTTTCTCCAGTTCTCTTCATACATCGCTGTACCTCATACATGCTATCCACGATGTGTGCGCTGATATGAAGAGAAAGTTAAATAAAAAAAACAAGTATTACGAAACTAATAAACAGTATGGCATACAAACTAGCAACGGTAACAAAACAAAAAAATAAAATGCTACATGAGGGGCATACGTGACAAACACCACCCGTTTTCCTTGTGTTACCTGTCACATTCGCCATGGAAGAAGTGAAAATAGTAACAAATGCCAGAATTTAAGTAGGCAAGCAGGAAGGGATGGTTTCTATATTATTCACATTCATCTCTCTCTCTCTCTCCCACCCCTCCAAGGTCGTCCCACATGTGCATAACAATAATAAATCAGACACAAGTTATTTTTTTAAGCTGTGCGAGGTTTGTCATGTGTCAGGACCACATATCAATGAGGCTTTGTGCTGTCTACTGCCACTGATCTGTAGCTTTAAAGCGCAACCCGAGAGCAAAACTGATATCCAACGATTAAGTTTAGTTTCATTACACGATAATTATCTGACAACAACTTTGCTAAGTTTGCCAGATAGAACATTGCAAGTCTCGCCTGCGTTTAGGAACGATGCTAGGAAGTCTCAACCGAGAAATAATAATAATAAATGAAAATTTTTTATATCGCATATTCACACTCATAGAGAGCATGCTCTTAGCGCTTAAAACAAGGAAGAGACATGGACTACATGGATAGAACACGAGGGGCGGAAGAATAAACGACAGTACTGACAACAAACAGAAAACAAAGATGGAAAATACAAAAAGACACCAAGTAACAGAACATAGAAAATATAGGGATTCTGCAGATAAAGATGGTAGAAAATTAGCAAGAGCAGAAGGGGGGAGGGTAAGAAGGACGAGCATTGTGTGGACTGTGTTAGGAGTAAGGAAATAAGGTCAATCAATATCTCATTCTCCATCTAGTTATTACATACTCACACAAACACAAGGGTAAAATCACAATACATTTTTGTGACAAACTATTGGGTGTATTAGATTAAATTGTAACCTGTCAGCAGAGCCTGGTTTATCTCTGTTTAACCTTTAAACACACACCTGTTCGTCCATCCCACTTTGTGACCAAGTGACCCTTTTTCCGCTCCCGATCACCGACGACTCCTGCCCAAATCCCCAGAAAAAAAAATAATGAAAACTAATTTACATGCACTTGTCTGTGTTCAGTTAACTTCCCGGCAACTAGGAGTTTAATTTCGAGTTTGACTAGAGTTAGCCTTTAACCTTTTTTCCCCCATCATTTTCATAAAAACCTTGTCTCCCGTATGTTTAATTTGTTCCTTATTTTCACACAAGATTAGTGCCGTGCCTGCGCGAATGTGCCTTATGTCCCCTTTCATACCTCATTACCTCCCTTCCCTAACACATTTCGGATTTAGCGACAGGAGGTGCACGGGAGGTTAAAGGAGGGGGTGACGCATGCAGAGAAAAGAGAAAGGCAGAAGTCAGGCTTTACCCCTATGCGGTTTCCCGCTTTCATTGATGGCTGAAAATTACACAAACTAGAAAAACCGCTTCGTCATTATTTCTTTATGTACGAAGCAAGAGTAGGAGAACAGCCGTATGAATACCCCTTTTTTTAAAAGTTGGGCGTGGTGTTAAAGTATCAAAGCACGGGGTCGGATTTCCAAGATTCCAAGAGGAGGATGGCGTGAATATATTTGGAGAAAGGGGTGGCTGGGGGCATTCTTACGCCGGTATTCCAGCGCCCTGTTGCAAAGCCATTGACGGTGGGCGACTTGACAAACACTTCACGGCGCAGCTACGTTGGTATCACGTGACGGAGATGAACTGGTGCCGCTTGTTGCGGCAGGCGTTGCCACCGAGAAATGATACAAAAACATGCCTGTTCTGGGTTTGACAAGAATGTGGAAGAACCTATAATCGACCTTAATCTTGGTAAACGACTTTTTTTCAAACCTGTGCCTTTGACGGGATCTGTTCTTCCGACGCTGTAAAGGACAGCTTAAAGGTACAGGAAATTGTTAAAAGGATTAAACTGATAGGTTGTGGAAAAAAATAACATAACTGTTTTACTTAAACTTAAATGACTGAAATCATGGAAATCATGAAATCATGGCTGCCCTGACTACCTCATTCAGAGACTCCAGAGAGGACAGAACTCTGCTGCGCGTCTGGTGCTTAGAGCAAGGAAACGGGACCATGTCACTCCTCTCCTTCGTTTTCTACACTGGCTACCCATCCGTTCTCGCATTCAGTACAAACTGTCTGTGCTGTGTTTTAATTTCTTTGCTGGCTCCTGTCCTGACTATTTCTCTGAACTTCTCATCCCTTACTCTCCGTCCAGACAACTACGCTCTTCGTCTGACGACCGTATCCTAACTGTTCCTGTCACCAGAACAACAACATATGGTCACAGGACATTTGGCTACTGTGCTGCAAAACAATGGAACTCTCTTCCTTTCCATATCCGCCACCTTCCTACAACTGAATCTTTCAAATCTGCACTGAAAACGCACCTCTTCCTTGAGCATTACTCCTAACAGTCCACACAATGCTCGTCCTTCTTACCCTTCCCCCCTTCCCTCTTGCTACTTTACCCATCTTTCTCGCAGAATCACTATATTTCTCTGTTCCTGTTACTTGATGCCTTTTGTTTTCTGTTTCGTCAGTACTGTCGTTTTCTTTCGTCCCCTTTGTTCTGTATCTACTTAGTCCACGTCTCTTCCTCGTTTTAAGCGCTAAGAGCATGCTCTCTATGAGTGTGAATATGCGCTATAAAAATCTTCACTATTATTATTATTATTATTATTATTATTATTATTATTATTATTTAATCATCGTTTTCCGCAGTTTATCAGAATGCCGTCCCCTTCTTTAGCGTGACGGGTCTGTATTACTTTTTCAGTTAAACATTTCAAGAAAACGAGGACTTTTATAAGAAACATAACAAAAAGAAAATAATAAAACAAGAAAAAAACAAAAACAACAATTAAAAAACCAAAAGTTAAGCAAAAAAACAAGAAAAAATGTAACAATAAGAACTAGA
Source organism: Marisa cornuarietis (assembly GCA_004794655.1). Taxonomy (NCBI): domain Eukaryota; kingdom Metazoa; phylum Mollusca; class Gastropoda; order Architaenioglossa; family Ampullariidae; genus Marisa; species Marisa cornuarietis. The sequence goes on along the minus strand of SMMW01000627.1, from coordinate 2,522,363 downwards.
CAAAAAACCCCAATGCAGCCTAGAAACATAGCAAAAAGACAACAAAATCTAAAACATAACAATAAAAAACAACATAAAGAAACAACAAATAAGAAAGAAAACCAATAACAAACAAAACCAAAAAGAAAAAAGATAATGAAAACGATATGAAATGAAAACATAAACACCAATAAGAAACAGAAACAAAACAATAACAACAGCACAAAATAAAAAAAACAAGAATAGACACAGCAACAAAGAAGAAACTAAAACAAGAACATGAAAAATGGTTTGGCTGTTGTTGATGACAAATTAATAACAGGCATTTAAAATATTCCACGCTAAGCCTGCGTGATATCTCCGACACCTCGCCACCATATAAAGTTTGAGAGAAATATAAAAAGTCCCCGAAGACTGGTGACACTTTCATAAACTACTTCTGCACATACCGCAGCCCCCTGCGTGTTTCCCCGAGCGACAGACAGACACACGACGAGTCTTCTCAATGTCCAGGTCATCGTGCCATTTCAACAATATACATGCCCTCAGAAATAAACTGAGTTTCAAAAGCCAGCCAGAGAAAAAAGAAACCTGGGAGAAATTAAAAGAGAAGTTGGAGACAGATGGCTGTAGCTGCCAAGACCAGGAGGACATGCTTGCATGCTTTGGTAACAACGCTTAACATGATTGTTGATGGTAACCCACCTTTATTTTCTACTTTAAGTAAAGACCTTCTTAAGTGGACACATTTTTGGGGAGAATATCACAAAAAACTAAACTCGTACCTCTGTGGCACAAAGGAAGAGAGAGAGGAAAAAAATAGAAAGAGAACAACCAGCAAGATCATAGATCACTCACAAAACTGAAAGAACAAAAATTTGTAGACGACCATTCGTATCTGAGGTTCATGCCATCACGTGGCCGGTGCCATGTTGCTGGTTGTTATGCTTTATGCCGACGTCAGCAGCTGAGGATTTATCACGGGTAGGCCAGCCCTGCAACAGGTGACCATTTCGGGGTGGGTTGTAGGACAGGTAATACAGTCTTTACGTCCATGTAAAGCCCAAAATAAATTAAAAAAACTAGTGCTGCAAGGTTTGGACACAGACTGATGCACAAAAGAATAAAAGAAGATGGAGACAGAAATGCTGCAGGAAGGCGGTGGTACAGAAAGTGTTCCGTGTCAAATTCCTGTCCAACCTGCACCTTACAATCCAAACGGTTCTCATCCTGTGGTCACGGAATGACTCATCGTCAGCAAACACACATCAAAGACCACTTTCTTCTCCCTTTCACCTGTCGGCACAAATTCTACCTGCTAAGCACCCCGCTAAAACTCATTTCAAAACACTACCCGACATTCTAATCCTGCCAGATTATCTAACAATTCACATGTGCAAATCTGTCCGACTGGACTTTTTAAAAAAAAAGTCTGTCACCAAGGCACTCACGACACTCGACCATAAAAACTAAGCGAATGTTTTATCAGGGCCCCAGCCGAAACAGCGCAGGAAAAAAGTAAGTGTTCCCGTCTAAATCTTTCTTGATCTTCGTTTGGGATCCACCTAACTCTACTGTTTAATCATCTATAATCTGGCAGGCACATTTTTCTTTTCCCCTCTTCTTTGTGTCTCTCCCATTTCTCTCTCTCTCTCTCGTTCTCACACATACATATACACACACACACATATTTATAAACTGTCTCATAGTTAATGTTACTCACATTTATGTCTACTCAACAAAATATTTATTTCACATTATTTAATACACTAAAAATGTTAACCAAAAACAAGACAGGATGAGAAAAAGATATAATAAACATATATATATATACATATTTTGTACAAAATGACTCACTAACCTCATTTCCTTACTCTTTTAACCTTGCTTGTGTACAATACACAAATTGAAGTATCGCTCAATAAAATATGAGGCAGACTTCCAGTGCTCGTTAAACAGGTTTTTATAAAAGTTTCCCTGTAGGTCAAATGAAGTAAAATCCATATTTTTGTGTTCCATCTCTTTCTCCGCCCTTCTTCCTTTTTTTTTTCCTTCTTTCGCTCTCTATTACTGACAGAGTTAGTCAAAATGATGTTATCACTAATATGGACTGTGATATAATCTATTCCCCGCGAAATGTGTGTCTGGGATTTAATTAAGTGATAGTGTTGCTCCCATGGTTGTTGTGTTGAACACGATGGCGAACAGGTTAAGACCGTCCTGTAAATCTTGTACATAATTATGATGTCCGCTCTGTGAGTAAATGTTTTCTACTATTTAAGTGTTAACTTTGTGTGTGTGTGTGTGTGTGTGTGTGTGTGTGTGTGTGTGTGTGTGTGTGTTTGCATCACTTTTATTCGTTATGCAACAGACGCGCCGATGAAAGTAACGGTGCAGTGACGTAATAAAAAGAAAAATTAGTATTAATTTTAACGGGTCTATTTTGTTATTTTTATATCTCAACAGATTGGGGTTTTTTTTCCTTTCTCCAGCTCGATGAATGCTTTAAAAAGACATTAATGTCTAACAGTTCATCTGTTGCAGGCAGATCTCTCACCTCTTTTAAGCCCAACGATGTCGGCTACACTGAGTACTGCTCAGCGTGTCAAGACTGGCGCTCGGTTCTTTAGCCCTCTCTCGCATCTGTCTCTCTTGAGACTCTTTTTTTTCATTCTGTGATAAACACAAGCCTGGGGCGTAGTAAATTTAGAAACATTTTTTTTTTAAATGCCATTTACACTCGTTGAACAAGCGGGTACGAAATTGTGTGCTGATGGGAACGAAAGTCCGGCTTAAAAAGTTTTAGCTTGTTTAAAATACTTTAAGTTACCCAAAAAAAGCGTTTCAAAATGGTGTGAAATTTGTTTTTATAAACTGGTTATGTAAATAGATTTAAGGCCTGAAAGCGTTTAATATTAGAAATGCGTAGTGCATCTGACCCCTGAACTCTAGACCTTAAAAGGGCTTTGCACTGTACTGCAAGAGTAAGCAAAATATTTGCTCCACTTTCATCTGCCTCTATCTTTCTACTCCATCTTTTTTTCTCTAGTTCTTTTTCCACTTCAGTTAAAGTATTTTTGCAACCAACCGTGACCATCGCTCCCTCTTTTTAATCTACCTTTGTTTTTTCCCCCTTCTTCAGCCCCTGTTGCTGTTTAATCTCTCGCTCCTCCTCCCTCATTCCCGTGTTGTTCTGTGCACTGCGTGCGTGGTGTGGTGTGTTGGTGTGGTGCCTGTGTGTGTGTTTGTGCGTGTGGTGTGGTGTGGTATATTCGTGTGAGCACGTTGTCTAGTCTAGTCATTCTGCTTTCTATTAAAACCTCACATTGTCTTTAAAACTTTACAAAGCAGACGTACTAGACTGGGACACCCCCCCCCCCCCGGCTATCGCCACACCGACGTCTCTGCGGCTGGAGATGGTCATATCAGAGTAGCGGCGCCTGGCTCCCTGGTGCTCTCCCCTTGGTGGTGCCCCTAACTGTTTGCTGGCAATCCGGCGGCCACTTCATAAGTCTGTCGATTGCCTTTAGAGACCGCGAGCTGATAACCTTAAAACCCTGATCGTGCATACACAGATAACCCGCCTCCATGCCTTGAATAACCGACCTCACAGGGAGTACGTTCGAGGCTTGCTGTTAAAGTGGCTTTCCATATGTGTCCCAGCAAAGTTTGCACAAGCTTTAAAGCACGCGCGCTCTTCTTTCTTTCGTGCTACACACAGTACATGGAGGTGGGCGATGGGGAGAAAGAAAGTTGCAGAAAGTGCATCCTGGGTCTTTTTTTGGATGGGAGCGATACTGATCACGTGGTGTGATTGTAAGGTTATGTCTCTTCCTGACCCCAGCTGCTACTGGTTATGGTCCGTGCGTCTGTGCGATTAGCTGTTGAGGGGTCTTGCTTGAATATGCTTGATGGTGCATCTTGGTTTCAACAGTGTATACCAGATTACAATTTATGTCATCGTGCACCTTATAGCAGCTGATACTTGTTACCATCCTACACTCTATAGCAGCCTACAGTTTACATCAACCTGTGCTTGATACCAATCGCTAGTCAGATTTACTTCCTACCATTCTACAAACTGGCTTGTACCCTATACCAGTTTGTATTCTATACCAGAGTATACTGACTTGAAAACACTAACAGTACATGGCGTGAAGGTAAGTCTATACTCTGCACATCTTTACACCAAGGTCTTCTCTACCCCAGCCTATGTTTACACCGTGCCAACATTAAATACTAGCACGTGCTTCATTACAGTCTACAATCTATACGCTTATTCTATACCAGTATACACTGACATGAACCCTGATATGATACCGACAGAATATAAACTCAAGCAATACGTAATGTGAACACAGTAAGAACATAAACACAAACAACACATAATGTGAACACACTAAGGACATAAACACAAGGCATGATAATATGAACATTGAATGAGAGTAAAATAATATGCACACAGACAGTACTGAACATATACACAAACACTTGATGAGATAAACCTGTCATCAGTGATGACAATAGACGACGCGAGCATCGACATTATTTGAGCTGAACTCTGACAGCAAGTGATATAAAAGCGATGTTGACGATACACGAATGACCACTGACAAAATGTGAATGAACACTAACAATGCGTGAATAAACAGTAACAATGCATGGATGAACACTGGCAATCCGTGAATGAACAGTAACAATGCATGGATGAACACTGGCAATACGTGAATGAACAGTAACAATGCATGGATGAACACTGGCAATACGTGAATAAACAGTAACAATGCATGGATGAACACTGGCAATACGTGGATGAACAGTAACAATGCATGGATGAACACTGGCAATACGTGAATGAACAGTAACAATGCATGGATGAACACTGGCAATACGTGAATAAACAGTAACAATGCATGGATGAACACTGGCAATACGTGGATGAACAGTAACAATGCATGGATGAACACTGGCAATACGTGGATGAACAGTAACAATGCATGGATGAACACTGGCAATACGTGAATAAACAGTAACAATGCATGGATGAACACTGGCAATACGTGGATGAACAGTAACAATGCATGGATGAACACTGGCAATACGTGAATGAACAGTAACAATGCATGGATGAACACTGGCAATACGTGAATAAACAGTAACAATGCATGGATGAACACTGGCAATACGTGGATGAACAGTAACAATGCATGGATCAACACTGGCAATACGTGAATAAACAGTAACAATGCATGGATGAACACTGGCAATACGTGGATGAACAGTAACAATGCATGGATGAACACTGGCAATACGTGAATGAACAGTAACAATGCATGGATGAACACTGGCAATACGTGGATGAACAGTAACAATGCATGGATGAACACTGGCAATACGTGAATGAACAGTAACAATGCATGGATCAACACTGGCAATACGTGAATGAACAGTAACAATGCATGGATCAACACTGGCAATACATGGATGAACACTGACAATGCATGAACATTGGCAATATGTGGATGAACACTGACAATGCATAAAAAGAACACTGACAATACCTGACCGATCCCAGACAATATATGAACACTGACAATACATGAATGAACATGCACGAGGGGGAAGGCAGACACTACGTCAAGTGCATTCTGACAGCGAACAACAGAAAGATGAAAGACTGCTGAACGATCAGCGCGCACAACTAACAGCCAGACTTGTTAAGTGGACCAAACACACACACACACACACACACAAACACACACACACATATTTGTCAGAACACGGAGGAAATATATATTAAAAAAAATTTGCGCGCCCCAATTACTTCCGCATGCGTGCGCTACTCAAGAGTTCGCCGCCTCCCCTCCTCCTTGACTCTACATTCACAACAGGATTGTCCCCTTACCCTCCTCTCGTTCCTGCCAGCCCTTTAACACCCCCGCCCCACCGAGTCCAGAGACTCCACTACCCCAAGCCCTTTGCACACGTCACCCACTTGACGCGGAGGATCCTTCTTAATTTTTCTTGCTCACCGCACGCGCCAGCGGAGACGGGGAGAATGAGGGGCTAGGGAAGGAAGAGTCAGGGGTCAAGGCTTCCGTGCTGACGTGTCCCCCCCCCCCTTCAGACTGTTTTTACTACCTGTCGGCGTTCTTTTTATCCCTCCGCGAAGCTAGCCAGGTAAGCATTTCACGGTTTTTCCCTTGTTACCTCAGACTGACAGCGAAGTGATTTCTGTAAGAGTCTGACCTTGCAAGGGTCGGAGTGGTGGGGAGGTAAGGAATAAAAAAAGGAGGCGTCTACTTCCATCATGGCTACTGTAGCTTGCCGCTCACTGTTCACGTGACCATGAAGGGGCATTATGATGGGATTATTAGCAACAAGGTACGTCTTCCTCTACCTCCCTTCCCCCACTTCCTCCCCAAACAAAAGTAAAACGACTAAAAAAAAAATAGGTCAACAAACAAATTAAACTACAGTTTCACCAAATATTCCATTTGTAAATTTTACGTTTCCAAATACCACCGAATTCGTTGAAATTTTGTGTGGTATTCACCAAAGATTGTGAAACGAGCTTTCATACAAATGCCATAATAATTGTCAGCTACGTTTCCAACCCGAACTTTCTCGATTTATTCAAGACTCCACGCAATGGCGAGGCGGCAGATCACATCTATGCTGATATTCACCTTTTTCGCCACATGAGTAGTTAAACTACTGGGGCAAGCAATGAACTCTCTGCTTTGAGAACAACTTCCATTATTATTATGCCTACATCTTTATTATTATTTTGTAAACCGCTCTTGACACTGGGGGTAAAGCGCTATATAAATCAACTTTACTATTATGTTTTAACAATTTGACACTTTTTGTCCAATAACTGCTTGGCCTATTCTTGAAAACTTTGATTACCCACTGAGATTACTAATTTATTTTTAAATAATTAGGTTTAGTGCAACAACCTAATTCCCAAGATCAAAGCCAGATTTTAAAAAGACTTCCCATATGAAGACCTCCAAACGTCCACACTCACTAATAAACATGCACATGTCTAATAAATATCCACTCCCACCTCTCCGATTGGCTGTACACTTGATCATGTAAATGTATGACATCTCTGTTTATGTCGACGTACGTTGGCTTGTATCTGGTCAGATTTTGGGGAGGTCATCTCCAGTAATGAATTAAACCTACTTATTTCACCCCTTTATCATTCTTCAAAGCATCAACGGTGGCTGTATTCAACAGAGATACAAACCGCAAATCGTATGTATACAGTATTTCAACAACAAAACCAAAGTTCCATGTAGCCAGGCCTCCAATGCACCCCTCTCCCAAAGTACCACCCTCCTTTTAAAACCTACAAAAATAAGAGGGTGGCTCGGGTTGGTGGGTAGCGTCAAGATTCTGAAGCAGAAACGCGTTGATTCGAGGCTTTCCATGCGAGATGAGAATCCGAAACAAAAGTTTTATAAGCCACTCATACCAGGACACCTCATCAATTCCAGCGCACAATTTCTGGTGTGAATGTTTCTATCAGGTTTGTCATTTCCTCAATAGAACGCAGATAAATATTCCCAGACCCTGAGCTCAATCGTCATCTTCCCACATAAACCTCAAAATGTCTTCATTTTCAGGCCTAAGAAAATTTAAGAAATGATTTACGATTAAAATATAATTGGAAAAATACAGAAACCCTCCTCGCTGGGCAACTGGAACTTCCTAGAGAAAATATCAGCATTTAAGTTTTTTTTTTAATTTTTTCTAACGAAATGTATGCACAGTCAGTATTACTTTTACACACAAGGTAATATAATATACCCATAAGATAACATATCATGCATACAACACGTGTAGTTATATAGGAACAATGTACACATATCCGTTAATAATGTGAAAATCAAAGATAACCCAATAAAATATTATTTCTGAAAACCATTCAGAAGCAGAGAGATTCCGTGTTATTTAAACCATTCTAATTTATTTCAACATTCTTCTTCAAACTGTGGTTTACAGCTGGCCCGATGTCCACATAGCCAATCGAGAGAGAGAGTTCACAAGTCAAGTCGATTTATTTTTATTTTTATTTTATTTATTTTATTTTTTGTTTTGTTTTGTATAAATACTTCGTGTCACCTGTTTTAGTTCCTGACAAAACCACAACAAATTTATGGGCTTCACGTTTGTTTGCGGTGTTAAAGAGTCGAGTTTTATTTGTTCTCCCCATCGTATTTGTGGTCTTGTTTTGTCAGTACTGTATGCCCGAAGGACGGCGAGCTTGTTCACGCCCTGTTTGCTACTTAAAGGGAAAGTCAAGTAAGCTGAAATTATAAACATTAAGTCGTTTCTTCGAAAATAAGTTCGAGTTTCAAACAAACCGTTTACTCACAATCGTGTCTGAAACCCGATTCTAGGATGTTGCCCTGTTTTTGGACTCTTTTGCGAAGGAAAACGAACTAAAATTATCAACACGCAAGAAAATCATTTGCATAATCTCTCACTCCAGTCTTCTCCATTTCGCTCAGCTCTTCCTCGATGTACTTGGGTCTGAAACTGTATGCTACGATCTTAAGGACCACGATTCCAGCGTTTTGACGACTGCCAGTAGGAGACTGAAACTGAGCGCTGGCACCACCCTCCCCCCTCCCCCCTCCCCCGAGGGTTTCGATGACATCACGTGACATGGTGGCGACATACAAAAACATGGCGGATTCCGTGTACCGTCCGACAGGTGTGTTCTAGACACAACTGTATGTAAAAGATTGTTTTGTAACCCTAAATTTTAAGTGAAAATGATTCCAAACGTTAGAAACTATTATTTGAAGCCCAAATTTTCCATTTAATAACAATAATAATGAAAGTTTATTCATGTAGCTCCATATCCCAGCCTTATGATCAGGCTCGTGGCGCTTTACAAATTATATTAATTCTGACAACAACAGTAATAATAATGGAAGGGAGAAATTGAAGATGCTAAACAAAACGAAAGAAAATAAAATGGGATAAAGCGTGTAATGGGAAAAAAGTGAAGTGCTATATGATTAACAAATGATTAAATACTGTACTCGATTATCCAAAAAGTCTAGAAATAAAATAAATCATGGTAAAGAAATCCTTTAGACTGAAGTAAACGGACGATCAGTTGTCTGTGCAGCCTAGTCACACGTTTTACCGTCTAAGATTTAGAGTTGCAATAGTTTATATCATCAGGGTACTCATTCAGGAGAACAGAAAAAAAGGTTAGGAAAAACCTTTCTGTAGGTCGAACCAGCTGTAGACAGTTTTTGCTGCCTCTAGTCATCAAGCAGTTTTGCCACAAGGTTTCTCTCGCAATCCACGCGCATAAACAAGAAACTGGACTGAGATGAAAATGGCGCAGTCAGAGAAAGAACTGTTAGTCAACGGATCGTGAAGCCGTAGAAGTGAAACAAAATGACATAATCACGAAACAGAGTCTAGCACAAGGATCACAATAGGGCAAAACATTGACTCCAAAATCGAAATTCACTCAGAAAAATGTCAGAATCCAAACAAATCCGGATAGCTAGTTCCCTCAAGCCGGTAAGGCAAAGGGACATCCCTCTCCTCATTGCCTTTCCCTTTAATTTGAAGCAGTCGTCCGCTGTGTGTTTTGCTCAGTACTGTAGCAGGTCAGAAATTCTCTGAGGAATTTTTACAGACCAATAAAATGCATTTTCATGGGTTCCTTTCATAGTTTGTGCACGGTAGTTCTAATTGGGAGCTCAAAAGCTGTCTTTTGAAAGTGCAAGTCGATCAACAACTGCTTAATTATTTAGTCATCGTTCTTAGAATGTGGGCATACAAGTATGGCGACTGTCTGTGCGGAGTAATTATTTCAGTGTCGCAGACTTAGTGACTATCGGTACACCGTGGATGCTCTTGTTTTCTTGTTGCATGCCTGTCATCGAAGTCAACAAGAAGATTGAAGAGACTAAGCATTTCATGGGTATGCCATCCAGTTTAAAGCCACTTATTATCAAAGGCATTTATTAATAATTATATTCGCAAAATAAAATTATGATAAACGTTTATTTGACGAGACTGGAGTAGCAATCGACAGTCTCTCTCCCTCTCTCTCTATATATATATATACTCCAGTCTCTCTCTCCCTCTCTCTCTATATATATATATACACACCTGTTTATGTCAGCTTGTAAATTGTTTGATATAAATATATTTGGCTTTTTATGGTGTTACTATTTCTTACCTCCCTTCAGTTATTTATATATATAGTTGGGTTAGTTATTTCTGTGAGATTAAAAAATGTAACTGTTGGCACATCAATTCTTTACTTCTCTTTAATCATGAGCAGAGCTTCCTCTGAAAATAAAAAAAACTCTGTGCGGACGTAAAACATTCGAGGACAGTCGTGTAATCAGGTTAATCTAGGTATATCATGGATATATATTCCTGGACTGCTTTGCAGACACACATTCCGCGTTAGCTTCTAGAACGAGGCCAAAGCACAAATTCGCTTCCGGTTTAACTATCAACCTCATTCAAGAAGAAGAGCAGACAATGCGAGGTCTCGTGCTGACGGAGGTACAAACCTCAAACTTTATGGGCTGTTGTGTTTTCAGTTTATTGACTTTAAGACGTGGGGAGTCGAGGTCGAGAACATTTGCCGAAAAAAAAGAAATACTAAGTAAAAAATTTATTGCAAGTCTATTGTTGATTTAAGAATTTTCTGGTGGTTCCGGATAATAAACTGCTAAATGGACCTGACATCCTACAACTTCACGAGAGGCTAAGATCTGGTCTCGTTTGACAACCAGCAGTCCAGAGATGTACCTCCGTGGTATCATCGTAAATCTACTGTACACAGCATGTGGCAATTTTGTTTTCATATTTAATTCTCATGCACATTTTCTCTGTTTGGCAATGAGCTCGATATGCGCTTTTACAAAAGAGTAGATACAAAGTGCAAGAAACAAAGGAGACAGGACAGGTGAGAAGTACGGTTATTGGAAGTATTTACGAAAAAAAGTGAACACTGTGACCAACTTGAAAAGCTTCGAATGTGATCACTATGCAAGCCGACACACTAAACACACACACACACACTCTCTCTCTCTCTCTCTCTCTCACACACACACACACTTAACCTTTGAATAGTCATGTACATTGTTTTTGCCATGAGATAGCCTTAGTTGCTGACTTGGCATAAAACAAAAATTAACTATCTCTCTCTCTCTCTCACACACACACAAACAACGCACGGAACCAACACGCACAATTTAAGCATGATTTCTCCCTAGTTCAGCCCTAGTTCTGTCCTTTGACCCACTGGGCTACAAGAACTCCAGTCTACCTACAATCTACCCCAAGCGTTGTGGGGAAGTGGGTAGGAGGGAAGCCCAGCTGCATCAGTACAGTCGTACAAGTGTACGCAAGCAAAGGTTGCGATCACCTAGACACCAACTCCTGCACCTGTCCGGATCGCGAAGTCCCGTTGGCTGCAGGTAATCTCCAACGGCTGGGAGTGGAGGCCATCAGCAGCAGGGTCTGTGGGGCCCTCCATCCCTACTTGCACGTGTCTATTGTCCCGCGGGCAGCTTGTGAATGATGCATTGGGGGGAGGGGGCGAGGCCGTCAGAAGCTGGGGTGGTGGTGGGTGTGGGCTGATGTTGGCCTATCAACGGTGCGATTGTGACACCACAGAGTGCATGTCATTTGTTGCGGTCACCAGTGAACTCTAGAGGAGGCAACAAGTGGATAACCAAGGCGACACTGGTTCAGTACCCGTGAGGTAAGTTGCGCTCTTCCCCACCCCCACAAAAATGTCGATGGTGAAAGGCACAAAAGGTTGGTGTAAGTCGCTACTAATACAAGGAAAAGCTGTCATAGGAAAATTAATGAACATAGTTGTAGGCAGAGTTTTATGAGCACCACAGGTGTGAGGAGTTTGAGGAAAAATCAAAAAGAAGGAAGAGGATAATGACGACACTTTCTAGGACACTTTCCGCAAATATATATTATTATGCTAATTAAAATGTTTAAACAGTCACATCGATCTTTAGCAAACACGTCCTTTTAAAAATGTGTGCTCTTTTTCGCACTCACACAAACACACATGCAAGCACACACACACACACATGTAAGCATGCATGAACACACATATATGCAAGCATGCACACACACACACACAGCAGTCCTATCCGCATACAATATACAATGTATAGCTCCCACCAAAACCTCCCAGCACATATAATTATGTTACAGAGTTCTTTGACAATAATGTTGAAACCTGGACCTTAGGATACAAATCATACACTAAAGCCTTATAACATCAAATGGTCTCAAAAAACATCTGTTAGAACCATTTAACACCTGAGCCAAGGTCCATTCACAAACAGGTGTGCCAAAGGTACACGTGATATTGCCTGAGAGCAGCTGTTTAAGTCCATCTTACAAATACAAGCACCTGTGCTGCAAAGTCCACTCACCTGGGCTAAACTCTGAGTCAATTTTACAAGTCTCCTTGAAGCGGTTCTTCAACACAGAAATATTTACAATCTTGGTAAACAGCGGCCACCAAAACACATATACAATATACTTGTAGTTATGTATCCTACAGGCTAGTATTTAGTAGGAAAGGCAACATTATTGATGTCTACAGCACATGATCATAGCAATAAATGTTTCTAGACATTACTCATACATCTTATTCATATAATTGCTGCTTTTTGTCTAGTGCTTTGGTTTTATCTTGCATCTGTTGTTTTAATAAGGGGTGAGAATCTTATTAAGGACTGCTAAATAGGAAATGAAGTGAAAGAATGATGACCATAGACATGCAAACATGCCCCTTGTGGAGAAATAAAGTTGTATTGTATTGTGACAAATGACCAACATAAACAAAAATCTTTATAAACAAACAGGTGTCTTCAATGATGAAACAGACAAAAAGTTTTACAGCAATTTTCTAGAAACAGCATACTGACCGAAGAGTTAAAAAGCTAAGTTTTACCAACAACAGACAGACAGCAACTTTAGCTCAAATGCATTTTATTGACAAATTCTGAAGAATAATGAAAACTACCAGTATACATAAGTCAGATTGCTAAATTCCACGGTCATGTTACTGTAGAACAGTTGAGATATGCTAACTCATAGACCAGGGAAGTATACTGAACACAACTAGTATATGGTTAAGCCTGGCACTTAAATATTTCCTTTTACAACCAGAAAGAGCAATGAAACTGGATTACTGTAGTCTTGGCGGATTTCCTTACAACTGTAGTATCAGTCTAGGCAGAGGCATGAGCCGGCAAAACAAGTCAAAATCAGTTTTTTGGCCACAAAAATTAGCTTTGGGATCTTATATTTCAAAATGGCACAATAGACATAAAAAAGGGTAAGTATGCTGTCACTGAAGATTTTTTTTCTTCACTGATATGCCACAGACAACATCAAATAATGTAAAGCTATTTCTGATTATAGTGTTCCACTTCTATTTTTGTACTGTTGCCTTTCCCTTTTTCTCCTTCATTAAACTCTGCCAGGACTAAGGCAACATGCATATTGTATTTCAATGTTAGATTAGATAGTACAGATGAACTGTAATCAAATACTTTACTACAGAACTAAGCAATATATTCATTGTGAGCTTACTGCCAGCCTTAGAGCAGTTATATTGTACTGCATATAAACAGCTCCTTAAACCTGTCTGTAACACTGTCACAAATAGTAGTGTGCTTATGTGCTATTTAAAGCTGTATGCATGCAATTGTGCAAAAGGGGTTTGGGGGAGGGTTACAAAGCCTAGAAGTGTGAAAGAGGATGCCTACCACATGAACTGAGGGTTGAGCCCCTAGTCATTTACTATAAAGACCCACATCAATGTTAAGGCTGGTGCAGGTATCATAATAAACCTAGAATTCTACAGACAGAAATATGCCAAAAAGTCTGCATTTGGAAAAAAAAAACCAAACTGTATTTTAATGAAAACTGAGGTAGCATGCAGATGACAAATGTTCTCTCCTTTTGTCCCTATCTGGATTCCTCACTCTGGGATGAAATGGGATGAAAAGACAAATAGAAAAGTTGACTGGCATGTTATGTTTAAAGCAATGGCTAATATAAGAGATATCAAGTTAAAATGGCTTCAAATCAGAGTGCTTCATAGAATTCTGGGGACAAAAGTAATTCTGTTTCACAGGGGACTAGAAGATGATGATGTCTGTAGCCTTTGCAGAGGTGAAAAAGAAAGTATTCAGCATATATTTTTAAATTGTAAATATGTTAAGGATTTTTGGAGAAACTTACAAAATTGTATAGTAGACAAATGTAAAAATGCTCCAAATTTAATTATCAGTGAAAATCTTGTACTTTTTGGAGGCAGTAATGACTTAGAGACAGATGCTGTTCTTGACTTAATAATACTACTGACTAAAGCATACATTTATTCTTGCAGATTTAAAAAAAAATCCCGCAGCTAGAACCCTTTATTCAAATATTGAAACACAGGTATAAAATTGAAAAATTTAACGCATGTTTAGAAATAAACGAAGAAAAGTTCAACTTGTCATGTAGACATGATTTTTATACTTATATATACATGACTTCCTGATTAGCAAAATCTATGTATGTCTGGATATGATTTATATTGTTACTGGAGTGATGTCAGCCTATGGGTGAAGGAATCCAAGGTGCCTACTATGATGTCTGTGTTTGATTTGTGAGAGATGTAAAAAGAACACAAACTGGTGCATGCATGTTTTTGGTGTGCAAGATTATACATTGTCTGTTGTATGGCTTGCTTGGTGGATGGATGTACTCTTAAAAGAATGTTACCTTATGTGCATGTTTGTTTCTCACATTGTAAAATACTGTATTACATGCGTTATGTATCTGTGAATAAAAGAAAAAAAAAGTTCCTCTCTCTGCCTCCTTTTCATAAATGTGCACATGCACACACACACACACACACACCTATGTACACAATCACAAATAAAATGGCTGATAACGATCAGTTTATGTATTCAATGTTTTCTTGAGAATCAAAATGAATGTTTTAAGCGTTAAGAGCACATTCTCTATGAGTGTGAATATCACTATCAAAATCTTCACTATTATTATTAAAACTTTACCATAGCAGAAAAACACAGCTGCACCTCCTTATCTGTTGTCAGCCGTTTATTATCTAGACCTCCTTAATCCAGAAACAAGTATGTGAGAACAAAAGAACTCCTGTGAGAGTAATTTGAATTTCTCTTGCAAAGCTTTTTTTAAATTCCATCTTTAGAGGCAAGACTTTTGTCTCTCGGTTACTTTCCTTCAATTCTCTTCTTTGTTTTTTTTTTGTTTCTCTCTCCTCCCATACACCCTCCACTTTCTCCAGATAAATTTCTTCCTTTGTGTTACATTGTTTAGTTGTAAAGGGGTGGAGTAGGGTATGGTTGAACTGGTTGTTAAGGAGGTAATTCATAGTACATTACCTAAATGTTTGTCAAGAATAAATAATGAGAATTATTACTTATGTAAGTGTGTTCTTACTTCACAATCAACCAAGATACTGTCATTAGTTTAGAAAATATGGCTATTACTAGAAATTTTTGTCTTCAAGGTATGTTTTATACTTTGATGGATGATTTTAGACAAAAAAACTTTCAACGTGTTCATGAATCTATTTCATATATTTATACGTGGTTGTGGCTGCAATAATATCATCATTGTCATATACTGTGAGTGCAAATTATATTTCCTTGATGCTTTGTGACCCAAGAAGATCAAGCCAGCGCCAGCACCACCTGTTATGCAGTCCATACCCGCAGGCTGAAGTACAGGATGACAGTTATATCTTCGCACCTGTATCTCGATTTCAACTGCCCTACTTTTTTGTGTTTAGGTGTTCCTACAAACACATTAACCACATTGGATGAAAGCAAATGAACGTGATTCTCTGTCAACCAGCTCAGCTGTACCTCTTGAACCATTGTCAGGGGTGTGCTTAGGTGTGTTTAGTCTCCCACAACAACAGACTGACACCTTGATGCAGCCGACAGACACCGATTTATTCCTCTTTCCAGATTTTCTCCTTCATCTGATGTATCTCACAAGCAGTCTACCTCATACCCTGAATGTTTGGTTCCAGTAAAGTACATTGAGGCAAAGTGAAGATTCACAACACCATATGTCCCAGGTGGGAATGAACTAAAACAATTGTGACATGATTAAGATGTGTATCATCATCATCATGTCTCTTGTTACCTTGCCTGATGGTTTACCTGTATTTGTCAAGGGTTTTTTTTACTTCTATAACATTCCTATAAGGTATGGCGTAGTAGGCATGTCATGTTGAAGTTGGAGGTGAGTTGGATAGTGTATGTGAGAGGTTTGCGAGTACCCAGAGAAAACTACAGCCATCGACACTTACCTCAAGAGACTGATCGGCGACGAGGTGGTTCTCCAGACAGTACGCATAACATCGTCCCCACAGAATCTGATGCACGCTGCCCACCGCCAGTGGCACGAGGGCAGCGACGAGACACAAAGTTCCTAGTAACACATGCAGTCCTCCACGCCTACCCCCGGGGTAAGGCTCCATGGCGGCATCAGGCCTGACTGGATAACCACGCTTATCCTTCAGGACACGTTCGTGAATAAACACACTCCCCCACGTCTACTCACCACTGCCGATCACATCACCAGGTAGTACACGATTCTGCACACCTAACTGTCCACACACACACACACCTGGCGGCAAAGGTTTCAAATGGCCGACGTGAGCCCCTCACCACACCGGTGAGCTGTGTCGGTCTACCTGTAAACGGAGTGAGGGGGAGGAGGAGGAGGGGGGCGAACTGTCAAGGTGGAACAGTAACAGCGCCGGTATAGATTGTACCAGTCGTCTTCTCCCTTTTGTCACCTCTGTCGTCTGCGGTTTTCGCTCCTGCCCGTCAATCAGCCACGCTGCGCCGTTACCACACAGGCCAGCGTGTCCGTAGGTGTGCGTGTGTGTGAATGTGCGTGCGTGTGAGTGTGTGTGTGTGTGTCTGTGTCGCGTGATTCGTGCCCGCCTGTCCCCTTGCTATCGGTACGGGACGCGCTATGAATGCCGCGAATGTGGATTGAGAAAACCCTCTTGTCCCATATTCCACTAGCGAGGGGCTGCCGAGCCACTTTACATGATTTGTTCACTCGGACAAAGCAGCAGCAGCTCAGCGCCCTCTCGGTAAACTTTGTGTCTAATCGTCACTATTCCGACTGTCATAATAACTTGAGGTGGCAGAGAGGCCGCCATCCGCTGTGGAAGGGAGTTTTTTTTTTTTTTTTTGGTCGGGTTTTGTTTTGTTTTTTTTTTCCGATGAGATACAATGCAAAACTCAGTCCGAAGTAATACTTGCTAGCAGAGTTTCTTTCTTTTACTGAAACTAGCGAGTTCACATCAGAAAATAAAGTTGCTCATATAAATCATGTTATTATGTGTAATTGATTTGTATGGTGTGTTTCCTTATATAAAGCATCTTAAGTATATTTACATTTTCCCGTTTCAAATAACGGCTAGTTTTTTTTCAAAATTATCTTGTGATTCATGTTTATGCGTTGTATAGGCGTGTGTGTGCATGCATGCGTGCGTGCGTGTGTGTGCTTTTGCAAGTATGTCTTCTATTTTTAATGTATACCGCGCTCATGGATTTTAATGGTTTCTTTAAAAAAAAAAAAAGGCACAATCGTCAGAAACAGGGATGAGCTTCCAGAGTCTACATCAGCACTTTGATTGTGTGTCTGCATCATATGTACGTATGTGTGTCTGTATCATTGTGTGTGTGTGTGTGTGTGTGTGTGTGTGTGTGTGTGTGTGTGTGTGTGTGTGTCCTACAGTACCACACATTTCTTTCCATGTCTTAAATGTTCGTTCGCTTACGTATATTATCCAAATAAAATTTTCACCGTGATATAGCCTTAGTTGCTGGCACAAACAAACAAACAAACAAACAAACAAACAAACAAACAAACCACATAACTTTATATAACACAGCTCGGTATCAAAGAGAAACATCTTTCAGTTTTGTTTGTTTTTTGTTTGTGTTTTGGGTTGGTTTTTTGTGGGGGGAACTCTGAGGAGCTAATTCCTTTTGTAAAGTTTTTTTTCAGAAAACATCCTCTAAACTTTGTGATGATAGTACATGTACAACACAATGTCACGTGGGACGTTTATATAATACACCAAAGGATCTTTTCCTTTTTATTTCACTGTCTTAATTATTATTTCTTTCGGACATTGGTCTCCAACAATTCATTTTTTTATTTATAGAATTCAAGATAGTTTCAGCACAGCTAAGCAGAGAGTTGTTTCTTTCAAACTGGTCCAAAACTCCACCCACTTATCCTATGATAAACACCAACTTCTTTCATGCTTTTTTTATATTCAGCAGCTACCGTTGTTGGTGCGCCTCGTACTTAGAACCTATTTATGTATCTACATATTCCTTCTTTCTTAAACAAATGGATCTGAGAAAATAAGAGAAGACAGCTAGAAATTCAGGAGATGGACACCTTCATCTAAATTAGTCTATTTTTGCGAGTTTTCTTTTTGATAGTGGCTTATATATGTTTGAGATAAAATAAGTTGCAAAACTCTACCGTTACTAACTTTTTGTGCCACAAAACGAGAAGAAACGAAAGAATACACATATGATGCAGAAAATAATGATTGTACATTGTTCAAAACGACAAAGAGAAAAGCGAAATCTCATAATACAAGCACACACATAATTACGACTGTCCTTCACACGATGTAGGTACTAGACAAACCCACACCGACTAGAGGTTGTGTTGTGTACAGTGCATTTCATGCCCCGTGCTGTCAGGAAATATATCTAAACTATCCTTTTGTCAACATCAAAACAATAATAAACACTGTAGCGCTCATCCCGTTATATTCCAGCTGTGGATTATGGTTTACACATTGCACCCTGTGGTCTAAATTACTGTTCTGAACCCTGGCTGGTCTGAGGATGTTATATAAACATCTGTTATATTGATACTCGAAAGGAAATGTTGTCTCTGTATTTTTAATGCCTTACCACTGTAGTTTCGTAACTGTCATCAATTCTCAACGTCACGTGCTTTCCTCCCCCCCCCCCTCTTTAGCTTCTTCAGTTTTTTTTTTTTTCCAAACCTAAGAGACAGATGTCAGCCTGTTCATGTTCCATGGTTTCTATGACAGTGCGAGTAGTAAGATGGCGGTGTGGTGGCTTCCTCAATTTCTATTTCAGCGCGCGCTCACGCTCTATACCCAACAGTGTGACAGGTTTTTTTTTTTACCTGGCCTGGCAATCGCATCGTGTAAAGCAGTGGGTGTCCGCCGCTAAACAAAAGCGGTTGTTGCGAGTCGCGCAGATAGAGGCGGCGGTGGTTGGAGTGGCTGGGTGGGTAGGTGGTAGTGGTGGTGGTGGTAGTGTGGCAAAAAGGGAAGTGACGATGAACAGAGATGGGGTGTGGGGGAGGCGAGATTAGGCGAAGGGGCGCCGCTTGTGGTCGCGCCAGAAATAGAGACCGACGCGATGCAGTGATGCATTATCTCCCTTTGTCATTCATGACGATGGGGTGGGTGGGGAGGGGGAGACCCTGGATGGGTGGACCATGGAGGGGGCGGCCTGCGTTCAAGGGAGATGATCCGCCCTGCGCTGGAGTAGGGAGGGGGTTGGGTAGTCTTTTTTACCTGACAGTGGGGGTCGGGGGAGGGTGAGATGGAGAAAACACTAGTTGCCATGGCGATGGCTACAGTTACAGGTTAGGTTATGTGTAATTTATACACTGATAAGGCGACAGAGCGTCGAAGAAACAACAGATGATGATGATGATGATCTCTTGACATAGTCCTCCCCTTTCTGAACCTGTAGACTGTCTACATATTTTTGTTTAAAATTTTCGTGTGCGTCTTCTTATTCCAAGTTTTTTAATCTGTGTTCGAGACAGAGTGTGTGTTAGTGGGTCGGTTAGTGGCTGTGTAGGACTACGCGATTCCCATAGATTGCTATCGCATGATGAGTGCATTATTATTACTGTTATTTAAAAATGTAGATTAAAAAAGCAAGGTCCTTTCTCTCCGTTGAGCTAGGTTGAGTTCGCGACTGTAGCTTTATTACAGAGATGGTCACACGATATGTTAACATCAAAGTCTCCATGTTGTTGATAGTAAGCAGGCCTGACGAGAGAGGGGAGTGAACAGGTGGGGATGTGAAGGGGGTCCTGCCTTGGTCAGTGGATGTTTTTCTTCTTCTTCTTCTTGATGTAGACCCTACTGCTCTTGTACTAATGTTTGTAGTGTGTATTACGTTACTGAATAAAATGTAGATATTTACAATCGAATTGTAAGCATATTATTATATACTGGGAAAATAATTTACTATCACAATTACAAGGGGCCCGGAGAGGTCTCTGCCCCGGGGCCCGTGCTGGCTCTCGGCTCTCGGCGCCCCTGATGGTAAGACATCGCCTTGTCCCCAGTATAGTGAAGATTGGCTGTCCTGGATTCAGATCTCGTCTCGGACACTTTTTTTTCTATATGTGGCCTCAGTTTACAGGGCTGGCAGCTTTACTATAATATAACCTTACTGCTGGCTCGGCGTAAAACACCAATTCCACCCCACCCTCGACGATGATTGACGATGGCATTTCACGATGACGATGACAACGTTGCGAAGGGGAATGGCCTTGGAGCGGAGCATTCGTTAGGACACGTCGATTTTACCTGAGTCACGTGACTCGATGGCTATGGGCGTGGCCAGTGTATACTCCATGTCATCTCCATGTCGGAGATTGTCGCTCGTGTCGGAGACTAGAAAACATTCCTCGATCAAATTATCTCATCGAACTGCGCCGTTTTATTCCCACGGCCTTTTGGCACGCATGCGCAGACCGTCTTTAAGTTTGTCTTTTTATCAAAGCGGTGGACTTCAAAGAAAGATTAACTGGTGTCTGTTTTGACTCAGGCGTCTATAGCGTGGTGGATAAGGCGATGGTTGCTAGGTTCGATTTTTTTCGTTCAGAAACTTTTTAATCTGTGTTATTCACATTTTGATTTTGAGTTTTCGTTGTTATGGAAAACGTGTGTGCGCGTGAGCGTGCGTGCGTACGTGTGTGTGTTGAGTTTTAACGTATAAAAATGCCTCAAGGTGCATAAGACACACTGGTGTTTAGCTTAGGACAAAGTTTGGGGTAGGGTTCAGGGTTTGTATTAGGGTTTAGAAGTAGGTTTTTGTTTTGGCAGAATGACTCGGCAGGAAAAAAAAACACTCGGTTGAAGTCAGTTGTGTTGGGGTGTTCGCGCACGTGTAAAACAGGTAAGTATCAAAACGCTGTAGGAATAGTCGCGACCCGTCTCTGGTTGTGGTCGAGGTGATCTGTTCACATCCACATCCCACTGCATTCACTGTGCTCGCCATACCGACCACACATTCAACTATATTTTTGTCAAGTCAGTCTTGACTCTGGTGAGCAAATAATCCATTAATTAGTCACGCTCGCACCGCGTTTTCGTTAACAAAATACAAGAAAAGTTTTCATTTTGCTGGCTACTTCTTCATGCGAACCAAAGTTAAACACTTTTAAATGTTTTCAATGAAAACAGTGCTGAATGTGTTGTGTGTTGCGCTCGAAGCTTAATTTCTATGAAAACTGATTCTAAAACAATTTCAGGTCTAAAAATGTTTAAATGAGAAAGTTGATGATCACATTCACCTTTTACTCTACAAGCAGACATCATCCAGGTACCTCATCCCCTTGTACAGCCCTTGCCTGCCCGTGCAACAAACATGCGCATGCTGGCTGGCTGGCTGGCTGGGTCACCAACGTCTGGCTGGACGGCCGCTGTTCATGGACATAAAAGCACCAGTTTTCGTTTCTAGTTTCTTTCACTCTGTACCCACCCGTTCAGAAAGCTTCGTCATTATTTTCCCATTAGGTTATTCTATCCGTCAGTCCCTGGCCTGTAGAATCTCCACCGAGGTTAGCCGGATAGACACCCCGTTCTCTTTCCCCCTACACACCCGTCTTTTGTTGCTTCTCCGCCGCAGACGCCAGGGATTTCATGTCAGGAATGCTAACTGCATAAAATATTTAGTTCCCTTCCCCTGACATGTATCTTGTTGTGAAACAGCGCTGCCTAGCGAATACAAAGGTTTTTGTCATCTTCTTTCATTCTTTTGCTGTAATAAAGAAAGGTATTCATTAATATTCTTGTCTTGTTACTTTCTTTTTTTGACTTGTTAAAGCGCAGCTGTTGTTGTGTACAGTAGTAGAGAACTTGTCATACTTGTTTCACATTTCTTTCAGACTTGATACGCTTCGTTTATTCATTCTTTTATTCATCCCTATTATGTCTTCACGTGTAGGGCTGCAACAAAGGTCCCCCACTTTTGTCGGTCTTTGACTTTCTTACACAACAAGCTGCTCCAAGTCTTATTGAAAACTTTCATCTCGGCCTCAGTTTCGGCGCCAAGCTGTCGCTGATCTTCATTTTGTCTTCAAAGTCCGTAGTTAGGAAGCGAGAGTAAGTTGTTTCCCTAGGGCAAAATTGGGAACTCAAAGAAAAGCATCTTGTTTCCGAAGTTATAAAGTGGGGTCCAGACCCTGGGGATAAAACTTCATGTTTTTGTTATCACAGGATACCTTTACCACCGCTTTGTAACTTCGGAAGCAAGGTTCCTGTCCTTGAGATCCCCATGTTGCCCCAGGGCTGAGACTTACCTTCGAGTCATAACTAAGGCCCCTGGTGTCCAGAAAACCGTTGTTTTTGCTATGGAGTTGGCCTCTAGTATGAGCACGTGACCCATCCACTACCACCTTGCAATCATTATAATTGTGGCCAGTGTCATGTTTAGTAACTTCAGAAATTAAAGTTGTCATTTAGGAAGCAACACATGATAAAGTCAAACAACTGCTTGTCCTTTTCATAAATATTTGATCACGTGCTAAATGTTAGTCAGGATTTTTATTTTTCATTCTTTCCATCACACGCATTACTCAATGAGCTATTCTCAGAGAGGGACTCAGAAGAACTCAGTAGATGATGCCGGGAAAGGAGTAGGACAAGATGTAGACTGTGATACTACAAAACACAGTTAAACTGTTCTTCAGGCTACAGACCACGGTTAAACGCGGTTAGTCTGTTCACTTTTTTGTGTTTGAAGTTAAATCTTTTGATAACTGTATTAAACAGATTGATAGATATTTTAATTACTTGGTGGTAAAGCTTAGGGTTTGGGTTGGTGACAGACTGACACATGTGTAGGCCGGTATCTGTGCTCATTAATGTATGTATATATGTATATATGTATGTATATGTATGTATGTATGTAGTGATTTTTGTAAGCCAATATCTCGAAAAAGGTGGGTTAGGTTATTTACACAGGCTTAGACAAATTCATATAAGACAGGAAACACACACACACACACACACACACACACACAAACACACACACACACAAACACACACACAAACACACACACACACACACACACAAACACACACACAAACACACACACACAAACACACACACAAACAAACACACACACAAACACACACACAAACACACACACAAACACACACACACAAACACACACACACAAACACACACACAAACACACACACACAAACAAACACACACACACAAACACACACACAAACACACACACACACACACACACACACACACACACACACACACACACACACACACACACACACACACACACACACACACACACACACACACACACACACACAAACACACACACAAACACACACACACACAAACAAACACACACGCACAAGCACACATAAAAACACACAAACACACACACAAATAAACACACACACACACAAACACACAGGCCTTCATACAAACACGTACACAGACACACTCACACACACAAACACAAACAAACACACACAAGCACAGACACAAACGCATAAAGAAACACACACAAACACACAGGCCTTCATACAAACACGCACACAGACACACTCACATACACACACAAACACACACGCACACACAAACAAACACACACGCACAAGCACACATACAAACACACAAACACACGCACACAAACAAAAACAACATAAAAACACACAGGTCTTCATACAAACACGCACACAGACACACTCACATACACACACAAACACACACACACACACACGCACACACAAACACTCACACACAAACAAACACACACGCACACGCACACATACAAACACACAAACACACGCTCACAAACAAAAACACAAAAAAACACACAGGCCTTCATACAAACACGCACACAGACACACTCACACACACACACACAAACACACACAAACAAACACACACAACCACACACACAAACACACAAACAAACACACACAAACACACAGGCCTTCATACAAACACGCACACAGACACACTCACATACACATGTGTGCAAGGCGCATGACATTTGTTTCAAATTGAGAAGCTGTAAGGAGATGACAAGCAAGGTACACATTTATGAAAAGTGCAGGCTGGTCTGCCTCAAAGGGAAAAAAAGATTGTTTACATGTTTGTTTATTGGAAGAGTCTGGCAGGTCAGGGCGAAGCATCACCATGAAGCTTCAGTCTAAAGTCAAATCTTCAGGTTAACAAATGAGGATGCTTATTGTTTAAGATGCAGGTGACTTTAACAGTCTTCCCCCGCAATCGTCGAGACAGGTGTTGTAGCTGACTCGGACTTGAGTACGACTGCACTAGAATGCCGTTAGACATTTATGAAATGAGGTTATTGCAGCATGGAGTACCCGGGAACAGTCAGGGTTAACTTACATTCTTGCGTGCAGACACAGTGACGTTTGAACTACCGGTGGGTACATATGGTGCACCATTTCAAGAGATGTACTTTTATGATTGGACAGAGAAAAGAAGAAGAAAATAGAAAAGGTTGACAGTTACGGTTTTTCTGTATGCGTCAGAAATTATTCACAAATTTACAAATTACAAATTCACTAAAAAAAAAAAAAAAAAATGAAGCCATTTTGGTGACATGGAAGTAAAACTGTCCTACGCACTGAGTGAGTGAGAGCAGCAAGGAAGCGAGTGATTGGAGTGAGTAAATGAATAAAATGGCCAGTCAGTCAGTAAGTCTTGTCAGCATGTATATTGTGTATGAGACTGTGTGCATGCGTGCTGGTGTAATTGGCATGAACATGCTTTCACCTGAAGGTGATCAAGAGGAGGGTGGGGGATGGGTTGAGGCGAAACCACCCGGAGAAAATTTTCTTCGACCAGCCATTCAAACAGGTGTCACATCCAGAGATAAGACTGAGCCCACGAACCAGCAGACGACAGGACAGGGCTGTACCACTGCACTAACCAACAGCAGCTCCTCACGCGCGTGCAGGGATGCACGACAGGAACGCAGAGACACGTGCATCGATTTACCCGTTCTTCACCCTCCAGCATCGGGGAAGAGGGGAGTAACTCTGCAATTCTGCGTTGACAAGAGTTCAGGTTCTTCCCGTTTGCTGCAAAGACCTCGGTGGTCGGGGTGGGTTGGGACCCGAAGGGGGGTTTGGGAAGGTGACGCGGCGCTGCGGTCAATATTGACGAAGCTCTCGCTGCGGCTCAGGGTTCGACTTTAATCCTCCGGATTACGCCAGCGCAGAGAAAGATGGCGAGGGCCCCCAATCATTACCTGAAAGCCCACAGGCCGAGGCAAACTCTACCGTACACGACACCTAACACGCGGTATAGCCGGTAAGTGGAGGCAACTGGATCAAAGGACTTGAGGCTTCCTCTGCCCTCAGCGGCTGGGGAAAATATTCCTCTGGGCAGCTGTCACATGGCTACATGATTTATCATGAAAGGTATTGGGCGGCAGGGGAGGAAATGGCTCCACCGTCCACGTGCCGTCTTCTAGACACTACGAACCACTCACAGTTCTCTGTAGGCCAATAGGCTAGACCATTTGTGTACATTAGAGATGTATACAGGAACACATGTAACACTAACATTTGTACACACCTCATGGCAGTAAAGTTATCAGCCACGTTTTCTGTCGCAACCTGTGGAAGTCTTGTTGGTGAACATTCATGCAGTGATCTTCTGTTTATATTTGAAGTTTCTGGGCTCAAAAGCAACAATTTTTGTTTTGTAATATAAACAGCACACATAAAAGCGAAAAATCCTAAATCACTCCTGCGGAAATGCACTAGTATTTTTTCGCCTTTTGTTTGTCTGGGTTTTT
Organism: Marisa cornuarietis; assembly: GCA_004794655.1. Classification (NCBI taxonomy): domain Eukaryota; kingdom Metazoa; phylum Mollusca; class Gastropoda; order Architaenioglossa; family Ampullariidae; genus Marisa; species Marisa cornuarietis. The sequence goes on along the minus strand of SMMW01000627.1, from coordinate 2,496,152 downwards.
TTTTCTTCCTTGTTTAATACTTTCTATCGTCCCAGCTCTACCACTGGGCAAGACTTTGACTGTAAGGGTATTCATGGCCTGTGTGTTGCGGTTCTCTCACTATGTGGTGAAGTTTGTAGTCGGGGAAGAGGGTAGCCGAGTGGTTAGAGCGCTGGGGCCCGAACGTAGAGGCTTCTCGGTTCGATTCCTGTTATTCAAAGCAAATTTGTGCCCAGTCAGCCCAGCTGTCGGAAATGGGTCACAATGAACATTGACAATATTCATCAAAGGTCGTCGGATGTCGATCTGCAGCAACTGAAGCAGGGGCACTTTTTTTTTTTACTCATCACCTGACTTTCATCTGATCGAAAGTCATCGTGGTGTTACTGTCGACGAGAATTTGAGTTCTCAGTGGACAACTACGTCGCTACACGTTCTCGTAACGTTCTTTGTTTTAAACATCAACAGCTTTCTTAACTGCCCATTTGCTAATCTTTACAACAGCTTACTTTTCATCCCCACTCCCAGGGTTTGAGGTAGTAGGTCTCAGAAGACGGCCACATACTTCTCCTCTACATTAGTCCATATCTAAGTCTCATGGAAACACATATAAATGGGATTTACTCAAAGCTGAGGTTGATCTCCCCTTTGTCACACGACAAACGTACACCTTGCTGTTGTCAACACCTACTGGCAGCCAGCGCCCCCCTGTGGCGCTCTTTTCTGTGAGCGAGCGGAGCAGGAGGATGGGTACCCCGTGAGTACAAAGGGTACAACGACAAGAGGACTTGGCCAGGTCAAAGGTTCTCGTTTGTAAGCAAACATCCAGAAATGGCGACGTCGAAGGGTAGACTACGGCGTGCGAAACACTCTAGGTTCCCCATCCCTGACCTGGATATACTGACAATAAATGTAAAAGTTAATGTAACATTAAATGTAACAATTATTGGAACGATAAATATAACAGTTAATGGAACAATAAATGTACAAATGAATGTAAAACACATTAATGTGCAATAATTTCCCCAGGAAATGCAGTACGTTGATGTAGGAATGCCATTGTGGTAGTCCATGTCCGCAATACTTTGTATGTCAATGGTTCGACTTACTTGTTGCTGCCAGAAAACTTCTAGAGCTGGACATCTTTGTTGTGTTGACGGTAATAGCCATGGCAGACACTGTTGTTTGTACTAAGAACAGATGTAAGCACTCTAGCTTTCATTCAGGTGAATAGCAATACAAGGTAAAGATAAACTGCTATCCTTTTGAGTCTTTGGGAAATCAGTTGTACCCACGGGCCCAGCTCCCTCATATTATCAACTCTCTATAGCAGATGTGGGGAACGTGCGGCGAAATCATTAGTCTGGCCCTGACTAGACAACCCCAGGTGGGACTCGAAATTTCGTCGCTCGAAATTTCAATAAATATAAGAGCTTTTTTTCGCAGTACCAAAAATTTATAATTTATGTTGCTATAATAATAATAACGCTTGTAGGGACAAGCAAAGAACGACGTCCATTAAGGGATAGACAGGACACATACCAGTACATGACTGGACAGACACGTATGCTTCTCGTTGGCTACCCGTGTTCGGTCTGCTTGTATTGCGATGTCTCAGGGTACAGTCAGTGTCAGGTAGGCTAGGAGTGTACACGTTGCAAAAATGCTATCACACTGTGGCAAAACTACGGCTTGATCAAATATTGCAGGCTATACTGTTTAAGTTGATTATTTTGTATGCCCCGCAAATGATGTTATGGGTATCAAAATGGTCCTTTTGCAGAAGAAAGGTTCTATACCTCTGCTCTGTAGCTCTGAAGTCAGATACCCATTCAACAGCTGGATCGACTGGAATAAATTTTCTGGATCATTCGAGTATCGAACCCGCGGCTTTGGACGTCAGTGCCCTCTCTCGGTTACCAACTGTACCTCGTGGGAAGAAGTATAGACCGTGTACCCGGTATCACCCTTACCTTGCCAACCGCTCCCTCCCCTCCCCGCCCCCGCAACACATCCCCCGTCATCTTCGCTGACACCGTCCCCCAACTCCCCCATGTCAGTTTTTCTAACATTTCTCTTATCCTTCCCAAAGTTTGCCTCCTGCAGTAACTGTAGATAATACACAATGGCTGTCTCAGTCTGCCTTGCGTGCTCTTTCACAGTTCATCATTTTGTAGAGGCGTTCTTCAAACTCCCATTCACCACTTTGCCGCCACGGGCCCTCAACTGTGAGGACATGAATGGCTTGGGCGGACACTTGAGCATGCAGGCAGGGGGGGGGGAAGGTGAGGCTGGGGTGAGTAGTTGTAAAGAAAAGCTGCCCCGAGATGATAAATCGTATATTGACTTTTTCCTTCCCACTCATGCATGTTGGGAGTGGCATATGTTAACCCTCGTGATGGCCCGCAAAGGCACGCCCTGAACAAGACAATGCAGCCATCATGAAGAAGGTCAGACTGAAATGGTATAAGAGTCAACCTTTGTGAGTTTTATGTCGAGTCGCTCACACGAATCGCCGCTTAGAGACTCTGTCGCTAAAACACATGGGGATTGCAGTAAGATCAAAAAGTAATAATAAAAAAGGTCTTTACAGTTGGTATGGCAAGAAGGTAATGTCCTCCGCCTCTTGCTCCCGCAGCTCGTACAGTCGTCGCGAGAAGGTTTGCGAGCAACAGTTACAGCCTAGACATTCATAAAAGTGGAAAATCATAGACAGTTTTTGTTTTTTCTTCATCTTTTGTTTCTTCCATGAATGACCATAATTGATAGCATAAAATCCTAACACGTAGACAAGAAGACAAGTGGATAAAAACTACTAAATGTGAATGACGGAAGGCAAGGGTGGATGAAAGACAGAAGCACACGAGGACGTCGCTTGAGGCAAGGAAAGAAAGAAATATAAGGGATCGACAAACGAATTGCATAACTGTACAAAATAGGATTACCACCTACTCAGCGTCTGTCGTCGTTGAGGACAACAGCAAAGAAAGACGAAAAAGCATTCTGACTTTTTGCGAGAAAAATTGTCTTCTCAAGTCTTTGCGAGAACGTATCACAATGAAAGAGAGAGAGAGACGCAGAGCGAGATTCAGACAGACAGACAGACAGACAGACAGACAGACAGACAGACAGACAGACAGACAGACAGACAGACAGACAGAGTAGAAGAGCAGGAGGAACAATGGAAAAGTAAATATGCTTAAAATTAACGTGTTTCAACTTTGCATAAGGCGCCAGCAGTCAGTATGGGTTCGGATCCTCCTCATCATTGGTGACACGAACTATTTGACAGCGACAAAAGGCTACAGTCAGTCGCTCTGCTCGCCGTCGATATTGAAATAGCCTTATGACTCGCGATAAGATAGGCGCACGCCGGCCGATTCAAAGTTTGCGAAGCGCAAAATTCCAGTCATTTTCACCCGCCCTAAAGCTTTAGTGTTGCTGTCCACACGACACAGGTGAAAACAAGTCTCGGCTGGGTTTTGACGGAGGGGTAAAAGAAGTCAGCCAATGGGTCTTTTCATCCAGCTATTTTCTGGTTGCAATGGAATGTGCCAATTCTACAGCTGCGGTTTAAATCACGCTTAGAAATAAATTAGTGTATGAGAAGGAGCAGCAGTGAAGGATAGAATGCCAGGTTAGGGGCAGCTGTAACTGATAAATGGCATGGGAGGGGGGAAAGCTTAGGCTGGAGGTGGAAAGGGGATTGGATACGTGTATTATTTATCTTGGGGTAGGGATAGGGATGATGGTAAAACTACTAACTTCCGGAATGCAAACAGATTAAAAGGGCTTAACACGCGGAAACATGCTTCTAACCCATGGTCACAAGCATTAAAAATAAATAAACAAAATGGTAAATTAAAATTCATTATCAATGTTTCAAACAAAGTACGTTTCTCTTACTGTAAAGGTGCGTTTCCAAGGTTCTCTGACATGTACCCTTTCACGAGAAGCCCACACAACGACTTTGACAAATGACCAGTAAAGATGCTTGAGAACGCATTTGACCTTCTTGTCATCTGGCACATTACCTATGCAAAATACTCTAAACACGAGAATTTCACAATACAAAGTAGGTGTGCACTAGTAATGAATAGCACACTAAAAAAAAAAAAATCAAGAACAGACAGCTCTGCAGGTGATAAGCAGCCAAGATAAATATTATAATCATCTTGAAAACAGAGAAAGAAATTGAATAGTGTGGAACAAAAGGATATTGATAGTTTCTAAAATAAGAATAAATCATTTTTACATTTTAAATTCTTTTCTTACCCTAAATTAATAATATTCATAAATGATAAACGATTATGAGCTGTTATTTTTGCAGACCAGCTAGTGACGTGCAACCTGATTATTAACTCCATTGAATAAACTTATTGACAGGGCGAGAAATACAGCTTTCCATTGAGGTTGTTATTGTTAGGTTCGTTCTGGAGAAGCGGACAGCCGAGTTTTTTTTTTAATTGGTGTTTTACGCCGAGCCAGCAACTAAGGCTATATCACGGCAAGGCAGCCGGCCCTGTAAACAGATGTCACATGCAGAAAAAGAACAGCGTGCCCGAGACGAGAACTGAACCCAGGACAGCCAACCTTCACTGTATTGGTGACAGGCGCTAACCGTTGCCCCCGGACCACCCCCGGACAGCCGAGTGGTTAGAAGCGAAGTGGTTCGATACCCGAGTAGCGCAGCAAACTTCCTCCAGTCGTGAATGGGTACCTGACTCCATAGAGGGATGGGGAAGGTAAGGCAGCGAGGGAGAGGAGGTGGACACCGCCTTCATGTAAAGCTGGCCCCGAGAAAAGTGAGGTCTCTAACACCTCCCCCCCGAACGACATGAAAAGGTTAGAGAGCGACCTTTGCCTTTTTATCTTTAAGGAAGACCCAAGGTCGATTTGTTGGTGAAGGGAGACAACTTTCTTGCATGAGCTTGCACATAACGGGAGTTGTTTCCCTTGCGCTTGGTCTCGCCTTCCCTCGTACAAACGCTGCTCAGCTGCGCGAATGTTCATTTATTGGAAAAGAATCAACTGGCAACAGTTACTGTGCGTGGCCTGCCTGGATCTTACTCAGCAGCACTCAACGCATACATGCGTACGAACGTACGAGCAAACATACACACGCACGCGCGCACACGCACACACAGGCTGTTTTTGTAACCATTGCATAAGTGTGAATTTTGCAGAGGATGAGTGCGGAAAACGCACTGTCCGGTCTCTTCAAGTATCATTGACAATCCTGCTCAAAGCAAGCACATATCGATTATAACCACCATCTAATATCTAAGGAAGGCTAATGTACGAGTCCTGAGAACCAGCGTGTTTCTATTCAACATGAACTTTGGCCAGACTAGAGATCCGAGAGGGCGTAATTCCTCGCCAGACATCATAAATCGAACACGGTCATAAATTTTGTTGCAGACAATTTTTTTTAAACTTTCGTTCATTAGTAACTTTTTTTAATTCTTCAAATGATATCACTGTTTTCCGTCTTTCTCAACATAAATAATATTTTTTTGCACAACGAAGAAAAAGCAAAGAAATTAACACCACTACCCAACTCCAATGGCCACCCTGAATGTGTCAGCTGCCCACCGATCTTGGGGAGTTGCAGCAAGCAGAAATACATTCTTAGCATTCGGGCAGTAAATGGAAACCTACTTGAATACATATCGAGTTGGTTTTTTTTTTAATCAAGCGCTTAATGCATCCTAAGAGCATGATCCTGCGCTTCATAAATTGCACCTCATTATTATAATGACGAAAAACATTATTAGCTGTTACTCAGTTTTCGTGCGTCTGGCATTTGTTTTGCCCATTTTAATAAGGTGCGTGAGAAATAAGTGATGTTACTGATGTAAACAGCACATTTCCGAGCAGCAGGTGAGGCACGTGAGTCAGGTGGCTTTAGGAAACCACGTGCCAATGGCTGTGCTCGGAAAAGGGATTAGAACCAGATATTGTGAACTAGTTATCTATGGCCTGCTTGCGTGCCTTATCGACGACGTTTATCTTTGACCTAATACTGATGTGTACGTGAGAGAGAGAGAGAGAGAGAGAAAGTATAACCGAGACAAAGTGAAAATGTGTGCTTGTGTGTGTGTGTGTGTGTGTGTGTGTGTGTGTGCTTGTGCTTGTGTGTGTGTGTGCGTGCGCGTGTGTGTATGTCCACGATATCGTTACTATTTATACAGTTTTTAATAATATGTTTGTATGAGCAAAATTACGATTTTCCCGTGCATTTTTGTGTAACGATCAAGTCATGTATGTCTTTCGTTTCTTTCCGAAGAAAGACAAACAAAAAAGCATCCATCTCAGTGTCTTATGTCCTCGCTTTCTACTCCCTAAGTCAACATGTCGCTATCCACGTCATCACATGTCTGACAAAATCAACTGGGAAACGAGTGGGCCGAGTGGTTAAAACGCTGTCGTCCAAAGTCGATAGTTCTCAAATTAGCCTGTTCGATACCCGTGTCACGCAGTGTACTTTTCCCCCAGTTGACCCAATTGTTGAATATGTAATTAACCTTTAGGAAGTAGAAGACGGAAAAGCAGCGAACTAGACGGACACCTCCCAATAAATAAAAAAAGAATTATGGATCCGATGCTAGTGCGGTCTCTAGCATCCTACTTCCTGATGACCGAGGTTGTGTGACGACCTTGACCTTTCTTTAACGTTTCCTGGGCTACCGCCATTAGATATTAAACATGGCGTCTGAACACCGAGAGAATGCAGTATCGTCCCATCATCATGGTAAAATCCAAGCTGATGATTTAGTCGTGCACAGCAAAGTCCGTTCTCACGATCAACGATACATTATTAATATCGTGGATTGGCCACGAAACCCCTTCGGCATCGAGATCCACTGATAGATATTGTCCTGCCTCACAAGACGGTGGTCACGTTGGGGATTAGGATACATATCGCCCAGTAAAGATAAATGAAGGCAAGCCTCACAACACACAAATTAATTAGATTATTTATTTATTTATTTATTTATTTATTTTAAAGACGACGACGAAAATTGTGACATAAAGGAGGACGAAGAACGTTTCGGACTTTACGAACAGGTCAGTATGACTGTAGGAATAATAGAGCAAAGAGAGTTACTGGTAATATCCTATCAATTAAAAATTATACTTTCGAGGTTAGAAAATACTTTAGAAGACAGTACCCTGGGAGTCTAGTTATCGGGTACGGCAGCCTCGGAGGCACCCAGAGATCTCAGATCCTGAGCTATGGGTCTGGTAGTACAACATGCGCCTCGCAGAGGTTCGCAAATCTGTTACAAGCTGAAGAAAGCAAGCAATGTCTAACATTTTAAATGTCTTTTGTGCAACAATACATTCAAAAGTTTTCCTTCTAACGAGCTTGAAGGGAAAGCTCTTAGTTATTTTATATGTGATGAATCTTTCCACCTACAAGATGTAAAATCACCACGAAGTATTTGCTCGCCAACAAACTATCAAAATCTACGATGACACCTCAGGTTTCACGAGCGGTGAGAAGCAAGCAGCTGATAATTTTCCAACAAAAAAATGTACGAGGCCATCATCTGGAATTGCATGGCAAAATCTAGGTGCTGCTTCGAGGACACAGAATGTGGAGGAGAGCTCGGTGCTTTTTAAAAAAAGAACCAAAGAAACGAAAGCTACAGTTAAACATATTACGAATAAATAATAAATTTTAAGGACGATACAGTGGGGACAGGAACAAAATTCTTGGACGAAGGAAGAGTGAACGGAAGATTTCTCTTGATTACAAAAGAGATAGATGTAGACATGATAGCTTGGAATGTAGACAGGTAGATAAATATCTCTCACACAGCAGCAAGCCCACTAACGACCTTGTCCTCATCAAGAGTGCAGAAGGGTATGTCGAGAAGCAAGGCCATAAACAAGTTTTTAAATTTCTTTCAGCCTAAAGGATATCAACGACGCTCGCTATAAGACGAAAATAGATAATTCCAGCCATAGACATTTTTTTTACTCCCTTTTTGCTTTCAGCCTCCACTAAGCACCAAACGCGGTAGAAGTGTAAGTAATTTTTCCCGCACCGTCCTTTGGGGAGATTTGCTTTTCGTCGCGGCCGTGTGTGTGTGTGTGTGTGTGTGTGTGTGTGTGTGTGTGTGTGCGTGTGTAGGAGTGTGAAAGCAACCGCTTACAGTGCCGTAGAAAGGCGAATCTCATCCCATTTCCATGGAGACGTGAGAAGAGACAAAGATAATGCAAGCGAAAGAAGTAGTCATGTAGCTTACAGGCTTCTTGGCATAAATTCTCGAAAGGTCCTGAAAAAAAAGCATAAGCCACTTTCAAGCATGGAAAGGTAATCTTCTTTAATGGCTACCTTTTTATATTTTTTTTACTTTCTTGTTTTGTTGTTGTTTTTTTGTTTCGTTTTTGTTTTGTTTGTTTTTTGCCGCCCTATACTCCTCGAGGAGCAGCAAAGAATAAACTAAACTTTGTTTTCTTCTTTTGTGTGCGAGAAACCACGTGGAAGGCGGGCAAAATTTTAATTGACTGAAGCCTGCGTGTGCGTGCATGCGTGTGTGTGTGTGTGTGTGTGTGTGTGTGTGTGTTTTGTGATTCTGTGTGCATGCGTGAGCGTTGATGTTTACCCTGTGTATGCATTCTATGAACTCTACGTGTGGTTTTGTGTATGTATGTGCATGTATGTGCATGTGTGTGTGAGGGATTGTGGAGGGGTGGAAGTGTATGGGTGGGTGACGGGTGGATGAGCGGGTATGCAAGTGTGTTCGTGATGCTCTGGTCACACGTCTTACTCTAGCCTCTTATTGACGGCGCACAGTCATCTGTCTCTCTGACCAGCTTCCCATCCGTCGTCCTAATGTTCTGAGGCATCGACGCACATCAACACCTTGTTTGCGTGAAATTGTCCCGCCATTAAGCGCGTTACAGGGGGCGCTGTGTTCTATGTCTCTCTCGTTTTCTGACACATGGCTGACTGCGGAGCAAACTAAAGCCATAAAACGAACGATAATAGCCGGGCGATGTTGACCAAAAACCCGTGACGGCACGTGCATTAAGCGGACGGAAAGAGCAGTGTAGCTGGTGTACCGCAGAACAGAGACAAGTTAAAGGCTTACTAGGAAGCAGCATTTATTTTCAACCAGCCAGGTCGGTCGCTCTGGTCTACTCGTGCTGGCGTCTTGCATGTGTCTGGAATGGAACGAGACAAACGGGTGTCAGTATTTTTTTGCTTCTCTGACCCCAGAATGTGGGAGGCCTTAAAAGCAATAAGGCTAGTTAGAGATTTCTCTCATTTAAAAATGATATTTACTACAGCTATAATTATCTTGCACTCCTAGGTTTTGCGATGATGTGGCCTTGATGACTTCATTTCGTGACTTCGTCCCTTTAGTAAATCTAGGTTAACAGTTTGGAATTGTTTTAAATTCAGCAAAGCCTTTTTCTTACCATTCACCGTAATATGTTGTATTGAGTTGTCAGCAAGTCCCGGTCTTACCTTTGTTGTATACCTCGATAAGCCTTTAAATTACAATGTTCTGTTAAACACACTGCTGCTAACGGTGATATGGAACATTTCCACATCCCCTGGAGCGAACGTGCAACGCTCACTCCCCACTTCCTAAAAGATTCGTTTGGCTATAAATACCCAAATAAATTAAAAATAAATAATAACTTATACAGAAAATCATATCAATGAAACAGTGAAACTAAAAAGCCTTTACAAAGAACTAACCGTACTCTTCATTTATCGCTAGTATAATCAGTCAACCTGGTCGGCAAGATGGTCGGATCTTCTTCTCCAGCCTCATGTTCGTGTTTGCTTACGGTTTATCAGAGGAGCATCATAATCATTAATTTAATGTCAGCCGGTTTCTCATTTACAGAAGCAGACGACAATGCATTATATGTTGCAAGCGAAGATGAAATACCAGCTGGACCTCTACACAACAGCGAACATCTGCACGAAACTTATATTGTCAAAAGATTTATGTCCACACAAAGCTATTGTCCTCACAAGTACGACTTCCACCAGAGAAACAGCAATTCAAGAACCAAACCTTTTGTCCTGAGAGACGGAGGTTTTTTTTAAAATGTTTTTTTGGTTCATCTGTAAGTGGCCTGACGATAGATAGATAGATAGATAGATAGATAGATAGATAGATAGATAGATAGATAGATAGATAGATAGATAGATAGATCCAGGCACCAGCAGGTGGGGCTGTTTACATCTGCCTCTGCAGACCCTGAATATTTTTAATATCCGTCTGTCCGTCCGTCCGTCCGTCCGTCCACACACACACACACACACACACACACACACACACACACACACACACACAAAATAAATGACACTCAACAGCAATAACCAATAACTTTCACATGCATTGTCCAAGAAAGTTCAGTTTCAAATTACAGTCACACTTACAACAACCCAATAACACCTGGACATGAAAGCTTTCAAGGATTACTGTTGGAGCCCATGACGCAGATGGAGTGACATCACGGGAGGTGTCCAATCAGAGAGTTTTGGAGAGTTTATGTTTATTTCGGTTTATTTAGGGCTTACGGTTAGGGGGTAGGGGTAGGATTTAGGGTCAGGGTTCAGGGTTTGGGTGTTGGCTGGCAAAAGCAGACGACACAACGTCGTGCGATTTGAGTACAGCCACTGATTTGCTTTGTTTGTTTGTGAAGCTCAGCCACAGAGAAAAATTATTGATTTGAGTTTAGAAGATAAAAGTAAACGATATTATCGGTGTGATAATGTAACAGTTGTGCTGTTTAAAGACGAGGCTGTTGAGCTCATTCAGTTTAGCTGGAGAACACTTGCACAGCAATGTTTCAAGATTGTGTGTGTGTGTGTGTGTGTGTGCGTGTGTGTGTGTGTGTTCGTGTGTGTGTGTGTGTGTGTATGTTTGTGTTTGACCTGCTTTAAAATTTTTGAGAGAATGTAAACAAAAAGCAAACAAACAAACACAGAGGTTTTATGGGCGAGGGAAAGAGATGTCTCGTCGAGAGATTTGTCATAGAGAACATTACCAGTGGATTTGTGTAAACTGTTACGAAGGAAAGAAGTGCAGACAGAGTAAATCAATGGACCTTTGTTTACAGAGTCAGGCCTGTCGATGGAAGAGATTTTTCTTGCGAACGTACGAGGTATTTAAGGTGAGACCTTATAACGAGTTCAGTCACGAGTTCTGTGTCTCGATCATATCATGGAAGAACTAGATGAAGTAAGCTGTGGTTAGATATTTGGAATGTAATTCTCAGATAGGGTGAAGAAGGCACAGCAGTAGAATCATATGGGAATCATTTGGAAAAAGCAAGTTTAGTAGGGGACCCTGGATGAAGGTTTATTGAGTGCAAGGGAGCTAAAGACGACGAATCTTTGAACAGATAAGATAAAAATTAAAAAAAACTGTTTAAGTTGGATGTGTAAAACAATATCGTTTGCAGCTGAGCATCTGTACCTTTTCATACCTTTAAAAACTTCAGCTTTTCGACCCCTTAAGTAAGTATCGGTACAACCTGAGAATCGAACATTTCAAAAATACTCTTCCTGGTACATTTCCTATTTTCCACAGGCATTTTAATAGCTGGCAGAAACTGATTTTGGTCTTAGCTGCAAGATCTTTGACAGCAAGGGAGAGGGAGAGTTTAGATGTGAAACAGAGACACAGATACTTATACATGTTAACAGCCTCTATCCTTTCTTCACCATAATACCATGACTCCTTTGACACAAACAATCCTCCTTTCCTAAACACGATGACTTTGGTTTTGATGAGGTTCACAGTCATCCCCCAAACCATGAGCATATTCTTTTAAAATATCAAGCTGCTTTTTGGAGCAATAGAACATGATGTCAGTACATGAACCGTGAAGAGCAGTGTTACAGTGTTACCTACCACATCTAAAAGATGAGAAGCTTGTGCAGTTTCTTCACATATTGATTCCCCCCGCCCTCACAACTTTCCTGTCTGTAGGGAAGAGGATAATTAAAATGCTTTGTATACCCTGGAGGCACAACCGCGAAACTTTAGGGTTTTATTTATTTATTTTATTTTTTTTTGCTTTTGGTAAATCCTGGAAGAGATTAAGGACATTCAACATGGGAAGTTTTTGTGCCAGTAGATTATTTTCTTCCAGTCCTCCTCCCTTCGTGTGAGGGCATATTTTCTAAAATATTAACATGGACACATGCGAGAGACACGTAGTCTCCCCAAAGGCAATAATCGACCGGTATTACCATTTTATATCCGACAGTGGATCTAATCCATCAGTAAGAAATGGGCACATCAAAAGTTTATCATTTTCAAGAAAAAAAAATTAGAAGCAAAATCTGCCCATCTTTGCACAGGATATTGTAAACCGTTTTTACTTTGTGTACACCACGTGCATTAAAAAATTGATAAGACATCGTCAAAACTCTTGTCTTAGGAGCTTTATGTATTAAAATATTGTTAATTTGGAGACCATTTTAATCTGTGTAATATGGATTTTAAAATACTTTTAAAACTTTATATTAACATTATAGAGGGCTAATATTAAAAGACATTGAGGTTGCTGCTCAGTTTATTTATCTGAGTCACTTGAATCACTTAATTTTCGTGTTAAATTATCCAGTTCTTGTTTATTTATGTTTTTTTTTTCAAATGGTGGCTAAGAAATTCTTAATACGTTTTGATTTCGTGGTACAGGTATTGCAACAGAAACAATGCAAACAATACCAGTGCTTGTGATAATTGACGATGACTGTGTAAACCGGTGCATAAGCCTCGAAGTTTGGTGCCAGGCAACATTTCCAATAGAATAAAGCCTTACAGCATCACAAATAATAAGAACAAGGCTAGCCCAAAAAATAAGATGCCAAAAAACCCTAAGCAAACAAACAAACACACAGACATACAACTTTTATCGCCTTCTTTCCTTCATTCTTCTACATTCGGGCGTATATATTGCACAAATGGAGGTATTATTACATGAAGTGAACGGTCACTATCCGTGCTGAGTAGATATGTTCTGATAAACTTCCACAGGGAGTCAAGAAAACTGAGGTCCGTGTGTTTAAACCTAACCCACTATATTAAATCTTTTAGGGTGAATATCTCTTTTCACCAGTCACACTAAGCCTGGTACTATCTTCATGATCTGGTTCTGCTTTTGAAGTTCAAATAATAAGAACCAATCTCTTGGTATTTTTCTCCCTTTTTTCATGTTCAGTGTTCAATTGTTTATTCTTTTCATCCTCAAGAGGTTATAAAGCTACTGATAAAATCCGCGTAAGAGTTTTCTCAGTAGATTAGTCCTGAGCAACACAAATTATTCATGACAAGAATTATGTATTAAAACCCAATAAAACACACGTGCGAACAAATCTCATTAACAACATAACTCACACATAAAAAAGAAGCGAGTCGCAAATATTATTGCAAAGTTTTCTACGATTACTGTTGTGACTAAATCAGTTATTTTGCTTTGGGCGGCTTTGCTCTTCTCCTGCCTCGCTCTTTCCGACATGTTTTCGTTATCGTTGTCGCTCCTTCATCTACATTCTACAACATCCACATCTTCTGTTCATCTTCCTCCTTGGCCGTTGCAGTCGTGTGTCGACTACCCCGTCTACAGCCATGGCTTCATGGTCAACGGAGGGGGAGGGGCGGTGATGCATGGATGCACACAGCGGAGGGACTGTGATCCTCTTTCACGCTCTGCTTCCGTTGAAGATACCCTGCCGGGCTTGATCTTGTGTTTTTCTCCCCATCTTTCCCAATAGACCATGAAAAATAGAACTTATTTTCACTGTGTGCTTTTTTGTACACATGTAGGGCGTTTTCATTATGATTCCTTTTCATAGATTGTGGACATGTGTCTGTGATGTGTATGTGCGTCTGTTGGGAAGGGAGGAAGTTTACCGTTTAGTAAAAATTTTAGTAGGTTTTGTCAATAATTTTGATTAAGAAAGAGTATTAGATAAATTCCTGATGATGATGATGATGATGATGATGATGATGATGATGATGATGATGATTTGTTAATTCAACAAATCTGCTACATCTGTATTAATCATGAAATTAATCTTGTAAATTAAGATTTTTACAATAATAACCGAATCTTTCTTCGCTAGGCACCTGTTGTATTCTACAAGGATGTTTTAATGGAATATTGTAGAGACACTATTTTAAATACATGATTGAAATACAAATGATATTTTAGACATTCCGTAACTGTCCTTACCTATTTGTTCAAACCACCTTTTAATAAATTAGCCATGTAGATCCCATTAAACCACTTATGTACAGAAAAGATTATTCTAGTGGATATTGATTCCAATATCTTGAAGAGTGTATAGCCGAGTAAATAAAGTTAAACGTAGGTTGCCTCTGTTCTGACATCTTTGTTAAAACCATACACATTCAACTAGATGGTTTGCTTTTATTTGACACAAATGTAAACCACATCTTCTTTAGATACTAACAGTAACAGGAAATTGAAAAGGTTGGCCTAAAATCATGTTGATCGATGTTGACTTCCTCAGCTGAAATATCAACTTGTAACATTTTTTTAGACAGTATTCAAAAGTTTCAGGCATCCATTTTTTTTACAGCTAACAGCTATTATTGTAATTATTGTCCTTTAAAATAAATAAATCAATTTTATTATTAATAGTCACCACAACATGACATATTTTAATAAAGAAAATATATCTACATAATACACATCTTTCTACACTATGTTAAATTTATTGTCTTACATAAATTTTAAACCTGGATAATGCAAGTTATGGAAGTGTAAAGTTCCATTGTGAAATACCTGTATTATCTCTTTTGGGAGGACCCTCTGTTTTTCTTAAGCTTACTTTCAAAATACATTCTGAATCCTTCCCTTCCCATTGAAGGGTCCAGTGATGGACAGCATAGCAGCTCTTTGTTTTCTGGTACGGTCCAGAAGTAATAGCTACAGAAAGGAAGCGTGGAACCCCTTCTATGGCATTTATTGACTACTTGCCACTTCTCAGTTCATCCATCTTTCTTTCTTTCTTTCTTTCTTTCTTGCCAGTGTGGTAGTTCAGGTTCGCCAATCAAGCGAGAGTGTACCGTCTCTTTGTGCAGGATGGTGTGCGGGCGAGGGTCTCGTCCTCTCGGGAGTTATCTTTCTTTCGCAGCAGACGTTGGACGCCACTTTTGACTATGTCCGCTTCGCCCTCTTCTTTTATTCCCCTTTGCCCAAAGAACTGAAGGACCGAAATGGTGCCGGAGCATATTAACGGTCATGCTTTTGATGCCCGAAAACCATGTGCCTGCTGGCGAAATTGAGGAGCAGGGTTCTTGCAGCTACACTTGGCTTGTCAAGGGCTCAATTCCCTGCTGTCTAGTTAACTCCAGTTTTATTTTGATGATTGTGGCCGTGGCAGTGTCTGAAGTAGCAAAATTCGTTACAGAAGAAGAACAAGAGGGGCAAGATAAAGACGGAAAGGAGAAAAAACAGGAGAAGTGGAAGGAAAAAATAAGAGACAACACCAGTAAGAAAAAAAGCTAGACAAAATAGAAAAAAAACACAAGATGACCGGGAAAGAGATGGAAAAGAATTATAGAGAGGAGAAGAGAAAGAAGAAAGAAAAATGAAGAGGCAAAAAAAGAAGAAGAAAGAGACAGAAAGAAAAAGGAATCAAGAAGAAGAAGAAGAAGAAGATGATGATGATGATGATGATGATGATGATGATGATGATGATTAGCTGCGACAATACATCTAGTGTGAGCGTTCTTGTCACAGGGAATTCCCCATGCGATGTATCATATATATGATTTCTACTCCAATTACTGGCGATATACAGCTGTCTCTGCCTCTCTGGACCATGTCAAATCACTGCACTAACTGTACCCCAGAACTCTCCCCCCTCTCACCCACATAACAAACTTCCTTTCAGCTGTCTTTCTGGACCACAGTTCCAGACGTCTGTTCCTAGTGGACTTAATACAAGTGTCTGGCAAAAACAGTTAACTGTGACCTCTCAGAGTGCAAAGAGGTTGTTTCGAATTAAATTTTGTCTTCAGCGACACTAACACGTTACGGGGCCAGTCGCGTTGGTCTAGTCCGTTACATCTAACCCAGTTAGTTCTAGAGCCTTCCAGTTCGTTCTAGATCCTTCCAGTTAGTTCTAGTCCTTCTAGTTAGTTCTAGATCCTTCTAGTTAGTTCTAGATCCCTCCAGTTAGTTCTAGATCCTTCCGGTTACATCTAGATCGTTCTAGTAAGTGAGCATGTGAGTGTGACTGAAAGTCACGCAGTCCAGAATGTTCAGTACGAGAGAATGCATGCGTAAAAAAATGCTTTCTAGACATTTCTTCAGACGCTGTGTACAAAGACTGAGCGCGCGCGCAAAGATTAATCGTTAGTTAATTGACGCTAGTCTCAGCTTCTGTCCCCTTTTAGCGAGCATGTCTGCTGATTCTTCTTTCGGAGATCATCGCATAAGCAAACTGGAAATAAACGTGTTTGACTTTCCACAAGGATCGTGTGAATTCCCTTATATTGAGATAATGGCAACGTCTGTTCACGGACCCACAGGCTATTGACGACGACATTAATTTTTGGGTCGTATGCATCGTCATCACCAACATCGCCTTCCAACATTTCTATCGTAACAGTTAGTTATTACTTTGTCTAAACATCGCAGTCATCACATGCTTGGTCATCGTCAGAGCCTCTAGAAAAGTCATCGTCTCAGATGTATCTGCACCCTGATCAGGACAGGAATTTAACTCAAAAGCAAACAACAACAAGCAGCAGAACCTGATGATTATAACTTGTAACCGCTCACCATATGACAGTCGAATTTCTTGCTTTAAAAGAAATTACGAACAGGACCACAAACATCGCCTGTAGAGGCATCAGAAAAACTCTACACTGGTTCAGAGACATCAACATATCACAAAACCGCTAAAGGAAAAAAGGAAATATGGTGCTAACGCGTAAAAAATAATTGAAGATTGGGACATCTAATGAATATAATGCACATCCTAAGGTAGAGTGAATGAGTGAATAAGAGAGAGAGAGAAGGAGGAAGAGTGTTTGCATTTCAGTCAGCATCTGACTTTTGTTAATTTTACCGACACCCGCGCGCGACCTCTGAAAGGTCGATAAGCAGGCCTGTCCCTGGGCGGGTGGGGTGATTGCGGATTGGTCGATGAGGCAGGACGTGAAGCGCATGCGCAGAGGCCGCTTACAAAGAGCAGCTGCAGTGAGCATGCGCTTGACTTGCCACCCAGGAACCCACAACTTCGCTGCTGATGAGAGGATTACGACAATATTAATAAACGCGCGAGGCATGGACAGTGCAAGACTTCGTGGGGTCGTGTGCTCGACATCCGCTGTGCGTCTGAGCCAAGCAACGGGGAGTCTGGCCAGAAACCGGCTGCACGAAGGGAGCGTAGGTGTGAATAGGTTGCAATGAAAGTGTGCTCGAAAGATTTAAGAGGAATTTAACGGAATTGTTTACAGGGTAGGGCAGGATTATTCTTCGTGTGCATGCGTAGGTGCGCCTTTGTTTAAGTGTTTTTTTGTGTATGCGTTTGTTTGTGCGTGTGTGCGTGTGTTGCTTGCACACCTGGTTGACAACAAAACCACCAGGAGCTACACGGATCCACGCCCTCATATTGATCAGCAGAAACTTTTCTTTTTTTGTCCAGCGGTGCAGTGACGTGGAACATATGTGCCTATAATGTCTCTGATTTAAGAGAGTCATTTACTGAGCTTCAACAAGTTCATCTTACCGCCAGCAACTGGTTTATTGAACGGTAACATCTGGAATACAGGGACTACACACGCCTGCATATTCTTACCACTAAGCACCTGATTTTTTCCTACTTATAATTTACTTATAATTTATAGGTTTGTCTCACACTTCCAAAATACTGCACACTGTCCAAACAGAATAGACAGTCAATTAGCATTTTCCCAGTTATTTTAATGGTTTAAAAACTAAAACTTTGTTTGTGTTAGCACAAGGAAGAAATTGTATCCAGAGCTGTATTCATAAGGATTTTATCAGTTCGTACACAGACGTCAATGAGCATTCTAGTCAGGAAAACGCCAAAACTTATATTATTTTAAAATAAATTCTTGTAAAAATAATTGGCCACGAGCTTTTCAAAAAATAAAGTGTCCACGATTTATAACAATCCAGCAATCAAATAAGAAAATACGCAAGTGAGATTGATGATCGCTTGTGTGTGTGTGTGTGTGTGTGTGTGTGTGTGTGTGTGTGTGTGTGTGTGTGTGTGTGTGGGTGTGGGTATGTGTATGTGTTTTCGTTATATGTTGCCTTAATGTCTTCAGAACTGAAAGGCTTTTGTCCTTTGTCCTCAATAGACAAGATTGATTGATTGATTACTTCTCTAGGAAAGTGGAATGCGAATGAAACAACTTTCTTTGGCTGTTTCCCTAAATAGATTTTTGTCGGTAAGGAACAGCTTGTCAGTTGCTTCGTCTATTAGTCCCCCTCCTACGACCTCCAGAGTGAAGGGACTAGACGTGAGTAAACAGACTACGAAAAGGTCCAACTTGCTATCTGGAGATAGCCATACTTGTTTCAAGTCCTGTTGTAAGCGGTGACAGCATGTCGGACATATCTTCAATGTCATCTTCTCTTGGGAGACAGAGTGTTGCACAGGATGGCACGAGGCCTACACGATAGAAAAAAGAAGCAAAAGAGGGGATGGAAAAAGACAGGAAGGAGGAAGCGTGACGTGGAGAAGCCATAAGGCAGTGAGCCTGGGTCTTGAAGTGAGTGGAGCCAATCAACAGGCGGGACGCTTCCCCCTGATGGACCAGTCAGTCGAGCAAAACTCGATATCGCGGACTTGTGCTGTCGAACTCTCGTCTCTGCGTGACCTTTGTTCTCAGCGGATCAAACAGGTTAGTGTGGCATGGGAGTCCGGGTAGGATGCTACCATGCTTTTTGTGTTTAAAAGTTGTCCGGTTAGTTAGGTTTAGATTGGCGGTTACTAGGTAAGCAGGCTGGTAAGATGATTGCTGATATAAGGTGGGGGGGGGGAGGAAGTCACGTGATTTGCAAATAACAACGAGCAAAGATAATCAGATGATCCTCTGTCTGCACGGCACTGAAACTTTCGTCGTTTATTTGGGGCGAAAGAGAAAAATTAGACCTGGGTGTTAACCTCACTCATGGAAAGTCCCTGAATCGAGCTGGAAAATGGAGTTTCCTTTGTTTATCTGAAGCTTGTTCTTCTGAAAGGGGCATCATACTTACTGTGCATTACCTGGAAATAACTAACAATATTACACGTCCCTTTAGATCGTTTGCTGCTGTTGCTGATAATGCTGTTCACATCTTTTGGAATGTTTTCTTCCCTTCTTTTTCTTTCAGCCACAGGTTTTCGTTTTTCTTACTTTCTTTCCTTATTGCATATTTCTGCACGTAAACTTCTCCATTCTCTTGGACTTTCTTTTCATCCCAGGGCACGTCAGTAATTTTGCAGGCTTCCACATATTCTCTAAACTTACTGTTATATGTATTACATTAACCAGAGTCAGCCTTGCTGTTTATAGATACAAGTACGGATCTGCCTATAACGGATTGCTGACAGCCAAACCCAGCGCTTGCTCGAAGTAAAGCGGCCATCAGCTTTTGCTCTCCAGTGCATGATGGTTGTTCATCCAAAAGTGAACCTACTTATAGATGTAAGCGCATACATTTTTTTCATTAGGACTTGCATTCTACGCAATTTCTGTTGAAACTTATTTTGCACTTTAAGAATAGTTCTTATGCAGTTTGCATGCACCATGCATCTTACTGAAGCACTTAGGGCTTGTCTGTGGAGGAGGGATGAGACAGATTTGGTCAAGTATCCACAAATATTCATGCACAGATCGAATACTACTACTAATAATAATAGAAGAAGTACAAGAAGAACAAGAACAACAACAAGAAGAACAAGAAGAACAACAAGAACAACAACAAGAACAACAACAAGAAGAACAAGAAGAACAAGAACAACAACAAGAAGAACAACAAGAAGAACAAGAACAAAAAGAAGTGCAGCCTGAAACTGTACGCCATTAAGCTCCACAAATATTATTTCTCGATCGAAAGCACATTTCTGACCTTTGTCCTTTTGTAGGCGTCAGTCCATCATTCGCTCTGTCTACGAGGCAAGGGAAAGAGTCTACATCCGGGTCCTCGTGAATATTTGCAAACGTTGCACGGGACCCTACACACAGCATCCCCCAGCTCATGCTCCTACGACTGTATAAAATGCCTGGCGTCTCTTAGCAACCAGTATGTTTATCGACGAAGGAAGCTCACGGAGTCTCACTCGTTCTCAGTTTCTGCTCTAACATGGCGTCACATGCTTTTAATCTCCATAAGTCTAAATATTCAAAACCAGGTTCATGTTTTTTAACCAATTCGCATTCCTTTCAATAATGAAATATAATAATAATAATAATAATAATAATAATAATAATAATAATAACGTGTAATTTATATAGCACATAATCGCGCTCACGAAGGAGCATGCTCTCAGGTCTGAGACAAGTATGAGACACTGAGAGTATCCGAAGGCCGAAAGGAAAAACAACCGTGCAGACAAGTAATTCAAGAAAAAATATAGAAGACACAAAAAGGGATCAGGGAACAAACAGTAAGAATGGAAATTGTCATAAATCTGCAGAGAAAGACAAACAGGTGGACTAGTCAATTGGCTATAACCACAACTATTGAAATCTATGTTGATCGGTGTCAGGAGTAATGCTCATGATATTACTCACCGTGTGACACAGCTTGTGGAGTTCATTTTTTCATCTAATGATTGGGTAAATCTAGTACCAGATACTACTTCTCCAAATCTGGGTGATTAACCCCCGTTCCTTCTGGAGATATCCGCTTACAAATATCCCCATGTACAGACAGCAACACCACAGACGTCAGGACTGTACAATCAACTAGAGGGAGAGTTCATACCAAAAGTTAGTTAGGCGTGTCTGTACAATCGTGACGTCACAATTTTGACCTGTCAAAGCGATCGAGGCGCGCCTGACCCGAGTCAGGTTGACATGTCAGCACGTCCTCCACCCTTCCAGCTTGTGCTTGGCTTTGTCGTCCATATTAGCCTTGACGAGCAGAAGGACCATCGTATTTGGCTTTGGGACGTCTTGAGGCTTAAACCGAAAAAAACTGGACCCCAAGAGCAGATAGCTTTTAGTTTAAATCTTCCTTCCGGCACAGAAGGTTGGATTAGTAGCTCCGAGTTCGCCAGGCAGAGCGCTGCAGTTGGCAGCAGAGTGCTACTTGCTTGCCAAGAAATCAGATGAGGACTTTCTCTACAAATGTCAATATGGATTCAATGATAGAGAGGCGGTCCAACTGTACAATCTGGCCTTGAGAGATGCACTTGCGTCAAGTAACACGGAACTTTTTGTCTCTTCTTCCACATCTGCATTAGTTCTCATAACATTCTTCCTTTTTAACAGCAACAATAATATTCTAATAATGACATTTCTCCGCTGAGCAGTTAATTAATTAATTTAAAATAAAATGTACAACTCAACGATACACAAATACACAAACATCTGGGTGGGATGGTCTTGTGGAATGAAAGAACAGTGAATAGAGAGAGCTGACCATTCAGTCTTGTTCAGTTGTGTCCTAATGTAGGAATTCAGAGTATGGACAATTCAGTCTTGTTTTGTTGTGTCCTAGTCCAGGAAATGAAAGTATGGACCATTCGGTCTTATTTTGTTATGTCTTAATCCAGGAATTCAGAGGTATGGACGAGTTTCCACACTTCACGAGCCGATTCAATGATGTTTAGTTACTAAAAACAGTTTTTTTATTGAGTGGACTTGCGGTTCAGTCATATGGGTAATGTCTACTATTAGTAAAGATGGATATCAGGTTCATACCTTTATTAATTTTTATCTTTCTTGAAGAACACAGAAGTGGACATAAGTGCAGAAGTGGTTGTGAAGAATTTAGTGAAGGTGAACTGAAATTTAAAAAAGATATAACGGCCACACGGAGGACAGCACGTGTTCGCGTTCACAAAGAAAGAGCAATCAGACAAATGGACTTTTTAATACTTTGTCTCACTTCTTTTTTATCTTATTTGCATCAAAGGCAAACATAATCCTCAAAACATATGAAGGTGTTTCAGTGGCTTAATAATTACCTCATCCGCTGATAATAATAATGATGAATAATTAAAATTTGACAAGCGTTTGTACAACTCTTACCGCCGAGTATCAACTTCAGCTACACCTGGATGAACTACTTGTTGCTTGGGTTTACTGACAAAAATTCAAACATAACATTTGTATTCACTTCACCAATTGAGGAATTTCATTTTTTAAGTCTACAATCATTATATGTTTGCTTGTTTCTTTGTTTCTTGTTAAGCCTCTGTGAAATTTGCCATGTGCTTTATTCTTCCATATTTGTTTCAATGTTAATAGGGATGGGAAGGGAAAGAGTTTATTTAAAAATTTTGATCTGTCACACACTAAAGAAAGAAAGAAAGAAAGAATTCTGATACTAAATAAAGAATAATTTATCACAATCAACTCTACTATCACAATAACTGACAGTCACAAACTATTAAACTACCACTAATCCCAAGACAGTACACATGCACGTGCCTTCATAACACAAAGACATTTGTTGAATTTAAAAGTTTTAAGTCAACATGGATTTATCCTACCATGACAGTTATTATTACTGACGTGAAACAAGCTTCACATATGGTGCCAATGAGGGTGCATGGACTAGTTTGTTCCTTTATTTTGATTTTTATTTGTACACTTATTCGTATCTTAATTACAGTAAAATGTTCAGACTGCCTCTTTCTTGCATGTGCATGTTTATAATAGAATATAAAACAATATCATGATCTTCACCGAAAAGCTTTCAGGCATACAAAAAATATTAAAGATTATTTTAAAAACAATTTAATCTATACTGATCTACATTGTTTCATAGGAACATATATGCATGCATACTATACTGAAGCACAGATATAGCTGTGAATTCCGTAAGAAGACAACAGAACAACATAATATATAATAACAAAGAAATAGTCTTTCACAGAGCAGCAAATGCACCGTTCTATTTCGTAATCATAGGAATTATGGGAACATATTGTTTAGATTGTGATTTCCACTCATCACAGTCTGCCAGCACAAGCTGCGCCGTTGACATGAGACAACATCAGACGACGAGAGACAACGACAGTCAGGGGACATCGCGACGACAACTTTCCGCTCGTCTGAAGCTGTTCATAAGTCAATGACGAGGGTGGTCACGTTCTTTGATGTGTCGCGGATACATTTTGTGTCACGTGCTCGGATGTGGTTCCAGTTCAGCATCTGATGCAAGCGTCACATCTTCTCCACAAAAAGCAGCAGACAACAGGGACCCATAACTCCGGCCCACCTCTCTACCGAAAGTCATGGCTTCCCAAATGACAAAGTGTAGTCATCGAAGTGTGAACAAATTGCCCTGGGCGTGGCTGCATAGCAAGTCGCTAAGCTTTAATTAGACCTCGAATAAAATCTTCTACAGAATCTAGCATCGTAGCTGACACAGATTGTCGAAATGTTAAGCTAACTACTAATAGAATATCAGCATTTTAGCTGACTGCCCATAGTGATCTCGAGGACTGCTCAGAGAATGTTCTAGTGGCTGAGCTGACTACACGTAAAATGCCGCCATTTTATCCGACCGTTTCGATATAAACCTGCTCCTAACGAGGTGTTGTGCACATGGACCCAAAAACTTATATGTTGGCCGCCACCATCTTTTGAAGCTTCATAGAGGGTCCTGCACGTCGACGAGCCAGTCACGTGACTCTTGACACTACAGACCACACGTGACCGAGCGTCATCCCCAGCTGCACGCATTACCCATGGCTGATGGACAATAACTGTGGATGAAACTGATAGTGAGAAGCCGACGTTAACAGTGCGAGGAACAGAAGTTGACAGTATGATGAACAAAAATTTATGAGGAATAAAAAAAAAAGTAAATACGAACAATCTAGTGAAAGGAAATGAAAGTAGAATAACGAGTAAACTCATGTTAACTCGAAAACCTTTGGTAGTAAACATCCGTGTCTTCAAAAATGTGGTTCGATTATTAAATAGACTAAGAGAACTGTTTTAACTAAGATAATCACGATACAAGAACACTCTGAGACAAAGAACTTCTCCGCGTAAATAAAAATTCACGAAACAGTTCCCACAAGTAATTTTTTTTTAACATCCACTGAAACCTTTTATTTTAAACTCAAGTACAAAAAATGATACCAGGAAGCAATGAAAGTGTTTCTCGGTGCTGTTAATCCAGATATTTTTTTGTTTACGAAAATGACACAGAAAAACCAATCGAAGTATTTCCTAGCGATATTAATCCAAGGATTTGTTTTAATAACAGAAAAAAATTGTGGTCCGAACCTGCCCTGAAGCTTCCTGACAGGGGAGAGAATGAGGACATTTCCAGTATATACGTGGGTGGAGTTGTCGCACGCAGTTTTGGGGAAGTGGGTGGGTGGGTGGTGTTGCGGGTGAGGACAAAAAGTAGGGGGAGCAACTTGGCTTCGATTCGGTGTGTGTGTGTGTGTGTGTGCGCGCGTGCAGCCCTTACACCTCCGCTCTCCTCTCTTCCTGACAGAAAAAAATAGAAGAAAAAAATTAAGGTAGCATTGCCAGCTTCATGTCTGGCAGCACTGCCGCCATCACCCCCAACCCTTTCCAACGAAGCCTGTCTATGGTTTTCAATTCTCTTACGACAGCATCGGCTGGTTTGTCACCGACCAGGCCTCTCATTTCAATTATCTATTTTTCTCTGTTCTACTTGTTTAACCTTTACGCAGGGCCAGCTCGGCAAACCCTCCTTCTGGGTCCATAATAAAGATAAGTCATAATTATTCTCCAAAACACATTGGTCATGCATTTTTTAAAATTAAAGTTATGAATTTTTACTAGAAATGTATGTGTTCTACCCGTTTTTAAAGGACCAGTAGGGAGTGATTTTTTCTTGCCATCAGGTAACGTTCAGGGAAAGATAATGAGTCTCCAAACCTAGGTGAACTCCTACTTTCATCAACGAGATACACGCTGAAAAAATCACCACACACACACACACACAGATGTCAGGGCAGTTGGATACTGTGAAGTTCTTAGCTGCTAGGAGAGCTAGAAACACGCTAATTATCAAATCATTAGAAAACAAATTTGCATCCCCACTGGTCCTTCACAAAAGTAAAAAAACAGACTGGGACACAACGTGAGCCGGAAACGTGCTCATCCCATTTATCCCGGAGGTTGAAATTTTTGAATTTGCACATGAAATTCGTGCATGTGACCTACAGCTATCTAAGGAACAAGAATTTGAAGAGACAAAAATTATTTTATTTTAATAATGGAACGTGAGGAATAATTGGGTTAAACGACATTTCTTCGATAGCATCAGCGTGCAACACATTTCACCGCAAACAGAAGTGTGTGAAACACATGCAACGCATATTAACTAAAAACAGATAATGCCAGTGATGAAACCAAAGAGAGATTCATCCCAGACATTTTACCGGAAGCTTGTATACCCAAAATTTCACCATAGACATGCATGCCAGACATGTCACTGAAAAAGGCATGTTACACTGCAAAGATGTGAACACCATAAATGTAGCCGAAACACATGTGACCGCCACACATAAAGAGGTGGCACGGGCGGAGAAAGAACCCCGTGTACGACACGAGAATCGAACCTACAGCATATAATGGACCTCCTTGACCTTTCTTATTTGCATTCATTTTTATCAACTATGTAATTGTGTTCAACTAACATTTTACATGAAGATCGTATCAAAAGTAAAATTTTCGGTGTAATTTCCCTTTGAAGGCACATGAAGGGCTATTTGGACCTGCATTTGAAACAAATCCTAGGCCTATACCTGAATTTCCTACAAAAACTCACACCGTCTCCCTTTACCCCCCCTCACCCACCATACCACTCTGTGTTGGTCGCCAGGACCAGGTATTTGTACAGTCCAGACTGAGGAACAGGTCAAACACTCGTTAAACTGAGAGTAAGGTTCGATTATTGTAAATTTTGAAATGATGTAGCGAAGGTGGAGAGAGAAATGAGAACAGGAAGATGATAATGTAGCGATGCCACATCATACGCACAGGTAAAAAAAAAAATTATAAAAAGGTTTACTCCGCTCAGACCCGAATTCTCTCTCTCTCACTCACACACACACACCCACACACCCACACACACACACATCTGTTTACCTTCAAACGCACGCTCTCTCTCTCTCTGACACACACACACACACACACATGCATACACATGCGAACGAACACACTTCCCTCTCTGCCTTTGTCGCTCTCTGTCGACTAACAACACCGCACTGGTAAGATTGCAGTAATCACGCATCTCCAGTAACAAAACATGGTTACTATAGCAGCTGGCGAGGGCTAAGCTGTCCACAGCCTCCTCCCACTGCTCTTTCCTGATCCCACATGCATGGGGTACACTTTCTGCTTTGTGCTTCTTATCCCTCCTTTTCCCTTTACCCAGTCTCTCTCCTCCTTTGCTCCTACCCTGCGGATCATCAGTCTAAGCCAGCGTGTGTGTGTGTGTGTGCATGTCGCGGGCAATTCAAGATCGAACAGATGAAAACTGCGTTCAGAGAGCGCCTCGCCCGGCTGTCCTCACATCCTCAGCGGGCGGTGTATCACGGAGGCGGAGGTAGCGTTCGCGGTCGACTGTCTTTTTTCAGCGACGACGGCTGCTTTCGGAGGCGCGGGCGGTGGTGGTGTTGAGAATCACCATCAACCCCTTCCTGTCCATCTCCCCTCCTTCCTCGTGGAGAGAGAGAGAGCATTCGAAGTTCCACCTCCTATCCCCCTACCCTCCCGCTGATTGTGATACTGCTACTACCCTCGTGCAAGCTGGCCAGCATCCTCCACTGAGGGATACAGCTACAGGGGCGACGTATCGCCTTGTTTGATCACGTTGATGCTCGTGGACCAGCTGTCGCAGCCAGTAGTAGAAAGCATGATCATCTGGTCGACACACACATACACACATTCTGAATAACACACACACACACGCACGCACACACACACACACACACCAGCACATGCGAAATGCAACACGCTCACACGCATGCACCCCCCACCCTCATCTCCCCATACACATGGAGGGCAAGGGGACATGGAAGTCGCCGCTGTGTGACCAGCCTTCAGGCCTCTCCGAGGGTCTGTCGTTGAATGTCGTTGACTGCCAACAGCAGCAACATCAGCAACAGTGGCAGCGCGTGACCTATGCTGGTCGTGTCGTTGTCGCGCGGACTTAACGGTCGGTCAGAACATCGCCTAGTGTCGAGGGCGGCGTCACTGATGACGCATCAACAAACGGCGGCGCTGTGGTGGCTGGTGTAGGAGAGAAAGGGTAGCGGGTAGCCCTATAACCACTGTTTGGTGTAATTCAATCTGCAGACGATGACACACTGAGGAGTGAGAGAAAGGTTGGAGCATCAATACATAGCTACACGGGCCTGGGGCCTGGAGGCATGCAGTTATATATATATACACACACACACACAGAGCGCGCACACACAAACCAACACGAAATGCAACACTTGTACGATACAGATACAGGCAAACAAACACACACATGCGACGTGCAACACGTATACACGCATTGGGAATACAACACCTCCCCCCACCCACCCCCCCACACACGCATACATGATGAATACAATAAGCGCACGTTACAAAACACACACACACATATATATATATATATAGTATACAACACACACACACACACACATATATATGCATGATGAATACAATACTCGCACGTTACAGAACATACACACACACATATATATATAGTATACAACACACACATATATATATGCATGATGAATACAATACACGCACGTTACAGAACATACACACACACATATATATAGTATACAACACACACATATATATATGCATGATAATTACAATACACGCACGTTACAGAACATACACACACACATATATATAGTATACAACACACACATATATATATATATGCATGATGAATACAATACACGCACGTTACAGAACATACACACACATGCATGATAAATATAATACACGCACCTTACAGAAAACACAATACCCACATGCATGATGAATACAATAAGCGCACGTGACAGAATACAACACACATATATATGCAGAATACAAAAAAACGCATACACCCATGCATGATGAATACAATACACGCGTGTTACAGAATACAACACACATGCATGATGAATACAATACGCGCACATTACAGAATACCACACACACACAAACATGCGTGATACATTCAATACACGCACGTAACAGAACACACACACGCGCACATGCACGGTGAATACAATATACGCACATTACAAAATACAACACTCACAGGCAGAATACAACACCCACATGCGAACACACACATACATCACGCAAACGCGGAATACAACACACACACACACACACACACACACACACACACACACACATACACACACACACACATGTATGGTGAATACACTACTGGAGCATTACAAATGCAACACACATATACAGACTTCAGCACACACATTGCCGACTAACACACACACACACACACACATGCATGATGAATACAATACATGCACGTTTCAGAACACACACACACACACACACACACACACAGAGACATGCGGAATACAAGATGCATGTACGCACGCACACTGCGGACCACAAACACGAGCACAGCCAGAATAACACGACGTAATTGTCCGGCAGTTTTTGTTTCTCGGGTCTTCGACCCGCTGGCAGTCCTGATCGCTGGCTGGAGCAAGCGGGCGGAAGGGAGGGGATAGAGGAGAAAGAAAGGAGGGAGAGACGGAGGGACAAGAGATGAGGGCGCGGGGAGGTGGCATGGTCTATGACGACAGCGCTGGCGCTCGTGCTAAGGGGCGTGGGGGGGAGGGGCTCCACTCGTGCTCCCGCGTTCAGCTCTGCACACACACACACATACACACACACCCTGCACGCAGCGCGTGCACTGGGGTTTAGAGTGTGGCGCTTTTCGCACCCACCGCTAGGCGTCGCTACTAGCTTCCGATCAGTGTCAACAACAACTTTAGCATCCAGCAGCCACGCGACACGCGTTGCAGCTAGTCACTCAAGGAAATATTGACAAATAAAAAAAAAAAAGCATTCGTCCGTTTCCTCCTCCACACCAAAGTGTCCTTCCAAGAGGACTGAACTCTAGAGGCAGCGTGTTTGTGTTGTCTTTCCCTCAGTTTCCAAGCCCATCTGTGTGCTTTTGAGCGGCGTCGCATGTGTGTGCGCGCGTGCGCGTGGAAGTGAACGGCAAGCGGTGTGTGGCATCTCGGACGGTTGGTGATGTTGGACAAGCCGTGTTGGTCGACCGACCGACCGACCACCCACCCAGCCAGCCAACCAACCAACCAAACAACCAACCAACCAACCAACCGATCTTGGTGATTACTTGTGACGTGTCATGAGTGATATTTCGCCAGCCGCTCGCCCCCTTTGATGTCGGGCGATGTCGTTTTCGTCTTCTCGGGCTGTCAGCGTGCCGGTGGCCAGGGATGCAGGTTGCTGCTGCCGCCGCTGCTGTTGTACGCGGAGGGCTGGCAGCACCGAACGACGCCGCTGCTGCTAAGTGTGTATGCGCTGGTGCGGTGCAAAATTACGAGTGTCGGCCAGCGGCGACAGAACCCTCGCCGCCCCTTTGCGGTGTAACGCACAGTTCTCGTCGGTGCTGCTACGGCAGAAAACAGCCTCCGCCTGGCATTGTCGTGTTCCGAGAGAAGAGGTTTCAGCGACCGTGTGTCAGGATGGCCAGTTCCTTGTAGACGAGTGAATTATTTTTTGTAAGGGGTAGGGGGGGGAGCGTACAAAACCTGATGTGCGGGTGCTCTGTGAACACTTGTTGCAGCTAGCGGCTTGATAAAGGATACCCTGATTCTGGAGGATTCAAGGTTAGTGGTTCGAGACTGTTATTATTGTTGTGATTATTATTGGTGTTTTTTCTGAACTGCATGCATAATTCAGGCTCCGCGAGTATAAAAATGCCGTTATTAAGATCGAATATCTAAGCTCGAAAGAAGGTCAGGGTTAGAGGAGGAGAGAGCGAGAAAATTAGAAGTTGAGCTGACTTGTCAAAAAATTGAAAGAGGGTGGGGAGAGGGGGGTATTCGATTTCATTCTAGGAGAGATTTTCCTGATTGATTCTGACTTTGACAGACAAGGAGGAGAGTTTGATTTCTGAAAGCAGTGGCTTGCAGGGTATGTTTTGCATTACGCAAAAGGAATATGAACAGACATCTAAGCGACATTTAGAAAACTATATTCTCATTTTTTTTTCTAGAAGGCGTTTCGGTTTTTGAGCATTCTCTTGGAAAATGTCAGTTCTTTTACCTTAATTACGGTGTAAGATTGTATTGCTACATTTTTTATAGTATAATGTTCTCGTCAGTAGTTGGTTTGAAAGCTCTGTCAAAGGCGAGGCATTACTTCTACAGACTAGGTACCGTATATGTATCAACCACATTTTTTTCGTCTATAACCAGAAGACAATACAATTTTATGGAACTGTCTGTTTTTTAGGTCCCAGGTCAGCAGCTATGCTTGCAGTCGTAGCGTGTTTCCGATAAGACACGAATAAAATAAAGATCTGAATAAAATGCATTGTCAGCTCTACACAACGGTACTCATCCCAGTGGAGGTCATGGCGAGCAGGGCATCTGCAACACCAGAACAAGGCTTTCCGACAATCAGATGAATCACTGCCGAATAACTTTCCTTAGGCACTGGTGTTATTGTAGAAATAATCATCGGTGTCGCATTGCATTCTGGTCGCTTAGCTCTCGTCGATTTGGTTCTGCTGCACTTTTCTTCGATCGACACTCGTTGTCGCATCAGTTCTCCCCGTGTGCATAGATGATCAAGTCGGACTGTGCATGGTGATGCCTATTAATAGAATGTAATAAAGCTTAATGCCTTCAAAGCGTAAGGGGTGGGGGGGAGGGAAGCGATGAGAGAAGGGGAGAGAACAGACCTCTAATAAACAGCCGTTGATATTTGCTTTGCTGAAAGTGAAGCAGGCTCGAACTTTCTGATAAATCAGAAGATTACAGTGATTCAGGCTGCGACCCTGCAGGGAGCCCATATTACAGGACGAAACATTGGCATGATGAGGGCTGAATGGTCACATGTTAAAAAAAAAACCCACTATGATTGGCTTCGAGTGCAGTGCATGAGGGTGAGCTGTGATCAGTAACTGGGAGGAAGTTACCGTTACATGCAGTTGTTACGTGCGCTTTCTTTCGGATTCGTGAAGTTAGGGGACCTTTTACTACAGGTCTCTGAGGCCACTGACCTCACCGATCTTAATTCGTGCTTTGTGAAGGCGAATAGAGGTGGCAGAGGGGTGTGAACACCCAGAGGTTAATTCAGTTTTGTACTGACGGTGTTAGAAGAATGGTCCCAGGTGTTTACTTTTACTTAAGCGCGAGATTTCAGATAAAGCTCCTCCCTGACCAACACATTTCATTTCATTTATTACTTCAACATATGACTGAACAGACCCAAGCAAACGATCTCTTTCAAACAGACTGGTTGACCTGAAGTCTTGGCCTGGCGTCTATCGGATCACGTGTATTTGGCTGGAAGATGATTTCGTGTGTTTGTTGCAAGTCAGTTATTGCAGGCAAGTCCAGTCCAACAATACACTCTTCAAAACTTTCCTCAAACGGAATAATTATTCATAGCCAACAGCTTGACATCATGGAATGTTCAGGTCACATTCCAATTAGGCGGAAGTGTTTGTCCTGTTGACCTCTCTGTTAATGAGATACGAGGTTAGTTTCACTCGACGACACGAAGGTCTTGATTGGCCATAACATGATCATCTAATTTGTGTGTGTGTAGCGGCTCCTCCCAGGCGCAGGCTGCGTGTAATTGCCCCGTGTACGGCCTGTGGACTACCCGCCACCCATCTGGCATCTTCATTTCAGATGTGGAGCCGTGGCGGCTTAGAGGGTGGTCCACTGCCAGCATCGGGAAGTTTCTATCACGAAGATATGCTGACTCGTCAGGATTTGAAGGCAGCCGCTCGTACTAGCTGGTAAGAGTAGGAAAGTAGTGGGTCGCATCGACTGGTGGGAGCTTGAAGCTGCTGACTGGTGGGAACTGGAACGGGAACTGCCTCACTTACCGGAAGTAGAAACCCCCGTTTATCTTAGCGTTCTTTATGATTGACGGAGGAGTGGGAAGCACAGTCAGAGTGGCAAGTCCCCGCTAATTCTAACAAGTCGACATTGTGGTGAAAGCTTTATGGTGACATCGATTTCGTTACGTTTATTTTGGTGAATGTGCGGAGCTATCGTTGTAAAAAAAATAATAAAAATAAATACAAACAAATCTAATACGAAGCCCTTTAGGTGAAAATAAAAGAAGCCAAAAACCGTATATGTTAAGAGAGAATAACCCAAATACTCGAGCTATCTCGTCTTACATTGTGTGCACTTATAAACTGATTAGAACTTCGATCTTTCTGGAGGTATATGTGCAATGTAAGTTTTTGGTGCCCCCCAACACCTGAAGAAGTGTGGATTGATTCCTTTTTTACGGATCGCTGGGGACGGTAAGAATTTTCTTTTTTTAAGGAAAATAATATTTCAAGATTTGTGTTAAATGGTTCTTTATTGGAAGATTATTTTGTGTGACAGTCTGGCCGGACCGTGAAAACTGTTGATATAGTGTTTGTAGTGTGGTGGTTGAGCTGTTATTACCCTGTGGTGTTCAGATATTTGTGTAACAGTGGGATTTTTTTTCTACACGTGAGGGGTCTGAAGATGCTTTCTCTTACAGTTAAAGACTGTTAAAGACTAAAGTCTCTGTACATTGTAATGGCTGGATCATCATAAACATAGCTTGCATTGTCTTTGTACAGTCTGCTTAAGATGAGTCTCAAGTTCCTCATCCCCACTCTACAGACACGAGATAGAGAGAGAGAGACGAACATGTCCAACAGCATGCGCCCCGATATTCTATTCAAATTATTTCTAAATTGCGATGAACCACTTCAAGGCTACAGCCTCAGTTCTTATGCATATACAACATAAACTCAAAGTACAGGCCCGGCCACAGGACCTGCTCTGTGATCATGTCAGTCAGCTCCACTAGAGCACACGACACAAAGACACGAGTTTCTGACTTACCACCAGACTTTTTTTTATTTCTCTACCTTCACTTCACCAGTCTCCCTTTCCTACAGAGCACCTGTATACACTAGATGATGCAGAGCAGTGATGGATGTCCATCTCTCTCCTTCCCTACCCAGAAAAAAAACAAGGCGACAGTTGACAGATAATTTCACTGAGTAGAAAACGACAGAGTTAGACGGTTATCACAGATAACAGCGGGGAATCGATAGAAGTGGACTTTGCTTGTCGATGTATGTAACACGTTTACAAGTATCAGTGTCTGATGTCAGAGCCAAAAACTGTCAGTTTCTAAAATAAGCATCGTCTTTCTTTCAATGTCCTTTTTATTAAAGTGTTTTCAGTTCACGTGTGGTGCAGGTGGTGTCGAAGGAAAAATTAGTAAAGCTCACTTGTATCGTGATATTTGTATGAAGGATAATTAATGTCCATGACACATGACACATAATGGTTTACTGTGCTACGTTCTGGGATATACTGCAACTGGTAAACACGTACGAGTGTGTGCGTGCGTGCGTGTGCGTGTGTGTGTGTGTGTGCGTATGTCCTTGTGCTTTGCTACACATAACATATTTATAGATATATAGATGTACATACTTTTATTGCGATTTATCGATACATTGGGAAATGTGAATTCACAGTCGTGTTGCTGAAAGCCTAATGCAGAAATGAAGAGGCACAAAGTTTTCTCAGCAAGCGTGAAAAGGTTTCTGATTAAAAGTATGTGCGAAGTCTGTAGCCCTTTCAACTTAAACAGGCGTTTGCATGGGAGGTCGAAAACCAACAGCATTCGCTGACAATACCTTCTGATGATAAGGAGGAGCAGACAAAATGAGTTTTAGAATAAGGTTCTGTTTGGCTTCTAGCTGTAGACATGGGAATTGCTATAAACTTGTGATGAACAGTTCGTCAAACGCTGCAGACTCAAGGTAGGGTGGGGTAGTCTTGGGCTAGGTCTGAAAAAAGAATATTCTTCCCTTTGCAAAATGCAAAATTTTGAGGAAGCAAGAAGCTGGAGGTTATAAGGGATTTCGAAATAAATACTTGGTCAGAATTTAGAGCATTAGTCCACAAAGACTCTAAGTGAGGCGCTTCATACTCTTTGTCCACTGGGAGGCAAACTAATGTGCGCTTACAACAAACATGACACTAGTTATCATTCAAGATAACTCACACAGCTCAAGGGATGACATCTAGTGTAGTTACGTTCCCCAAGAAAGATCTTCTGCATCTGAAGAATACCAAAATTATAGGACAGCAGGGGGGTAAAGTAGATGCCCGACAGTACGTCTGTTTTTAACTTTGTTAAGTATCTTAAAATGTAAAGTTTCTTTTGTAAGTCAGCTTGTAAACTATGTTTAGTATCATTTCTTTTTTATGACCAGCATGAGGGGGGGGGGAACCCAACATAGCAGTAAGCTGTCTGTGGCGAAGAGAAGAATGTGGGTTGTAATGTTGCATTTCCATCGGAAGGCAACTCTAACTCCCGATTTATGAACCACTTCATTGGTGAAGGTACCTAACCGACCGCCACAGGGGGATTTCCCGAGATATTGGGTGCTCGTAGGCATGCATAATTAGGTTAAAGGCAAGTTACAGCCGGAACGAGAAAAGAAAAACAACAAAAACCAAACATGAAGCGTAATAAGTAGAATTTATTCAAACTAAATGACATTCCCCGGGCAAGTATTAGAACAAAAAAATATTCACGTGGAAACAAAATGACCAGAGGGGAAAACCGATATTCAGCTTCCTTTTTAAGTTTTTTGGTCTTGAAAAATTCTTTTACAATATTTATCCTACATTGGATAATGTTATTGGTAAAGGAGACTGGATAAATTGCTGATTTAAGTTGGTTTACCCTGAGTGCAAAATTATGGGAGTTTAGCGGCTACACGCAGATTAATCGCAGATAGGCTAGCACACTGGGGTTACATGCTTCAAGAACACGACCCTTGAGGTCGTAGTTATGAAATGGAAGTAAGGTTAGCTACGAATAAGCATTGGGGTGAACTCTTGATGAACTTGTACTTAAAATCAGGAGTGTACCGAGGAGGCTGGTGATAGCCTAAGGTCTCTGTTTTGCCTACCAACGACAGCTATGATTGAAAACGGAGGCTGTAAGTCTTGACCGGAAGTAAATCATACCCGGGGGTAGCAATGTCTCTCTGACTCATTCACACGGCTCCTGAATAGCTAAGTACGGTGATGATAACGGCACACGTGTTAGCCTTGTCTATTTTTAGTAACCAGGACTTAGCATCAGTCACTTCTCCATCCATATACCGACAATGGCGCTACCCAGGCAGATGTCGCCACGATTCGATTCTTCACAGCCGCTGCTTACGAGAATATTACATCAAATATAAACTTCGTAATGATAATCTCATTCCAACGGTATTTATTCTTGCCTGGGAGCGGCGGTTTCAGTCTTCTTGTTGACATATCTGCCATATTCTCCAAACGATTCTGAGTTTGCTAGAACAGACAAGGCTTGGCAGGTAAAAGAGTTGCCGTATATGAGCCAAGGAAATCCAATGATTTAAACTTAAAAACGTCGTGAAAAATAGTAACCGATCTATTTTTTCAGACACCATTGGTTTGAGTAAAAAAAAAAAACAAGCTCCTAACCATGTTTACATTAACAAAGAAAGGAAAAACTAAGTATAACCAAAACTTTTCGCGTGATTACATGCAAAAAATGTCATGATTACCTGCAGTGTTCTTTCTGTGGTAATTTTAATCGGTTTTTGACTTTTGTTTGGTATTATTATGAAAATTGACACACACGGACTCAAATGCACACATAAATATAAACACATGTACACATGCGCCCGTACACTTATAAACACAAACATTTACTCACACATTCACAGTAACAGACGATTGTACGCGTGTACATACCTGCATGCAGGTTTGCCACCATGCACACACGCAAACGCACGAACACAGGAAGGAGAGAGAGAGAGAGCGAAAAAATAATCCTGGAAAAAAAGGATGCAATTAACAGACTGCCAAAAATAGATTTATCTTTATTGTTTCCATTCTGCAGCCAAGCAACAGTGCCGCAGCCTCATTCAGGATTGGTTCTCGGATGTTTTAATTTATTTCACGAAAATCGTTTTCCTCTCTCGTTTCAAAGGATATCGATTCTGTCTTGAGTGGTGACCACCATCATCTGCGGCCTGTGATGCAAGACGGTACCAGGGCGTTAGTTTGTATGTCTGTCTGGGGGGGAGAGCCATTGTTTGTCCCATTTGGATGATGGGGTGGGTGGGGGTGTGACTAGTGGTTCATGGTGGGGGGGGGGGGCTGTCGTACAGCTGTCGTGTGGTGCAACTGGTGCTGGCTCATCGATACCAGTTGGGGCCATGGTGTGGGGCACACTGCATCAGACTGTACAACGCATGCAGGGTGACTGTGATGTCTCTGTGACACACACCGTGTCATTACATCTTTGAATGAGTAAACAGTCTGTAGGATGGTGACACCCGTGGGGGTGGTGAAAAAGATTGTTGTTCGTATAAAGTCTTTAACTGGTGTAAATGTATTGTTCATTTTTACACTTATCAAACAAATGCAAAACGTCTATTTGTACTTTGCATCAGTGAAAACTTGTAGTGACGACAGACTTCTTTTGGAAGTTGTGAACTTGTGTTACTTCTATTGTTATGAATATGTACAAATCACGGGATTGTTTTTAGGTCTCTGAACGTGTGAAAAACAGATTTCTGTGTCTGAAACCGCGTATAAAAATACTGGTATTAATTGTATGTGTCTACTATAACCTGTGAATTCATAATATTACTAAGTTCTCTTATCCCACACAATCTATTCATCCTACCACAATCATTTGTAGCCGTCTTCATTTATATATTTCAGGTCTGTACAGGAGCAGTTTTTTAATGACTGGACAAGGTTTAGGGCAAAAATACTATTTCTCACAATCTGGTTGAAAAATCGTTCTTCACTACAGACATCACCACGCGCAGAAAATGAACGATACAGACATTAGTATTGTACACGGGTATGTTGATGTCAATAAGGCTATCGTGGGCAGGGACTATATGTTAATTAGGCGTACCGGTCTACAAAGGGGACCTCGTCAGTACCCTAGAACGAGGATGCTATGTGTCAGAACGAGGCCAGACTAAGTTAAGATAAAGTTTGAGACTTTTAAAGTGAACTTAAACCCATGAAAAGAGTTCAAACTGTAGTTTCCATGTCAACCACACTTGTCTGCCGTCGCATTATTCTGACGTCCTCAGGGAGCTTTACAAAGAGTTCCTCCGACCTCATCGGTGTGAGAATGCAGCTTTTGTTAGTGAAAAGCAGTCGGGCATCACATCAGTCTTGAGACGGGCGATTAACCTCTAGGTTGGGGTCCTGACTATAAATACTCGTTTGGCAAAAAGCGAACAAATGGTGTGTCGCAGCCGGCAGGTGGAGTATCGGTGAAGAGATGACCCGGCAGCCCATAGGTTCCACGAAGCAGCCCAGTTATACCGAGGATAACCGGTCATGCAAGCAGAACTACCCCTCCTCCACCCCCCCCCACCCCCAGAAAAACCCGATATTGATTCGTAAAAGTCACAAGTACAATTCTGACCTTAGCGCACGTGCATGGGATGTGGAAAGTCACCATTAGTCGTCTGATGCGTCTGCGGAGAGATATAAAGATAAAAAGATTGACATTGTTGACTATGGTCTGTAGCAGCAAATGTTCTCTTGTCCCAAGCTTACTGTAATATTTCGATAAGGGACAGACTAGAATGAACAAAAAAGGAGGTGGTTGAGAAATTGTATTGTTTGTGGATACGCGTAAATAATACTATTATATTAATGTTGTTAAAGGCTGAACAGAGTGCAGTGTTTTTTGTCAGACGTTAATTCTACTTCAAATCCGAAGCTCAGCAGCTGTCTTTGAAATTACTAGCAATGTTTGTAGAGGAAAGGTCAAAACCTTTGACATTATGGAGGTACATATTGTCCCCGGCTTAAGATGGCTCGATGATTTTCCATGCTGTGAAAGTGATACACATTTAGTAGAGATACAAAGCAGGTTTGTATTTTTGAACACTTTGTGGCATGCATTGGGATGTGAGGACGCTGAACCAAACAGGAAAGTTAGCACAGACCCTCCCAGGTATGCATCTACACCGACGATCTTCTTGGAATTACATAAGCACGTTCGACAGGCCAGGAAAATTCTTTCTGATTTGGGGAACAATCTTTAACCGAAGTAAACTCACTCATTTGAAAACATTGCACTCTGTCACGTTGCCTTTAAGAGAACCTGAATCAGGTAGTTTTTTTATCATCAGTAAAATAAGAAAGGAGAAGCAGAAGAAGTAGAACAAAGAAAAAGAAACGGCGAAATAGACAAAAATGAAAGTGTGTGTGTGTGTGTGGGGGAGGAAGAATAAGTAAAAGGAAGAGAATTATTAATGGAAGTACAATTAGTAAAATAGAAGTACAAGAAGTAAAAGAAGCAATAGAAGAAATGGAATAAATAAAATTAGATATGGAAGTAGAAGACGTCCAGAAAAAGAATCGTCAGCACTTGATTAAAAGTGTCACTGTCGATTAAGACAAATTATGGATATTGCCATCTTGCACTGAACTAAATTCACTCAATTAAAATCATTGCACGTGGCTACGTCATCTTTAATCGGGAAGTAGTAATAAATGAAGAAAGAAAGAGAAGAATCCAGAGAAGATGAAGTAGAAGACGAAGTATGAGAAGTAGTAGACGTAAATCAGTGAAAGACGGAATAGAAAGTAAAAGAAATAGTGGCAGTAAAAGAAATGAAAGAAGTAAGGGAAGTAGAAGTAGCAGAAGACTAAAAGAAGTAGGTAAAGTAAAAGAAGATGAAATAGAAGTAAAAACTTAAAGCCAGCAGAAGAAGAAGAAACATCAGCGCTTGCTAGCGACAGCTGTCAGTAGAGCTCGACATTCAAATTAAAATGAACTGCATCAATAAACCCACAGACCGCAACCACGGGTTTTATTCCTTATTTCCCCAGTGATTGTTGTACTGCAATAAAAAGCAGTCCTGGGATTACTTACAAACTAGCAAGATGTCTCCTCCTCAGTTCTATTCCCATGCACAGCAGACGTTTCTTTTTCATGTTCTTTTTTTTTTTTTTTTTACACAGTCGACCAGAATCTTGCTGCTTGTCTTTTACGCAGTGAAGTTATGGTGAATGCAACATAAAACATTTTCTGAGGGCTAAACAAATAATGTCTTGAAACCCCATTTCATTCCTTTTTTGTCGTTATTTTTAGAGTTATGTCCCCGTCCTTTCTATCATTACATCATTATCCAACGCGTTTGCGTTCGCGTTGGCGCGTGCGTAAGGACTTATTCTTAGGTGTTGGCAAAGGTGACTGAAAACAGATTTGCATTTTTTTTAACACCCTGTGGCATGCGTTGGAATGTGAGAACACTGAACCAAACAGGAAAGTTAGAACAGACCCCCCACCCCCCAAAAAATGCATCTATACCGACTTGATCTTATTGGAATTACAGAAGCACGTTGGACAGGCCAAGGAAAGGGAACTCTTGCAAATGGTGACACTATTTTGTGGGCTGGAGGGAACGAGACCAACACAGAGAAGGGGTTGCAATGATTATTCCAAAAGAACACAAGAACTCCATGTTAGAATGGAAGCCAATTAGCGAACGCCTGCCAGGCATAACTCCAGATTCATCAAGCTTTCCTTCATGACCTGCTATGTACCTACAGATGATGCGGAGAAAAGGGACAAAGAAATGTTCTACAACAGCTTACAGTCAGCAATAATAGTAAATGAAGATTTCAATGCTAGAGTAGGCAGCATGAACGAATAAAGAAAAAAACATGGGAAAGAAAGGTATAGGGTATATTACTGACAATGGCAGCAGACTGTACGATTTTTGTGAAGGAAATGATCTTGTAATTGGAGAAACAATTTTTCAGCATAAGAAGATTCACAAAGTGACTTGTAAGTCACGTGATGGCTGGACAGAGGTTCAGACAGACCACATTATCATTAATGGCAAATTAAGGCACACACTTCAAGGTGTCAACAAAGGGAGACAGAGGTGGTGACCATAACTTGCTCATCGGCAAACTTGCTCCCAAGCTTAGAAAAGCTAAGGTGGGAGAACAAAGACATCCACGCTTTGACATGGATCAACTTAAAGACTCAGCAGTTCAGGAGAAATTCATCATAGCGTAAAAAAATCAGTTCATCGTCCTAACAAATGACACCGAAATGACAATTGCCAGCTTTAACCAAGCAATAAAAGAAGTGGCTAAGCAGAAAATCCGCAATAGAAAAACACTAAAAGAGAGGTCGATCTCCATGGAAAGAGATAAAATACCAGTTGCTCGGCAGAAATTCTCCACGCCTAAAAGAGAAGCTGGCGAAAGAAAGACAAGGAAGTGAAGAAGGGCGCTAGAAGAGATAAAAAAAGTTTGTAGAAAAACCTAGCTATAAGAGCCAAAAGTAGCTGCGGGAAGACAAGACATGAACGTGGGTTACAAGATCACAAAAAGGATAGCAGGAAGTAGTAGTGACAGTCAAACCTATCTTAAAACGCAAGATTGGAACATAATCACTGAAAAAAAGTAAGAAATTAGAGGGATAGAAGGACCACTTCAGCACTCAACTGACCAAGGCCTCCAGTACTAGCCAATATTCCAGAAAGTCCAGAAAACCTGGACTTAAACCTGAGCCCCATCACCATTACTGAAGTAAAGGGAGTCATCCAACAACAAAAAATGACGAAGCACCAAACCATCAAATGTTAAAATGGAAGTAGAA
Organism: Marisa cornuarietis; assembly: GCA_004794655.1. Taxonomy (NCBI): domain Eukaryota; kingdom Metazoa; phylum Mollusca; class Gastropoda; order Architaenioglossa; family Ampullariidae; genus Marisa; species Marisa cornuarietis. Next base: position 2,455,068 of record SMMW01000627.1, on the reverse strand, counting down.
GAAATAGTAAAGCAGCTTTGCAATATCGTCCAGAAAATATGGTATGGGATACTGAAGAAACACCAGATGAATGTAAAAGGCATTATCTTCAAACTGCCAGAGAAAGGTGACTTAGGAGACTTCAACAACTGGCAAGGCATAACCCTGTTATCACAAACAAGCAAACTCTTCAGTAGAAACATTTGGAAGAGGCTCACCATCATCAGGCAAGAACAAACAGGCTTTTGAAGGAAGGTCATGTAGTGATCAAATCTTCCCCGTAAGACAGTCATTATGGAAAATCATGCGTCACTAAGGAATACCACAAAAATAGTAAATGAAATAAAAGCACTATATAAAGACTTTCACTGTCAGATGGTTTGTAGCAACAGCAAGCTAATGAACAACTTCAACATTAAAACTGGTTTCAGAGATGAAGTCTCACGCCGTTCCTATTTAGACTGGCCATGGACTGACTTATGAAACAAACAGCAGAAGACAAGTGAAGAGGAATCCGTTGGACACTTACATCTTTACTGGAAGACTTAGGTTATTCGCAGGAAAAGATCAACAATCTGACCCAATCTGCATGAAAAATAGGACTTAAAGTAAACACAGGCAAAACAAAAGACATGAGACAGAATGCCAAGTCAACAGAACTTATCACAATTGATGACAAAAAAGTAGAGAAAGTTCAAGCATTTACATACCTTGTAAGTCTAGTAACAACAGATGGAGATACAGAAAAGGATTTAAAGAACAGACTCATCAAAGCAAATCAAGTCTTTGCCGTGCTAAAAAAATGAAAGTCCAAAGCTCTTAAGGAGAACACTATATTAAGAATCTTCAGGAGCAATGTCCTTTCGGTCTTTCTCTATGGAAGTGGGTGCTGGAAGATATCAGCAAAAATCAGGCAGAAACTAGAGACCTTTCAAACCAAATATCAGAAAAAATCTACAATATATTCTAGTCTAACACAATTACTAATGAAGAAATCCTTACAAGAAAGGGCCAGCTGTATAAATATGACAACCATAATCCAAAAAAGAAGATGGAAATGGCTAGGGCATGTGTGCAGAATAAAACCAGAGGAACCACCCATAATAGCCCTTCATTGGACAGCTGTTAGCAAGAGGAAGCGTGGTCGGCCAAAAGAAACATGGCGAAGATCATCAGAGAGAGAGAGAGAGAGAAAAATAACTAAAGGACCAGAAACTGTCCTGGAAGAGCATGGTTAAACTTGGTGCTGACAGAAACAAATGGAGGTCTTCAGTGGATGCCTTACGTACCACTTTGGGTACGAAGAAGACTAAGTAAGTAAGCGTGGCATGCGTGTGAGCAAAGCCGTCACGTGATCTTCAGTCACCCTACATTAACACTACAACAGAGGGAATCATGCAATAATCTGCCAATGTCCAGTTAGTCAATATTTATTAGAAGTGACAAATTGTTGAATCTATTCTCGTCTTTCAATTCACCCATCCTTCGATCTACTTACCGTTTTTTTCCGAGCTATCTTTATTTCTCCATTCCTCTTCCGTACATCTAGACATTGTCGAGTGGCATCAGCATGAACCTCAGATCAATCATGAAGAAACATCAATCATTTTCCTATTCCTATTGGTCATTCGCTCTGCCCTTCCACCTTTTTGGGTCCCACTTTCTTTTACTCCACGTGTGTTAGTCTTTCTGTCTTAGATCGCCGTTTTTTCTGTCTTCCAGGTTTTCATCACGCATGCAGTAATCGTAGTGAATATTTCCCAAGTTTTCTTTTTTGGAAACCATGCTACACTATGAAGCGACAACTCTTTTCTTAGACTATTTGTGTTTGTTCTTCTTTTTGGCATTTGAAGGAACTGGGGGGTAAGAGAGATGTTAAAAGGGGATTCAGATTGACTTGAATACTGTGACAAATACAATTATGCATGCAAAGGTCATTGACCTCTGGTCCATTTCGTTATCTTCGTTTCCTGGTTTAAAACGCAGCATCGTTCAGGACACCGTGTCACTCTCCTGCCGCACTCACAATGCAATTTAATCTTGGAGAAGGAAATGGTGCTTCATCAGGCTTCTCATGCTTGTTGGTAGCCTTGCAGGAAGTTGCAGTTCCCTGTAACCGTGGGGTCGTTTAAAACACATGGGGTTTCTTTCATTTAGTGGCTTCCACCAGCATTGAACATCGTCTACGGAAAGCTTCCGTTCGGCCTTGACTCCCCGAAGAAGGGTCAACCAAATGCAGTGTCTTGTTTCCTTTGCAGGGTTGGAGTGGGGAGTACGATAATGGATTTTGTTGTCGTCGTTCTGCCTACACTTTACTAAAACTATTTTGAGTTTTGGTTTTAACATCTTTACGAGTTGATGCGATTATCAGTTAATGGTTAGTGTATTTGCTTTGCGTGTCAAGAGGACATTAAAAAAAGAGATGCCTGTTTGTATTTAGTTACATTTCTCCGAAATCTTTTTAAAAAGTTGGATGCACCTATACATACAGCGAGAGGAATCCAACCGAAAGACAGATTTTGACGAAGGATGACATCTTCTTCCGGGTATTGCCTCCTACTTTGCTCGACTAGACGTTTTTTCATTCATCGTTCTTTAAGTTCTTCATACCCGGGTCGTTGTTCTCATTCAAGCGCGACACCAGAAGGAAAAATACACGCAAAAAAACAAACAAACAAGTTTTCGAGCTTTTTAGACGTCGACATTCACAAAAACAGACTGTACCTATGATGAAATGTTAAAGAAGAAAAGCAGTGATGTCGTAAAGATACAGCCATTGCAAGAGCTGAGAATATTTATTATCTGCACGTGTCAATAGCCTATACATGGCTTCAGGGATTTGATATCCTTTTGTGCCCAGCTAGACCGATATTTGATGTTTGAACAACAACAACAATAATCACTGTAATTATAATCCTGACTGCATATGTTTACATATGTTTAAATAACTGGCCAGAGTCTCCACGTTTAACATTATCAAGCTGAGCTTAAGGAATCCCAAAGTAAAAGCTGAGAGGGGGAAAAGGTTTGGGAAAATTTAATTCTCTCTCACTCACACACACACACACACACACACACACACACACACACACACACACACACACACACACGCTGCAGACATTTTAATAATTTGGAACGACTTACAAGGGGAAAAATACTCTTCGCTCATATTTCGAAAATTAATTTCAATAGGAAGCAAAATTTTTAAAGCAGTATGAAATGTTGGCTCCGCACACTCCAATATGCTTAAAGGTAATCCAATATATAATAATCTCAGCGCATAGGTACACAGCAAGGAGCTGTCGACGTTGGAGAAGCTGTGGTGAGTTTAAGAGTCGAGAGTTTGCTCTCTAGCACTCGACGCCTCTGCGCTTCATGAATGTGCATCCACAATGGCGATGGATAACTGCCGTAATTTTGTAACATCTCGACAGCTGGGTATAGTCGCAGCTATTTTTCCCAACAACAATAGAGATCGGGGAAGATCAAATGCACAATACACCTACAAAAGTCTCGCACGGCTTAGCCCACCCGGCTACAAGTCATAGTTCACTGATAAAGGTCAATTCCGCTTCATAAATACCTCCGGTCTCAGTAGCTATATTGAGGGATAGTGTGACGATAAGAAAGCAGACAATTCTTATCTTAGAACCTCGCGAAGCTTTACAAGGAAACTGTGAGGGCGGTTGGATGCCTCAAAAGTGAAAGGCAAGTGAACTGGCAGGTTGAACTTAAATGTAAGATACTGGCTTAAATGATAGATACCGAGGTTGTAAATTTCTAATTTTTTATTGTTTGTTTGTTACATACCTTTACTTACTTTCAAAACTGTATGGTACAGTCACTAGATCAATGCAGCTATCGTTTAGACGATAACATTTAGGAGGCTGATGAGGAATGAGTTACTGCGACCAGGAGATTTTTTTGGTTTTTTTTTTTTTGCTTTCATACTCCAGGGGCGTTAGCAAATCGAAAAATACAGATAAGTTGCCAGTAATACTCCTGCTCGTTCGATGTAATTTGTGCGGTGTATGTCAATGTACAGCTGTAACATATGATACATGCTAATAAGGCCAGGACGTTAACCTTTCATAGTTTTAAACAGATGGTGTCATACAAACATACTGTGTGCGTGTGTGTATGTGTGTGTGTGTGAAAAACCATTTAATATCATTAATTAATTCTTTTGAAGTTGTTTTCCTACGACTCAGTCAACTGAACTGAGAGCTGTCTCTCCTGTCTTGGCTCTTGGTCGCACTATTTGCAATCAGCAGCTCGGCTGTTTTTCTGAGCTTAAAACCTTAACTATGATTAAAGTATCCACATCTGTCAGTCATCTGCTTTCCTTGCATTAATATGTTCACGCAGCTTAACTCCACGCAATATTTGTTCTTTAACACAATAAAGGAAACAATATCCCTTAGAGACACATGTATCATGATCTCGCCTTTTGCACTCGTTTCAAAGTAATTCTCTTTTCTTCAAGCACAGATTTTGACATTACAAGAATCTCGGCTGTAGGAACTCGAGCATTGAACTTTTGTTTGAGACGAGTTTTTCTCGGTGTGTTCCCACGTGTATATATATTTTTTGTCCAGACATTGATTGATTACGACTGTTCTAAACTAAAGAAATCTCAAAAAAAATTTAATCGAAACCACCAGAGGGAGAGTTCAGTAGGGGAGTGAGCTACACGTGAGATGAAAGTAGGTCTCAAGTAATATGGCTGCCTTTTGATGTAGCTGCTTTATACTCTACAAAAGCGTAAATCCTTTTTTTTAAATCAATGGTTGTACTTATTACAAGATAGTATACGACTAAGATTATCTTAATATTTCATATTATTTCTTAATATTTCAACTCCACCGCGCCCAGCCTTCTCACCTTTACCTCCTGGGCATTGCTTACCCCACCTGCCAGGTCCTCAACTGTTCCAGAGTAATAAAATATTGCTAAATAAATATTATTAATAAATATTGTTACATTTTATTTGCAGGTTTTAGTTGTTGTACTCGCCGTTTTGTCGTGGGTGTTGTTATGTCCATGATCTCACTCTCTCTCTCTCAGTGTGTATCACACTTTACAGAGTTTAAGTTGTATTAATTAAATGTGTTAAAAATGTATTAACATCAGGGGCTGGTTTGTCATCTTAAAATCTTGTCGCTTAAGCTTGGTTTAGTTGTAAAAAATGCAGCTTACCAATTCTCTTGTATTTCTCATGCAGATGATCGTGCTTATAAATTAGGCACAGTATGTATTTTCTAATTATAAGTGAATTTCTCAGAGTATGTATCAGAAAATGTTTCAGTGCATTCATACCTTCATTTCTCACTGCCTTTGTAATAACCATGAAATCTGTTCTCAACAAACACGATGACATGAAGCTGATATCGACGAACTTGATGACTCAGTCGGCCAATGACGGCTCATCATGGGCCCTTATCCTCACCCTCATCGTAACCAGCAAACATTCCGCCATCATTATTGCATTGCCTCCTCCTTTTTCGATGCTGCTTGTTAATAACTGGGATAACTGCTGGATTCGAAAAGGTCAGCGAGAGCTAGCAACCACTTCCAGGTGACATGATAGAGTGCTGTGTGCTGTTATTCCGTTGGGTATGAGTGGCTTTGCGCTGTCGTACGTACAGGAAAACATGTGATTCGAGAAAAGGGGAGGTACAAAACAAAATCGAAATCGAATCTCGCAAAGTATAAATGGAAAAGACATTCCGAGAATTCGCGACAGAGAAAGATAGAGAAAGAGAGAGAGAGAGAGGGGGAGGGATTCAGTCCCTTGTTTTCCGTTTTCTGTAGTTTGTCTGTCGGCAGTCGGCGAGGTGCCGGTCCTGGCGGCCATTGATCGCTGGAGCTCCGGGTTCCCAAAATTCCTGTTTTCCGGCCTGGAATTCTGGGTCTGATCCTAACATTGCGGTGTTGTGGAGTGAGAATGAGGGAAAATGGAAACTGAGATTATGGTGCAGATTGTCTTCAGCTCTATTGCCTGAACCGTCGGCGCGAGCTTTAGCGACCTGCTCCTGTGCCACATCGATATGTGTCAGTAGAGACAGGTGCTGCAGTCTTCCATCTATACATGGCATAGTAGTCACAGACAGTGTAGAGCCAAACCTATACACGGCATTTCAGTAGAGACAGATGTATGCTTGCTTCATGCACGCCGGTCTCAGTGGGTCGCATCCCATGTCGGAATAACTGTGGGTTTGTTTGTGTATGTGTGTAAATCTGTATGTATGACTGTGTGTATGACTGTATGTATGACTGTATGTATGTGTGTCATCCAAAATATTCTTTGCAGCAGGATGCTTCAGTGGGTTCTTGCATTCCTAATAATCATAGTAGGGTGTGACAGCGTTTTTTCCGCTTAACCCTCTTCCTACACTTAACCACCCCTCGCTAAGACTGTTGACGTCATCATACTGATCGAGAGAGAAAATCAATAAACATGCAAATTCTGCCCTGGAGGCATGCAAATCATGCCCCAAAGATGGAGACGAAATGTTGTGTCCCTTATAAGGGAGTCTGGTGCGTACCCCAATAATCTGTTTCTTAGTCTTCGCTTCCAGCATTTTTCATTTTTGTCTTTATTTGTCCGTGTGTCCTTCTGTCTTTCGCATCAGTAGTTACTACCTCTTGACAAAGTAATTAATTAATGACGATGGTGAGGTTGTCGATGAATCATCCATCGGGTTATCGGGGATCTAGTGACCTGGGAGGTAGCTATCTCCGGAAAAAAACCTGGCGCAATGTTGTATGGACGGGAACTATTCTAAGGTTCCCAGGATAGTATAAGATATGGAGTTACCACCACAGGAAGTAAGTGTGTGTGTGAGAGAGACAATGACAATGACAATGACAATTCTTTATTAACGAGAGGTAAATAAGCGAAGAGGTGCTTTTTTCATTCAGAGAGAGAGAGAGAAGGGTGTAGGAGGAATGCAGTAGTGAATTGTGCAATGCATGTGCAGCCCATGTACGAGAAGCCTCAGCCACCGAGCACATTTCTAGACCGGCCAGACTAGTTCTTGTTCAGATCGCGGTTTGCTGTGACATCATTTGTACGGGTGGGCGGAGTCGACCTACTCCACTCTCCTTAGGTTTCCTGTCCGGTGCAAAAACTAACAGGGGTGAGCAGAAGTCCACAAAGGCGCACATGTTTGTGAGTGTGTGCCTGCGGAATGTTTGTGTGTGTGTGTGTGTGTGTGTGTGTGTGTCTATGTGTATGTGTGTTTGTGTGTGTATGTGCCTGTGTGTGTGTGTGTGTGTGTGCGCGCGCGCGTGCTTGTGTCTGTGTGTATGTGTTTCTGTGTGTGAGTGTATAAGCGGCTGTGAGTATGTGTGGGTCTACGTGTGCCTGTTCGCTCCCGTGCGTGCACGTTCATCCGCACGAGTGTTAGTATTTCCAGTAAGTTCCTCATTCCTTCTCCCAAAGTCCCTTCCTCCTCCACCCAAACGTGTAGACGCACACGCACACACACACACACACACACACACACACTCGCAAATAGGTGGGCTGTGTGCGTGTCTTCTGCATAAACCAGAATCAAATTCCTTTCCACCCCTCTACCAAGAACCTCCATGGAGACAGGTACCCCGCTCATTGCTCCTGTATCTAGACCCATCAGGCAACGCGTCTCGACAAAGCCTCGAGGGAATCACCAGCGTGCACCAAATCGGATTGCATTTGTCGCTTTGTGTTGTCGACGGAGCACCTTCTTAATCAGACCTGTATTTTCTGCCCAGCACTGCCGTCTTTACAACCCTCTGCTGTTTTGGGGCCTGAAAGCGGAAGGTCGAAAGATACTGTGTTATACTGTTTTATGCTGTCTTCTGGAATCAAGGATTGATATAGAACACATTTTTGTGGGGCCTCTTGAACGTTGAATTATTCCACGTGTATTTTGTTCTTAAAGACATAGTGGGGTACAACAGCTTTAAAGATACAGTAGGGTGCAATTTTTATGATTATTTAAAACTCAGTGCAAAATACTGTTTTCCCAGATCTGGTTAATATCCCTCTCTCGTTCTCGAGGTACACGCCTACAAACATCACGATGCGCAGACAGAAGTCAACAATGTCAGGCTTGTAAATGAGATGTCTACTATGTACAGTCTTCAATGGGACAGCTAGGATCAGGCGTTGATAAGGTTGTATCAATATAGTAGCATGACATCATGTCTTCTTTCTGTACAGGTATATCCGCCAAATACAAATCTAAACTAATCAAATTAAGTTTTGGTGATGGATGTATGGGTAGGTGAGCAGGTGGATGGATGTGAACATATACCCATGTTAACAGATATATATATATATATATGAGAAGTGCTAACTGTTGCACCGCTGGACCCCCCCCCCCTAACCCACAGCGACAGGCTCATCCATGAACCCTCGTCCCATATAGATCAGAGATAAAATAAAAATAATTAAAAGAAATGGTTGTCCAAAAAGGATAAGCAAATTTAATAATCTGCCATTGTACAATTTGTTATAATTAGCTATCAATTTATTGTAATTAGCTACTAATTTACTATCATTTGCTACTAATTTGCTATACTTAATTACTAATTTCCAAACTTTTAACGAATAATCCGCTTTCTTCTTCAATCACCGTCGTCATCTATGTAAATGGTCCAGTGGGTGGTGGCTTGTTAACACGGTTAGAATCGGGTGTCTTGGGTTCAAATTTCGTCTCAGACACGTTGTTTATTGCTCGCATGCTACTGTGCAGTGATTTAACCTTAGTTTTTGGGTGGGGGTCACAAAGAGGACATGATCGTAACATTGTCTTGTAATATAGATGGACATGCTTACCTAGCAGGCCGTTAACATACTCTCAGCTCTTCCCTGGTTGGCGACATCCTTCAACATTCGATGTCTCATTGCATCTCGAGTTAGGAGAATGCCTACGTTCTGCGAATTAACGCCTTTTAAGAAACTAAACCTATTCATGTGAAAATTTTCTTTAATGGTTTGTTTGTATAGGAGGTGACTTCGTCAAGAAAAAACAAACAAACATGCAGATTTAGAGTTTAAGACACAGTGTGGATAAACGGATTTAGAGGCAATAATGTGGTTGGGATAAACAGATTTTTGAGGAATGACGCAGTCTCACATCCCCGGATGCGGAGAAAATGGCATGCCTGTGTGAACTTAGAGCAGTGTGCGATTTTCTTCCATTTCCTCGTTTCCGGCATGTCGCCCAACTTCACTCAACATCGCGCAAACCGTTGCCATGGTGATAAAAGAGAGCGGCGAACGGCGAATTCAAATGTTTGTATTTTATCAATATCCTGCGAAGCCAAAAAAAAAACCGCTTTAAAAGACATCTGCTAGGGTCGTCTGTTATTAAATAAAATTTTACACAAAACCTTTCGAGGTCGCGAAGAAAACTAGACACTTCCTGATGCGCGCGCACTCTCTCTTTCTCTCTCTCTCTCTCTGTCTCACACACAGTCTCTCTCTCTTTCTCTCTGTTAGCTTCTTAATCATCAAATTAATAGTTAGAACCTTTGTTAAACTTTTAATTCTAAAAACGATGCAATTACTATTTTTCCGTGTCTGCTGCTGAATTTGTTTGGTCTCCTACATTTAATGGTGTTCTGTGTTCTGAGTAAACGTTTTGTTTCATAGAAGGAATTTTTTTCTAATTAAATATATTAATTATCTATTACATTGTAACACTGCTTCCGGTGTTTAACATATAATCTCAAGATGAAGAGTATGTCGAGTAATCAAGAGACAGTAATTTGAACTGGTCTGAAGGGATCAAAAATTAATTAACAAATGTTCTGCAACTAATCGAGAGAAGAAGATCCGTCCATCTGAGTTCTGGACACGAAGCAGACGTGAAATTGTTTAGTCTATTAAGTCTCTCTCTCTCTCTAGCCACTGCATGGGTAGCCTTCCTTTACTTTCTTCTCCGATTGCCTTGTTTGTGGACAGGTCTCGTCGGTTATTCTATGATTATTCGCGACTGGACGCAACTAAAATATCTACTTTCTCATTAGTCTGTAAGCTGATGTGCCTTGTGGTGATCACGTGCGACGGTAATCTCTTTAAGTATTAGCATCTAACACACAAGACTTTACCTGTTCTTTGAATACTACAACTCATGTACATTTTAGCCATAATTTCACGGTATCTTCTTTCCTTTTTTTGTTGACCATTCTCATGCTAACCTTTCCTTCACTTCCCTTAAGCACCCGCAGCTTCTCGAATTTTCAAAGTTTGAAATCAAAATTTTTGTTCCTGTAGCCATGGTAACGTTTCGACACTTCCCTTTAAAACCTCTCTTGTGTCATTATATTACGGAGAAAAACAGCTTTTAGAAAATTTTGTCTGATACGATGAATATGGTATTTGAAACGAGCGGAATGCGTTCCTCCTTTTTGCTTTTAGAGCTCTGTTCTTCTGTTTCCGGAAATAAATATTATTGTGTATACCGGAAGAACTGTTTTTAATTCTTGAATTAGCAATGTGATCGTGCAGTGGTGTTGCTAGAAGGGGCAGGACATCGCATTTACCGTAGCTGTCTGTCGGCGAGTGCACCAACATGGAACACTCCGCCATGGAGCTTCATTAACAATTGATATCGCTTGCTCGCATTGGCACAAATGAAGGAATCTGAAATCTGAAATCATTAGACCAGTGAGGATATGGCGTGTGGACATCCCGTCAGCCTTTTTTTGACGCGCTCGAGAGCTGAGCATTATTTATGGGGGACCTCTGAAGAATTTGAGGGAAGGAAAAGAGAAAAGCACTTAAACACTTCCGGTCCGCAAACACTCGTTGTGAATTTGAATTTTGCATGGTCTTGCGGATAAGCAAATTAGGGAAAAGCTCGTTTCCGGCTGTTTAATCCAGTCGTACTTGTATTGCTCAGCCAGTCATAGCAAAGCTGTTTAGAACCGAAGAGGCTATAACCCTGCTCTGACAAAAAGTGGATGGAGGATGCGGGTTGGGTGCATTCGCTGCTGTGCCCGGCAGATGGTTGGAGTGAGTTGTAATTTGGAGGCTTGTCCGCGCAGAATTGATGTCTCTTGTCATTCGCTCCACCCTATTATCCTCACTTCGGGGCGGATAACTGTAGTGTTTGGAGGAGGGTGGTTTTTGCTTCAAATCTCAAACATTGCTGCTAGTAACCTCTCCTTGCTTTTTTTCCTGATCGCAACGGTTCGTTGTTCATTTGTCTTTCTGCTGGACGTTGGTTCTGACTTAGTTTCCTTGTAGCTTGTTTTTCCTTCTTGTAATTTGTGTTTGCGTATTATTCGTCTTTTTTGTTTGTTTGATTGATTTTGTTTTTTTTTGTTTTGTTTTATTATTATTTGTTTGGTCTTGTCTTGTTTGTTTGTTGTTTATCTGTTTTTTGGTTGTGTTTTTGGTCTTTTGTTTTGTATTATGAGCAACAAGAATTATTCATCGGGTCATGGAAGTTTAAAGTGGTACTGCGCAATAAGGGATTACATTATCATAAAACATTATTGAACGGTAGTATTCACAGACAGGAAAATAACCCAATGTTGGCATACTTGATTCTATACATGTGTCTTTCATTGAGACGATATCAAAGACCAGTCGGTTCTGACCTCTGTAGCGAGGCTTAAGCTGATAAAGACAGTTTTTGAATATAGTGCAGCCCCCGTTACCCGACTCCCCCATTCAGAAACAGGATGAAGCAACACCTGCAATTGAGGATAACTGTCAGCGATAAGCTTGGGTGTGGTCCGCGACAAGCTGCTCCATTCGCAGTGCAGTATTTTTAGTTCCACAAAAAAGGGCACTGGAGCGAGAAGTCCGTAGCAATTTCCTAACACGTCGATTGCACGACAAAGTCGAGTCACGTGATATATTATCTAACGAAGAAATCGTCCGTTAACGTCATCCCGCGGGCATGCAAAATGCTGATGAACACCTGGAACCGGGTGCACAGTGGCGCTAACTCGATGCTAACTTTCTAGCAGTCAGCTAGAAAGTTTGTGAAATATTAGGCCGACGCGTGAAGAATCAGCGAACTATTTAGCAGTCTAAAATGTTCGTTATCGGAATTAACCAGATAAATCACTCTACCAGCTAGGAATGCCACCAGCCATGGATCAGCACCCACCGAATCAAGAAGGAGCTATCAATCTGTCAATCATTACAGTGTCCGGACTGGGTGAGTTCTCTTGTATTGTCAAATTACGATGTAGGCTCTACTCCTGGTGGTGCTATTTGCAACCATACTTCCTCCTGGAATAAAAACTTTGGTTTCTCGGAAGCTGTTCACAGTGTCGATGAAGCAACACCTGCGGATCGCACCTGGCTCCTGGCTCCTGGACCTCACTTCACGCCTGCATGTGTATTAGTGTAGCGCATACTCATACTCGTAAGGAGGATGCTCGTAGCGCTTAAGAACAAGAGTGACGGACAACATACGAGGCACAGAAGAACAAACAACTGTTCTTTAAAACCCTGTTCCTTTATCTGCATATCCTAAAGGGTGTTAGTAAAATTGTCTTGTATTGTCCCAGTTCCGAAGAAAGCTTCTGCTCAGCATCTCAATTACTTTAGACCAGTGGCCATCACATCGCTTTTATGAAAGTATTGGAGACAATCATCAAAGCACTGATTCTAAAACACACTAACAAATGTATTGATCCCTTGCCATTTGCATACGAATTGTTTATCCTCAATACTTTGCTAAATCACTTGGAGAATCCACAATCCCGTGCACGACTGTTATTTACTGACTTCTGATCGGCTTTCAACACCATTCAACCACATATCCTATATAGAAGACTCCTTTACAAGTTTTCTCTTGACCATCAGGTAGTGTCATGGATCATTCACTTTTTGTTTGACAGGCAGCAACGAGTACTTGTCAATGGCACTTATTGGGACTCCATCACAACGTGCACCGGCTCCCCCAAGGCTGTGTTTTATCCCCGCTTCTGTTTATTCTGTATATCAGCAGTTGTCACAGTAACCATGAGGGTCAAAATCTGGTCAAATCTGGTCTTTGATTTTCGTCGGAATTCTCTACCACGTCCCTTAAGTGTCATCCAAGACAAGGAGGTGGAAATTGTTCATGCTTTTAAATACCTGTGCACCATCTTCGATAGGAGACTTCGCTGGGATTCCAACACTCAAGCTGTCGTTAAGAAGGGTCAACAGCGCCTCTTCCTTCTCCGGAAGCTGAAGTCTTTGTCTCCTAGCGATTTATCCAGATCTTTTATAGATCGCACATAGAGAGCGTGCTGTCCTCGTTTATCTGTTTTTACAACAGTTTATCGGTGAAGGACAAGAGCAGCTTACATTGTGTTGTATCCACCTGCTCCAAAGTCACTGGGACAGCCCAGAGTGCTCTTCAGACTTTGTATCACAGGCAGAAACTTCTGAAAGTATCTGAAATCCTTCGTGATGGCAGGCATGTCCTGTCGGGAGGATTTTTCCCATCGGGCCGCCAATTCTGTCTACCTGCATACAGGACCAACAGACTGAGACTGTCCTTCGTTGTTTCGGCCGTGCGACTTCTGAATGTTACTGTGTGATAATGAATACAGCTGTCTAAAAAATGAATACTCAAGACTGTTTGGCGGATATGGATAGAATATGGTATTGTTTTGCGCTTTCATCTCAAGCTGTCCCGAATAGCCCTCTGTGATAAATAAAGTGTTATCAATGATCGACAGAGAGCGGCCTGACGAATGTGAAATAAAAGAAAATACCTGACGTTTGATAGCTGATGCTCATACCAAAAGTTAGATGGATACGATCAGCTCTTTCGATTTTCTGGGATAGTCATAGACAGTAACAGGAGCAGGGACAGTGAATAGTACAAAAAGGCTGCTGTGCCAATTTTTGTAGAAGCACGAGGGTTGAGGTGGTCGAAGGACGATATCGTGCACACACGTTGTGCTGTGGAGGAGAGAAAAAGTTCCCGGCTAGTCTGACCTGTAATAGGTGGATTACAGCCTCGACGTGAATACCAGACACCAGCTGGCGCCCATATTTATCACGCAAAGGGAGGCAGCTGAGCGCAGGCAAACACAGACCACAAACGACACTTCATTTATTTACGGAGGGGCTTCGATCGCACGTGAGAAAAGCGCGACGTGCACGTCACACCTACCGAGGCTTCGCTGTTCCAGACGAGGACGGTTGCTCGCCCTTCGTTCTGATCCCAAGTTATCCCTTTCGGTAAATATCAGACTGGTTTCCATGTAAACGTCCAGTGATGGATCAAAGGACATTTGTTTGACTGCATTCATCCGGGCTACACGCTTGCCATCCGTTCTGCCAGAGTCACAGCAGTTCGTGGTTCCTTTAGTGCACGGGAAACGCGGTGTGTACGGGACTAATGTATAACGGTCTTCCTGGGAGATTGATTGGTCACCCTCTTCCCTCCCTCTGCGTGTACATGTGTGTGTGTGTGTGTGCGTGCGTGTGTGTGTGTGTGTGTGTGCGTGAGAAAAAGAAAGTGTGTCAGATTCATCACGCAAAGCGAGGACTGTAAGAAGGTTCTGAGCTGCAGATGCATTATTGCTGAACAGAGCGGGCGCTTACCTGTAAAAACATCAAAGCAATGACGTGTCCGAAAATAACGGCGACTTTGTAAGACACGCTTAACGCTTACCTACCTGCGAATAGAGTCTTTGTGGCTGGTTGGTTTGTTTAAGAAGAAAGTGCTTCCACCTTGAGGCGATTTTAGGGAGAGGAAAGATGGAGAAGATGGAATACACAGACGGCGAGCCCTATGAGCAGGTGTCACAAGAAGAGTGTCCCGAGACGAGAGCCGAACTCTTTCAAGATCATGTTTAGTGGTAGATAAAAACGCATTATTCAACATTATTATCAGTAAGTTTTATTAAAGACATTTTAGGTTACAATGCACTTAAGAAACTGTACATCCGTTTGAAATCGTTCTATTCTTTTAATTCTAATGAAATTTCTTCTTCGTCCGACACCTGTTAGACATATAGTGTAAGGATCTACAGGCGATGTAAGCAAGGCTACGTGCATAAGCTAACAAGGCAAACGGTATTAAGCTTATTATAGATAAACCATAACACCTTGTCAAAGAAACTACTTCTGACTTAGTAGTATACTTTCCTCTGACCATATTCTGCTTTACTAGCGCACAGTTTGAACTTAGTTGACTTTACCATTTTCTACCTACTAACACACAGTTTGACTGAGGTAGGTAGCCTCAGCATATTCTACATTTTAAAAGTGAAGATGGGTAATCGGAGGCAACTCCTACCAGCAACATTCGCATACATGACACGACGACGATCATCACAACCTGAAAACCATTCTCACTGTTCAGCATGACCCTTGACCTCTCGTAACATCCCTCTCCAGGTGTCTTACAGTCATAATAAACCAGCAAAGTCGTCTGTATCATAATAACAGATCCTAATACTACAAATTTAGGCTGGAAGGCGAGGCAAACCTGATGAAGAACAAATTAGAGTGAGGAATCGTGTTCTATTTTAAGTTGTTTTTACTTTCATGGATCTCTTTCTGCGTCCAAAGAAAAAAGACCAATAAATCGCTCTCAATCGATAAAATCGCAAAATGAGCTTAAAAAAAAAAGAAAAATATCATCTTATATAACTTTCACCCGCTGCTAAAGTTTAAGAATATAAGCGGATTTTTCTATTTTATTTCTCCTCTTTTTATTGTCTTTATGAGTTTCTTTTCCTTATTCAGCTCAACATAATTTTAAAAACATGAACTAATGGCATAAACTTTCCATGTTTTGAAAACTGTTTTTTTTCTCTCTTCTTCTTCTTCTCTCTCTCTCTCTCACACACACACACACACACAACCTTCTACTTTGCCGTGATACAGCTTTAGTTGCTGGCTCAGCGCAAAACACCAATCACCCCTCTCCCCCGCATTTCTCTACTCTCCTCTTCCCTGCTTTCTCATACCCTTACAAAAAACATGATAGAGAAACATGCAATAAGCATCCCAAGACCAGCCATGCATGTCTGGAGCTCAGGGAACACAAGAGGAGGCGAATAACTATGGCTGCTGTATTGAAGTTGCCGCCTCTCTTATCCCGTTAGTTGATGTCAGCAAACGAGAAGCGCGCAGGTGACGGGTGTTCATGAACCATAATGAAGTTTCATCTTTCAAAACCATTTTTGTTTGTCGTATATATATGTTGTACTATGTGTCTTTTATATGAAGCATGTTATACAAATACTTTATTACAGCCTAGTGAGAAAACCCTCGCTAGATTACCTCGATTTGTAAAGTTATTCCATGTAAAGTTATGAACATGTGAGAGAGAAAGATTTTATACACATATATGAGGATATGAGTGAGTATATGTGTGTATCTGACAGGTAAGAATGTGAAGGGCAGAAACATCACATGACGAAAGTTGATCCATTGTTAACATGTGTTAATATGCTGTAGATTATTTGATTACAGACGCAGATATACATTAATGAGCTACAAGAAGAAAAGAATGATACAGACAATTAGTTTTTAATAAATTAGCTGTTATGAACGACTAATGAAATATGTGTGTGTTTGTGTTGTGTTGTGTGTGTGTGTGTGTGTGTGTGTGTGTGTGAGAGAGAGAGAGAGATCTTGGTCAGGAATGTGTGTGAATATGTATCTGTATACTTTTTGAATATCTCAGTACAACATACAGTCTGAAGATTAATAAAGAATCTTGAAATCTTAAAGCTAAAACATTTAAAAAAAATAGGAGCTGCTCTGCATTTGAGAAAAATGCCCTCGTGTATGACTGGCGTATCTCCACAGCTATAATGATGCCTTTTCATTTAGGCCAGTGGCAGCAGGTGGTTTTATAATTAATGGAAAGACCATAACTGCTTAATGAATGGCACGTGGCAAATCAACACAGAAAGTGGGTCACAGGAGTCAGTAGTGGGAGAGATGGTGGGAGGTTGCAGGCACAAAGGCCGTCCTGTACGCCAGGTACACACGTGTATCGACCATCGCGCACGCGCGCACGCACACACGAGCTTAAACAGCAGCCGCACGCATGTATAGCCAGACATACTGTGAGAAAGTATTGTGTACACAGGTATCTCAAGACAAATTGTAAAGTACAGGGTTGTGAGCGAGGATTGTGCACACACGTATAGTCAGCTATACAGTACACCATTGTAAACTTGTATTGTGCACACAGATATACTGTAATGATTGTGAGAGGATTGTGTACATACATACAGTCACAAACAGTACACAATCGACCATGAGGATTGTGTGTATATATAAATATAACAACATCGACTAGAGAGAATATTGTGTATACATACAGTCAGGCATACTGTACAGTACAGAGTTGTAAGAAAGGATTGTGCACTCTTCTGTAAACATACATCGTACAGTCAGGATTGTGAGAGGATTGTATGCAATGTTGTAAGAAAGGATTGTGAACTCATATATAAGCATACATCGTACAGTCAGGATTGTGAGAGGATTGTATGCAATGTTGTAAAAAAGGATTGTGAACTCCTATATAAGCATACATCGTACAGTCATGATCGTGAGAGGATTGTATACAGTGTTGTTAGAAAGGATTGTGAACTCATGTATAAGTATACATCGTACAGTCAGGATTGTGAGAGGATTGTATGCAATGTTGTGAGAAAGGATTGTGAACTCCTGTATAAGCATACATCGTATAGTCAGGATTGTGAGAGGATTGTATGCAATGTTGTGAGAAAGGAATATAAACTCCTGTTTAAGCATACATCGTACAATCAGGATTGTGAGAGGATTGTATGCAGTGTTGTGAGAAAGAATTGTGAGCTCCTGTATAAGCATACATCGTACAGTCAGGATTGTTAGAGGATTGTATGCAATGTTGTGAGAAAGGATTATGAACTCCTGTATAAGCATACATCGTACATTCGGGATTGTGAGAGGATTGTACGTTGTTTAAGTGAGTACTTGTACGATTGTACACAAACACAGAACATAGTGTGTGCTGTACACGCATGCACAAATCCACATACACACAGACATACAATCTCTCTCTCTCACACACACACACACTGGTCAGAATGCTAATGATGGTCAGCCATCGTCACAGCAATAGATTTCCCGATCACCTAGATGCTTGCAGTGCAGTGCAATGTATCCATTTACCTGTTGGTGTAATCACATATTTTTATCTCGCCAGATGGCGGCGACTTTTGTAGGTGAGGACAAATCAGACACATTCTTTTTTCCCTATAAAATGTGCATAAAACTTACCTCTTAAGTGTAAAAAAATATAAAAATTTAATGACAATTAACTCTTTGACGATGTTGTGCGAATAATTTGATTCCTGTATATGTAATCTGTGACATATAATAGTTCAAATAATGGTCCACTGTCAGACGAGAAGGTCTCACACATTCACGTGCAGATTGGAAATCACTACATGCTTATACATAATGCACAATGGATGAGCACGCAGGCTCAGATATCCGGGGGATGGGGCGAGAGGGGGAACGAAGGAAAAAAAGAAAGAAAAAAGAAAACCCATAGTATACTATTTATATATTTGTAAATTTATTTGCTTTGCGGGTTGACATTCGTGTGCACACGGTCTCTGTTCCGTGGGAGGGAGAGGAAAGGGTGGCGATCAACAAAGGAAACAATTATTTAGGCCGCACGTTGTCTTGTCGTTTTGTCGATATCGCTGATAATTATGGTTTTGTGAATCTCCCGTGCAGGTATACGTTTTCTTGTCCAGTCGACAGGTGCAGCCGACTGTATTTTTTGAGATTGGTTGGAGAACCGGTATTTATGGATAGATCTACCTGTAAAGTTCACATGTCCTTGGTCCTTTTCAGTAGCCTTGTCAGCAATAAAGTTTTTGTGTACTGTATTAGATAACTGCCAGTAATTAATACTCCCGTGTTAATTATGCTATTGGTCCATTGTAGAGGTTTTCTTTTATCTTCTATTAAAAAACTAATTGTGCGATAGGAGATAAAAAAAAAATGGTTCCATAATCACAACTCTTGTTGGAGCATCATATTAACGGCCACAGTAAGATTAGTTTCACACATAGTAACGACGCCACGAAAACAGCACTGGCCTACACAGTGGACACCAAAAAAAACAAAAAACAATCTAATAAAAATTCAAAAATTGCGGAGAACCGCCTAGCTCAAGCCTGCTAGGCGAGGGGACGCCACTCCAACTCAGGTAATCATATCACAAGACCAACATACGTGATCCTTTTTTTAAATTGATGTTTTACGCCGATCCAGCAACTAAGGCTATATCACGGCAAGGCAGCCTGTCCTGTAAACAGATGCCACATGCAGAGAAAGAACAGCGTGCCCGAGACGAGAATTGAACCCAGAACAGCCAACCTTCACTGTATTGGTGACAGCCGCTAACTGGACCGCCCCATACAGTAATCCTATCACTACGTGATTCTGAATACAGTAAGTTTATTACTATACAAAATGCCTAACCTGGATAAGCAAGCTTATTACTAGACCGAACTATAGGATTCAATATACAGTAAGCTTATTACTAGACCGAACTATAGGATTCTATATACAACAAGCTTATTACTAGACCAAGCTACACTGGATAGTGTAAGTTTACTACTAGACCAAACTACGTGACTTGGTTACAGTAACCTTATTTTCAGACCGAAATACGTTATCCTAGATGAAACAGCTTATCACTAGGCTGAAATCGATGTTTTCAGATGCAAAACCATTATAGCCAGAGCGCAATATGCAATTCTTGATGCAATGAGGTTGTCCCTTGATTAAATTGCTTCATTCTAGATGCAATAAGCTTATGTGACAGTTCACGCAAGTTACAGAGCTTCCTGTATTTCATTACACCTATCCCATTCACGAACACGGACGCACGCACACACACACACACACACACAGACACTCGATTGCACATGCACACACGCGCGCATCCACACGTACACATGCACACATTCACACGCGCGCAAACGTACCCACACCCGCACACGCGCGCCGATTTATCCTTGCATACCCCTGGTAAAGTGGGTCCTTCAATCAACCTACAGAGGACATCACGTGTCTCTAGAGACCTGCTTCAAAAGCGTTACAGGAATCGATGCACCGCAGGTCGAGCCAGCAGCTGACACCCGAGGTAGTCGCCATGATAAGCCCAGGAACAGAGCTATCATTCCTCTCTCTCTCTGTGTGTGTGTGTGTGTGTGTGTGTGTGTGTGTGTGTGTGTGTGTGACGAACGTCTGTTCTGTTATTTAAACAAGCAGCCAGGATCATTTTAAAGACCTGTTGCAGTCGTGCAAGACTGGATTTATGTATGATATACTGGGGTTCACGTGCACACGATGTCGTCCGGTCGGAAAGCTCGTCACAATGCTTCTACCTCGAAAAAGGAGCATGTTACAGCAACAGCTGTTGCTGCCATAGCATGAATGTCCATCAGCCTTAACTCAAGCGAAGCAGCAAATAAAACAGTTATAAAGAATGGTGAACGCAGTAGATGTGGTATAGACATCAAGACATTTGAGAGAAAGAGGTACAGGAGGCTGCTTTCTAACAAAATACTCGTGCCTTGGACTTACCCGGGACGATGGCTTGCCCTCGCTTCATAAATACGACCCCTCCTGGGTAAATGTTACTGACAGACCGCGGTGTCCATCAAACACTCCAGATTGGTGAGTGTTACTGACTGCAGTATAACTCATGTCCACCAACTTTGTGTTATTCTCTGACCGCATTTTTACTCATGTCCACCAACTTTGTGTTATTCTCTGACCGCATTTTTACTCATGTCCACCAACTTTGTGTTATTCTCTGACCGCATTTTTACTCATGTCCACCATTTTTGTAAGTGTTACTCACTGACCGAACCACCCGTCATCTCCATCAAAAGTTGGCAGAGGAATGCTTTGAAAAGGCATTAAGTGTGTGTTAGACATTTGTCCATCAACAAGAATGTAAAGAGACCAACTGGCTGTGTCTTTCTTTGTCTGTCTGTCTGTCTGTCTGTCTGTCTCTCTGTTTTCATCCGCTGCTTTCATACAAACGCATGAATGGTTACAAACACACAAATATAGATATGCATGAGTGACACATTATATACAGTTATTTTGTTTTGCGTTCCTGTTGTAATGCTGTGTACTGGCTTCAAGAATAACAAAGTCTTGACTCATCATGTTATAAGATAATTATTCCAAATTTTAGAGTAATTATGCTGTGTGGCACGTGGACAAAGGCGATGACATATGGATATGGACTACTGGGATTAAGAAACGAGAAAATAAGAAAGTGAAGCAATATCCAGTCATTATGACACAACAGCTGCCTTCTTTTGCCCGGGTAAATATTCATCAAGGGAGAGTATTTTCACGGAGTGGATGCACGCTGCTTCCGCTGTCATTCTATCATTGGAAACTTTTTTCTTTTTTTATTTCTTTCCGTTTTTTCTTTGCTTCTTTACGCAGTCTGTTTCCGCATCAGGATGTCCTTCCCTGATCTAAAAGCAAAATGACAGGAAATAGCTGTAATACGCTGCGCTTACAGTTACCTCCCTTTCTCCCCTCCAGTTGCATGAGAGACTCTTTGGGCGACATGACTATTTGCATAAAGGAGGGAGAAGTAGCACCCATTTTGACATTGTTCTTCCTTCAGGGCTTTAACTTCCATTTCTTCTTTACATCGTTGACCGTTTTTGCAGCAGGGTTATAATTAACTTTTAATATCCAGTGATTTAGCTTCATTTGCTTTTTTTTAAAAAATGGTAACACGATAATATCAGAATGTGGCTAATCAAGAATGTGTTTGTTTTTTCCAAAGAGTATTTGATGTGAATGTAAGGGCAACGTCAACCATTAATTAATAAGTTTGCTTGGGGAACAAAATTATTCTCTAACTGTGTAGTAGAATAAGTTTTTTTTCTATTAACTTAGCTGGTTTTTCAACAGTCGTGTAAATGACATGTTGTCATGACGATAAAATCTTTCATCTTTTCTGGGAATGAAACAATGGAAGTATAAGAACATTCACCCGGGTCGTATTTGCTCAGTCCGTGGACCTGTTACTAAGGGGTAGATAAGTGGCTGTCTCAGCGCTTCTCCAGTTAAAGAAGACATTGAAGAAAATGGAGTGTAGTTTGACACACAAACACCCAAACCTATCTTGGTCAAGTTTTCACTCCTTTATACACTCATTCACATCTATATTACATCTCTCTATCTCTGCCCTTTAACCAGTCATGGGGCTTAGGGGACATGATGATATGCAGCAATGGTGAAGGCGCACCAGAGAGGCCTCTCCTGCACCCTTTCAGTAGGTCTCCTATCTATCTAGTCGTACACAAATATAGTCGGCTGTGAGGATTTTTGACTATTTGTGAGTCTTACATGAATAATTAAATAAGAATTTTTCCGAGTCTTATACCCCACCGTAGAAAATTGCAAACGACGTGCATATACTATAAACTGTAAAGAAAACAAAAAGTGTTTAATAAATCATTAACACATTGAATGTATAGATTACTAATTTATTTGCTATACATATTGTATTGTTTTACATCTTTGTGTGTTAATCACGATGTTAGTTAGATTCTGTGTCATCATCAGCATAAATAGCTAAGATTTTGGAGGTGGTGTGGGGGGTGCTAGAGTTAATCACAACTTTTCCACCTTCGATCATTTGTAGTTGACATCAGTCAACGACCTCTCGTGCGCCCCCACGGAACATGCGACCTGTAAAATGTTATCCAAGCGACACAACGATGGTAGCACTGCTGACAGCTTGCACGGAAGGAGAGCAGAAGTCTGTTCTCGTTTTTCTGCATTGAAAAGGCATACAACGATTGAAATTCGTCGTGAGATGAGAGTTTAATACGGCGATGCATGTTTATCACTCCAGCGAGGAGGACCGTTTAGACATGGAGCGCATGATGTCAAACAGTCGGGGGAAAAAATGTGACACATTCTGGCTTCAAGGTGGTGCACGCCACCGAAAGGTTTAAAGAATATTATTATTCTCCAAGGATTTTTAAATCATTTAAGCGCTTAAACATGTGCAATGACGGAAATGTAAAGAGCACAGCGAGTCACACACTTTGGTAAAGATTTGGTAAACATATTTTCAAGAAATCATGCACAATAAAAAAAGTTTAAAGTTCCCAGTTAAATCCCCTCATCTATCTATCTATCTATCTATCTATCTATCTATCTATCTATCTATCTATCTATCTATCTATCTATCTATCGTTTGTGTTTGTATGTTTGCGTGCTTGTCCTTGCGTACGTACACGAGTCATTTCCTTTTCTTCCCTGTTATTTCCAATTGGCTGGCTGGTTGATTGGATGGACCAATACTGTTCTTCTGATCAGAGATTGATATTTACCCTGAGACGAGATTCGAACCCGTACCTTACAATTTGAGTGGTGACAAGCGAGAAGGGTACTACAGCGCTGACGGACCGACCTCAATTCCTTCCATGCTGCGGCACCCTCTCCTCCCACCCGCCTTCCACCTCTTTGTTTGATTATCAAAGGGGTAGCTAGCAAACAATATCACCATACGACATAATAAAATAGCCATTGCATTTTAGAGACTCAGTGTGACAAGCTACGCTGTTACAAGCGTGACAAGACAATGGGCAAGACATGATGTGACATGATATGTAGGGGGGCAAGGTAAGTATGACAAGACGATGTGACTAGTGTGTGACAAGTGTCACAAGACATTTTGCGATATGTAACAAAAATATGACAAGAAAAAATGTGAAAAGATACAGTGTAACAAGACATCCTCCGACATTATACATGTAGCAAAACCATGTGACAAGTCACAACATTACAAGGTAAAAGTGACAAGACAAATGTGACAAGTGTGACAATTCACAACGCGAAAGAAGACTGTGACAAGACACACTGTGACAAAATTTGATACGACGGGATGTGACTGACTATCGTGGTGAGACAAGTGGGACAAGACACGATGTAACACGACACAATGTAAGAACTGTGACCGGACACCACGTGACAAGATAGTCCACAGGTCGATGTATGGCGGAAATCGTACGAGCATGGTGCCAACGTGACAAAAGCTAATTATCATGCCCTCACACCGGGTCCTCGCAGGCATGGTGGAGCTCGTCTCCATGTTTCTGGAAGAGAGGCAGGAGTCAGGATGTAATGACTGGGGCTGCACGCGCAACATTAGCTTCAGACACTTGAGAGGCCTCGCTCGCAAAGCTCATTCCTCCTCCCTTTCATCTTCCCTCCTACCCCACGTTCGCTAATGCTGGGTGGATCACGTGACACTGCGAGCGCACAGTGCTAATGCTGCGCGGAGCACGTCACAGAAAGAAAGAGAATAATGGAAAGAGAAAACGGGAGAGCGAACAAACAAGTAAAGGCATGTACAAAAACAGGAGCAAACTAAGAGAAAATGAGAGAGAAAAAAAAAACACCCACAGAGATCAATGTTTCAGTAGCATTATTTAAGAGAAAGGATGCTAGGATTAGCATTATTTAATGGGCATAGGGATGCTTGCACGGATAAATAGAGTGACACGGAGCACGCATCACCCGCCTACTCGGAAGCATATTTCAATGTGGAAATCTTTTATTATCCTCTAAATCTAGGGATGGGTCACAGCTGTCGGTCAACCGGACCTTTCCTCCCTTCTAAATTGCTTGGCTGCCGATCTTCCTTAGAGCAAGGCTTAGCTTATGTTTGCCAAAACTTTATGTATCCTCCAAATGTTAATCGGGACATTGTAACCACGCGCTTCTGGAATGAGTTATCCTTTTCTATTGGAAGTACAGGTCCTGCTTTTTCAATGTCCCCACTCACAACTGGGGGTGGCTAAACATCATCCCTGTCCCACTGATTTTAATTAGTCTTATGTTTACAACTTGCCTCGCGTCTATTCTTGCTGGAAGACATTGCCGACGATGTTTAATTTAGTCCACATTGTTTCCTTCAGTTCGGACTCGCACTAGTCTATTTTTGTAGCAGATGGCTATAATATTTGTATTGTAGCAGATGTGTGTAGCATTGGCAGCAATCACTGAGTGATCACATTCATCCTGGCGCTCTATAACGCCCGCAGAAAAGAGGGGAGAAAAGGAAAAATATTATTTATTCTTAATTACTTCTGCATTGAGATCTATTGATCCATTTCCTGACTACAAAGAATTATTGACACCGTTGCTTGGAAAAATTTCTGTTTCATTGTCGATTTTTAATAGGTTCTTTTTACTCATGAAGAATTGTGTATTGGATACTGAACACTACTCATTCACATGAGTGATATCATGTTTGTCACGCCTGCCGGTCAAATTAAAACAGAAGAAAGACATGATAACGGGGTAGGAACCAATCACACATGGTTGCTTGTTTCCTATGTGACAAGACACAACTTTTTTCGCGACTGTATAAAATTTTGTGGGCAAGGAGGGTGTATGAAATATTGTAGCTCCTGACCTCGCACCAACTGCACGTGAAAAACTGTTGCCCTGTTGAAAACACTTTCCCGAGAACACTTGCTCGAGAACACTATAACGAGACACATCCTCAAGAACACTTTGTCGATAACACTTACAAATCACATTTTCGAGAAGACTTTCTTAAAAAGCCTTTTGGAAGAAGAATTTGGAAAAAAAACCACTTTCACGAAAACACTTTCGCCATAGTGGTATCATGAGGACACCTTATCAATAACATTTTTCTCAAGAACATTAATAAAATACTACTTTGTCGAGAACACTTACAGCGCTAATGGTTTTTTTTACCGGAAGTATTGACAGTTGTATTATAATAAATACTATCATAAATATTATAATGAATGTATCCTTTTTGGAATATACAAGGAAACATTTTATCTCTTTAAAAAATATTCAGAAATGTTAAAGAATTTTCAGGTTTGGTAACAGTTGTTCAGAAATATCACACCGGCTTAGAGTGTACAGTCTGCAAACCGTGTGTAACATATAGCGTCATGTCAGACAGTATCATCCTACAACATCATGTCAGATAGTATAATCCTACAACACCATGACAGTGTAATTCTACAACATTATGTCAGTGTAATCCTACAACATCATGTCAGACAATATAATCCCACGACATCATGTCAGAGAGCATAATCCTACAACATCATGTCAGACAGCATAAGCCTAAAACATCATGTCAGACAGTATAATCCTACAACATCATGTCAGACAGCATAATTCTACAACATCATGTCAGACAGTATAAACCTACAACATCATGTCAGACAGTATAATCCTACATCATGTCAGACAGCATAATCCTACAACATCATATCAGACAGCATAATCCTACAGCATCATGTCAGACACGATTGTTTGTGTTTGTGCCTGTTTATGTGTGTGAGAAGGTGCATTTGATGCTACTTTAAAGGTGTGTTCTCAGACACGTATGTGTGTGTGTGTGAGTGAGTGAAAGCACGCGCGTTTTATTGTGGTGCGAAAAGGCGCTATATAAATGGGGAATCATTATTATAATTATTATATATCATTATTAGTATTCAATATCATTCTCATTACTAAATAAGGGTTCGAGTACCGAACACGATGTGGTCAAGCTTTTCCTGCTGACGTTGCGACACCACCGACACTCACAGCCCTGCGACATCTCTCTCCGCTCCTGCCCTCTCCACTCTCTCATTATTTTGTTTTCATTTGTTTCGTCCCTCTTTTGGCGCGTCACCTTTATTTGAACTCGCAAGATAATACAATCCCTATAATGGATGGTGACTGTTTCTGGGGAGAGAGTTCTGCGGACATTCACCTCTATGCAAATTATTTCAGTTCAAGGCCCACGACAGTTTATGGCTGCCTGTTGTTTTGTTGGTTTGTTTTTCTTAAAATGATTGCTAAGTGCAAGGTGCTCTTTCCCAAACTGTGGGTGAATACCTCTGTTCCTTCTGTTCTGGAGATCAACACCAATAAACATCATACCAGAAATAGGTCAAAATCGTGACCTCATGTTTATCCTAATAAACAAAATATGTTAAAAATATTATGATCACATTTCACCTATAGAGAAGAGAAAACAAGTTTACCTAGATGATGTTGTAACAAGAAATACGAACAGCTGACCCATAAGCGTGGAATACACAAACATACCCGCGATGAATTTCATTCTCGTGTCACACTCAACAATCTAACAACTTCGACGATGGGAATGAGACTGATCCCTTTATACTCTTTTCTCCAGATGCTAGTGTGGGCTTCTACTGTCAGCTCTGCTAAGTAATTAATTAAAGAAGCTTCTTACAGCAGAAAGAAACAAAATGTACCATTTGCTTCAGGTCTTCGTACGACTATCTCTGTAAACAGAAGTATGATAAACAATTCTGCAGTTGTTATTATTATTGTTGTGGCTGGATCATTAACTGCCCAGCCGTGCAATATTTTCTACTGGCTTTCCTACAAAACCCTACTCGTAAAACTTCAATGGGGAGGAGGTCTTGGTGCCTCAAAGGAGTCGAGGATGTAGATGAGATGGAGAGGGAAGAAAACAGCGGAAACGATTATTTGTTTGTTTATAGATTATAACCTCACCACTCTTTTAGTTAACCATAATTAGGGTGGCAAATAGGTTTGGGTGACATGTTCTGTTAAGTGCTTTAGGATATTTCTGAGTGGCGTTGGGTTTTCCCAGTAACCACATTCTTTGTCAGAGAAAATAGGACCCTCAATGGTTATTTTGTCTTTGAGTTTTAAGTCTTGATTTATCTGTTATCTGTATGTTGTGTATGACACGTGTAAACATGCAGCTGCAATGGTTCGTTCTTATGATAAATATGTTGCGTAGATAAATATTATTTCCAGACGAGTAGAACAAATATTTGAAAGCTGGTCAAAAATTCATGACAATGAAAGGTGACATTATCTATAAACTCATAATAACTTCTTACTAGAACAAATACCTACAATCTATTGGTGTATTCTAATTAAAATGTTTGATAATGCGATTACAGAGAAATTAAAATCATTTAATATTTGCTAGTTGTGTTGTAGAATAGAATAGTATATATATATATCTACAAAATAACAAAACTCAAACAGGGAGGTTTTGAAGGACAAACGAAGAGAAAAAAATGTTTGATTAGCAACCAAGCAAACGTAAGGAGCAGGATGGACTGAAAAAAAAATAATAACCTGCCTCTGCTAGAAGAGATGACAGGATCTCATCACTGCCTAAATTACAAAGCGAAAAAAGGTGAGTGAACGGACCACTGTTCAAGAAGCCCTAGAGAAACATGATACAGGAAACCGCGATGTGGCTTCACCAGAGGCGAGAATAGTAGGACAGCTGATAGGGGAGGACAATCAGGCTCTGCAGACATCGGAATGAAGACCAAACTCATGACCCAAAGAGAGGGATGGAAAGGGAAGGAGAGAAAAGAGCGAGAGGAAGGAGAAAAGGAGGTAGGAGCAAAAAACTGGAAGTTCCTCCTCCTTTCATTCCAAGTGGTCCTAGTGCGAGTTCATGGCGATGGCACTGGTAGCCGCCATTGTTCATCAAGTT
The DNA here is from genome assembly GCA_004794655.1 of Marisa cornuarietis. Lineage (NCBI taxonomy): Eukaryota > Metazoa > Mollusca > Gastropoda > Architaenioglossa > Ampullariidae > Marisa > Marisa cornuarietis. Next base: position 2,426,557 of record SMMW01000627.1, on the reverse strand, counting down.
GCTATGTGGCCTTAAAGACCTGTGTTCCTTGGGTTCATGGCGATGGCACTGGTAGCCGCAATTGTTCATCAAGTTGCTATGTGGCCTTAAAGACCTGTGTTCCTTGGGTTCATGGCGATGGCACTGGTAGCCGCAATTGTTCATATGGCCTTAAAGACTTGTGTTCCGTAGGAATGGTCTGCATGAGCATGCAGGAATGTGTTAAAGATGTCGATTCTAGAATGTCTTATGTAATCTTTGGGAATCTGAAATGGGTTTAGAGAATGCTTTATGTGAACTTATAGAATGTATTAAACTATCTTTAAATTATCTATGTTATTTGTGATGGTTGTATAGGGTAGAGAATCTGTAGTTACTATCTTAATATGGATTTGGCATATTCACGTTCTTCTGTAATGACCCTTTCTTATTTTCTTATGTATTACTTATTTCTCTCCTTTTTTCTCAGTTATCAGCTTTACAATAGCTTCGAAGATAAGGTTTCATGGTTTAGTGTCACAGAAACAACGAAAGCGGAGACAAGATTGTTATGAAGAACTGTGAACTTGTTAGCTCTCAGGTGTCTAATAAGCAACTGTCTGGCGTACGCAGTGTCCAACAGAGGTCCAGTTAACCTGTGTCCAACAGGAAACTATCAAATGTATCTTGATTAAGTGTCGTCTAGCTCTAGTCTATCCTGTCTACCCAAAATCACTGTCCTTTTAGTCACAAATAAGCTTACGGACCGACCAATGCCACACCCTTCATCTACCCCCTACCCCTCTCTCTCACACACACCCAACCAACACATAATAAAGTTGTTTCTGAGTCTGAAATTGTCGTCGTTAGCGGTGTGATTACTAATTTATTATTTTCTCTCAGAATCAGAACTTCGTCACCCTGTCTGCCGCCGCTTTCACATTACGACCATTATTCTCTGCTTTCCCATCATACCACTTCTATTACTGGGGGTATTGTCCACTTTCATTGATGCAAGAGTGTATTAAGGAAAAGGAAGCGCGCGTTGATTGGCTGTTTAGGATCTGGAAACTTCTGGAGACTGAAGATCATGCGAGGACTAACAGCAACTACAGGAGAGTCGTGTGCGCTTGCAGTGTTTTCAGAATAATTAATGTGTTCATTTATATTTTGTTGTTTTTGCAGTGTTTTTTCTGACTATTCATTCTATCGCCGAAGTCTGTTTTTTACCCAATGACTGAATCTTGTGCTGTAAATGTTAGCTGATGAAGATTTCTAGAGCAACGGATTCAATGCACTGGCGAAAAGAGGTGTACTAGAATCAGGAAAGCAGCTCCGTACATACATTTAATTTTTGCTGCTTCTTCTGGTACCGAGAAAGAAATTAAACTTTTGATTGTGATGTTAAAGTTACTTTCCTCGAGAACTTAAACTAAACAATAAGTGAAATTCGATGCCTTTAAGGGGAAGAAATTCCCGTACCATCGTCTGACGCTGGCCTGGTCACCTGACCTGACGCCATGCCTCTTTAATTTGTCTGAGCGATGATGGGAGACACATGAGGGACAAGGGCGACGGCCAGAGCCTGAAAGCCATGTGTTACGTGTCTTCCTCTCCAGGCAGGTGGTCAGATGTCAGCAGGACGAGGACATAACTTGGCCTGTTGGCGCTCTCTTGGACCAGAATAGCAACAGCAATTTGCATAGACATTTGCATGTGATTTGCATACCCACTGGTTTCAAGACCAGGCATGGCCATTCTACTTCTATTCATATGAACGGGCAACACAGAGAGAGAGATAGAGAGAGATTAGCTAACTTTATAAAATGTTGTTCTGTAACCATTGTAAACTGCAGCGAAGGAAGAAAAAAAAAGTATAACCGACTGTTAGTGGTTTTGTAAGTAATCATTCAAGATTCAATCTCACGATGTTGTAAAATGATGATAAAAAATAAAAACATTTCGTAAATGGCCATATGCTGCCCCAGTGGTATTCTCTGTCGGGTATGTTTAGCAGACACGTAAGAGATATGGATAAATGCATAAGTAGATGTATGAATGGAACAAGCATCCTGTTATGACTTATATTTGAAGCATGCCGGTACTTATGTTTGCAGAGCAATAAGTATGGTATGTTACTGTACGAATCTCCATTATGTATGGAATGTTATAGCGAGAATCAGCATTCGATATGGCATGTTATAGTAAAATTCACCATAAGTATAGCGTGTTACAACAAGAATATCGCACGATAGCATTATGTAATATTTATAGGAGTTAGATGTCTTTATATAGGTAGGAGGTTGACTGTATAGGTAGGAGGTTGTCCTGTTAGAGGTAAGAGATTGACGTTTGGTAAAAGTACAGACATTTGGATTTTTATAAAAGTAGAAGGTTGTCTTTGCTTAAAGACCAACCTGAATGGTTTTCCAAGTTTTCATGTGTCGGTAGATACAGGCGATATAAACCTAACCTCTTAATTTTAGCCTCCAAAACTTATCCGTAATTTAATAATCGCTACAATTCGTACTTACGATCAACAAGCGTCGCTAACAGTGTACTACGTCACACTAGTGCACCATTCACAACACTGGCAGCCGTCAACACCAAACAGTGTACTACGTCACACTAGTGCACCATTCACAACACTGACAGCCGTCAACACCAAACAGTGTACTACGTCACACTAGTGCACCATTCACAACACTGACAGCCGTCAACACCAAACAGTGTACTACGTCACACTAGTGCACCATTCACAACACTGACAGCCGTCAACACCAAACAGTGTAATACGTCACACTAGTGCACCATTCACAACACTGACAGCCGTCAACACCTAACACAGAGAGTGAGAGAGAATGAGCGACAGCTCGGGTTATTCGGAAGTCTGTATTTCTCGTGGTTCTGAAAAAAACTGTTACTTTTGCACGAGAAAAGCAGACTTTAACGTCCAAATAATCCCAACTGTCGCTCTCTCTCTCTCTGATGTTGACGGCTGGCAATATTGTGAATGGTGCACTAGTGTGACGTAGTACACTGTTAACGGCGCTCGGTGATCGCAGGTGCGAATCGCGTACTTTGCTAGCGGATAATTAATTAACGGATGGGTTTTGGAGGCTGAAATTTACAGGTTGGGTTTATATCGCATATATCTACCGATAACTGCAAAAAAAAACACGCAAACCATTCAGGTTGGTCTTTAAAGGCAGACGTTTGACTTTTTAGAATAAAGAGGTTGTCTATTTATAACGGTATGAGGCTATTTCTTTATCATGGTAGGTTTTAGGTAAAAGGTTGTATTTATCAAAGTAAGAGGTAACCTTTGCAGTGGTAGGACGTTGTCTTGTTAAGGGTGGAAGTTGTTGCTGGTATTTCGGAAGCTGCTGTTTTAGTCTACAACTCATAAAACTCGCTGAAAGGTAATTCTTCACCTTTACCTGTCGATACACTTTGATCAAGGCAAAGAAATGGAAAGAATTTTTTTTCTAAAAGGAGAAAATGACTTGTTCAAGTCCAGATCGGCCGTTTCTGACAGTCTCAGCAAAGAGTGCCACAGGCAGGACGGCTGGCTTTGAGGCCACGATGCTGTCAGATTCCAGTAAATTCACGGCGATGCAATGTTGACAGGCTTGGCGATGATGTTGACTGGCTTGGCGATAATGTTGACTGGCTTGGTGATAATGTTGCGGCGACAGGAGCAGCTGTGCTCGCCGGAGAAAGATAAGAAACGGGCAGGCGGCGCCAGGGAAGAGTGCTCGGGAATGTGCGCGCATGTCACGAGATTTAAAAAAAATAACAGCAAACAAGTGCTTATGCGCTATCAGTGTATGATGCTTTTGTAATGTAGACAAAAAAAAAAAAGATGAAATGAGATAGAACAAGAAGGAAAAAGAGCGAGAGACAAAATTACTATATTTTTGTAGATTCAGCGGGATATGAACATCAGGAGGCTCACGCTTGAAGGAACAGCTTGCAAAGAATCTCTGGCATCCCAAGCACGTGACTTAGCTAATAACATTTTGTTAACTTACTTTTACCATAAAGAAACAACCTTCGTTACATTATTTAGACCAGTCACATGAAAGACAAACAAGCAGCACCTGCTACAGAAAAATTGAACTCCCTTTAAATTACTAGAAGCGCCGTACCGAAATATTCAGACAATCATTATGGTTATTTTTTTTAAACACACAGTTTCTACGTGTTTGCCTTTCTCTCTCCTTCCCTCCCTTCTTCCGTTTTCGCTGTCCTTCGTGTCTTTAGTCTTAATTATGCTTACACTCCATGTAATATACATAACATACAATATGTTGGAATGCTTTTCTCTGTTAAATAATTTTTAAAAGATATGTGTACATTTCCCCGTCCACTAACATTAGTCTGGACAACGTCATCAGGGTGTTTTGACGCCCGTGGGCAGCAGCTGATTTAACAATAAGCGCCACGTCCCACATGGACCTGACATCACGCCAGCCCGCGACAAGTGTCATTAGGACCATCCATCCGTCCAACCAACGGGAAGAGTGAGTGGACAGCGTTACGTGAGCCGTACGTCGCGTTGTCACGTGATCAGGCATTGGCTTTACATTTCTCACCTGCGCGAGCCCCAGTCGGTAACTGATGTCGTCTGCTAAAGTAACTGTTAACCCAGTCTCCAGGTAAACCCTGTTGTCTATATTACGAGGATGGAGTTGGTCGGATTTACAACGTACGAATGATGTTTCGTGCTGACCAGGTCTGTTGAGTCAGCGACTTGGATTCGACATTTTTTTTAAACGAGAAGGAAAACAAAAGCAGACACAAATGTTGAATGACCTATTGCAAAGAGTGTTTCTCTTTTGTGCGTGTAAACTACTTCACATCCTTTGGTGCATACAAACTTTTGTATGAGAGTGACTCGAGGGCAGTCAATGTAGAAGTGTGACGGTCATGTAGCTCTGAATGAAAGTGTTTTGTTTAGACTGGTATCCCATGGCAACCTCCAGTCAGTGTTTTAGTCATTTGCAAACCGGAATCTTGAATCATGCGTCTTTCACTATGAGAGTCTTCTATGAGCTGCACGATGTTAGTTTTAGTGACATACCAGGTGTGTCTGAATAGTAACGGGCCAGGTGTCACAAATAATTTCTTTTCAATTTCAAACAACAAAGTACATGGCTTTAGCTTCTCTACGTCAACAATTATTTTGGAGTTACTGCCTGGTTCTCCAAAACACTTCTTTCATGGTACTTTGTTGAAGCTGATATTGTACGCGTGTTGTTTTCAGCGACTTTCATGCTGATGATGTAATATCGGGATCGTACGGGATCTAGCTGATTGAACATGGGGGATTTATCTAATATCCCGACATAATCGACTGTTGTTTACACAAAGTTTCTCTTCTTATCGCTTGCAACCAAAATGTTCTTCTTTCTTTTTATGTATTTATAGTCTGGAAACCAGAAATAATACTATTTTTTCTCTTTTTTAATTTTATGGTTGCGAAAGTTGATAACACAGCAGTGATATTTTCCAACTGAGTGACTGACAGCCGCAACCCAAGCTTCCGCTTTGACCGCAGGTGAGTGTGTACTGCGCATGCGCTCCAAATTGAACGAAGTACCCCTCGTTGCTAATTATAGCCCTCGTCCAATGGCTTAAGTTACTAACTAAAGGCTAAAAATCTTTTGACAAAAGGTAATTTTAAGTGAACACATCTCCACAGCGTCGTAGATCCACATTCCTAAGCTAAATAAGGCAGGTGGTTGTGTGATGAGGAACAGTGGACACTTCCACTCTTTAACAGTATTTTGTGGAGTCACAATAAGACATAATCCGTGACCAGACTATTTTTTTGCTGGCATATACTTGCTTCCAGATGTTGGAATTACACAAAGACTCAACTCTCCAGACCCTACCCTGTTCTGTCTTCATGAAATCTGAGCTCTGGAGACGGAAGTCAGCCTCTTAAAGACAGTGACCTTGACTGCTCCCGGGGTGGGTTGCGTTGCACGAGCGCGTGAGATCTCCCTGCATATGCTCACCTTGTGAGATGCATGGGCACTTTGTACGATCGTTCATGCAACACACCCCGCCCACCGGCCACCCCACCCCTCATCATGTACCATCGTGCGCGTGTTTGTGATTTGGTTCGTAGCGAGGTTGGCGCGCGCTGCATTGAACACAAACATGGTCCAGGAAGTGGAGAGCTAAGTTTAGATGTCGGCATCGACGTAATGCACAGTGGGGTAGGGAGGTGAGCTGATGTGATGTACTTTGTTATTGGAGTTGAGGTGTTGTACTTTACACACAATGCCTGGTGGGTAGGTGATTGCCTTTACAGTATGGCTGGTGATGAAACGATAATACACTGCGACTGCTGCTGACAGGATGCAGTTTACACAATTGCTGATGCTGGCATTATGTACTTTACAGAGTGGCTGATGCTGGCATTATGTACTTTACAGAGCGGCTGATGCTGGCATTATGTACTTTACAGAGTGGCTGATGCTGGCATTATGTACTTTACAGAGTGCCTGATGCTGACATGATGCACTTTACACAGTAGGTGGTGATATATGCTGTGGGGGTGATGTACTTTACACTCCATGTACTATTTTAAACCATAAATGAAGCAATTAAAGTTCAAACACAAAAACAGCATAAAAGTTAAGGAAGTACAAACTGTGAAATCACGGTCCAACAAACGTTTGTGGCCGAGACTCTACATCCAGCAACAGGACGCCATTATGCAGACAGGCAGCGCACCGAGCAAGAGAGTGAGGGCGGTAAACAGGTGCAGGTACTGACACCAAACAGTCATCACCGGCTTATTGCCATCACAAAGAGTCACCACTGGCTTGTTTGCCACCACCAGGAACACCTCTAGCTTCTTAAAGTCACCAAATAACCACTGGCTTCTATGCCATTACCAACAGTCACCACTGGCTTCCTCACCATCAGTGATAATCACCACTGGCTTCTTTATCATCGCCAACTTTCTTCTTTATCGTACACCTATACTTTCCACTTTTTCCACCCACCGACCCACCCTGCACAGAAAAAAATCGCCACCAGGCAACAAGCTCGTATCCACAAAATTCACAAAAGGATTGAACCAACCACCCTAGCTGAGCCCCCTTACACACGACTGCCCGAAGTAAAATTTCCACTGTAAGCTGTCAACTGCAGGTGGGATCCTGTCCATGTCCGTGGAGGAATGTCTGATCGATGAGAGCCCCCCCGCGGGTATTGCGTATTACTGATGTAAATGTCAAAGTCTTTCTGAAGAAAGTCTTGTAGCTGTAACTCGGTTTCTCTGGTGCCAGTCTAGACTCTTGGATGATTCTGCTTTTGCCGTAAGCGATGCTAGAAAACGCTTGATGACATGATCTTATATGTTTTGCTTGATATTAATTTTTTATAAACGAGTTGGTACGCTCAACTTGTCAACTTTTTATAGCTTAAAATGTATGCTACCAACCCACTGTTCTCTCTTCTGTTCCATCTCTGGATTAGTTTGGTCTGCCGATATCACTTTGTTGATTATTTAGTTTTAGCTAACTCTTCGTCGTCACTGTTATCTGTGTGTCTTCACTGTTGCCTGTGTGTCGTCACTGTCTGTTACCTGTCTGTCTCCATTGTTATCTGTGTGTCCTTACTGTCTGTTACCTGTGTGTCTCCATTGTTACCTGTGTGTCGTCACTGTCTGTTATCTGTGTGTCTTCACTGTTACCTGTGTGTCTTCATTGTTACCTGTGTGAAATCACTGTCTGTTACCTGTGTGTCATCACTGTTACCTGTGTGTCATCACTGTCTTTTACCTGTGTGTCTTCACTGTTACCTGTGTGTCCTCATTGTCTGTTATCTCTGTGTCCTCACTGTTACCTGTGTGTCCTCACTGTCTGTTACTTGTGTGTCTTCATTGTTACCTGTGTGTCGTCACTGTGTGTTATCTCTGTGTTCTCACTGTTATCTCTGTGTCGTCACTGTTACCTGTGTGTCGTCACTGTCTCTTACCTGTGTCTTCATTGTTACCTGTGTGTCTTCACTGTCTGTTATCTCTGTGTCCTCACTGTCTGTTATCTTTGTGTCTTTATTGTCTTTTTGTACTTCTTGTCATTGCTGCCATTCTCAAAGTTCATTCAAGTGCTATACCTGGCTGCTGTTTGTGTCGAGCGTTGAGCGTATGCTGCTATATAAGAGTGATTTATTCACGTTTGTTCTTCTTATTATTATTCTTTGCTGGTTGGATGATGCAACCCTTACACAATGGTCTACAATACAAGAAAGATCGATAGACTTTTCCCGGGTTCGAGTCTTGTTTCGGACACGTCGCTCCTTCCTTGCATGAGGCTTCTGCTGAAAGGACCTTTTGTGGTTACAAAATCTCATTTGCTGACAACGTACAACAGTAATTCCCCCGACACCTGCACACACACACACACACACACACACACACACACACACACACACACACACACACACACACACAGCCCCGAGGCACAGATTTCCGAAGCTAAAGTCCTCACACAACCCTCAGCTGCCAGCACCCAGCAAGTGGAGGGCTGTGTTACAGATGCTGGTTAACTAGGCGACTGACATCAGGTGCGCGGCAAGTTATCATAGTCGGGGTGTAATCACTCGTTCTCCACACACTGCTGTGTAATTGATTTTTCGTGTTTTCCCAGAGAAACTGCAGCTCACGGCGGCTGAAGAATGGACGCAGTGGACGAAAGAAAATGCGCACGCGCTCGTAACATGCACATCGTGTTCTGTATGTTCTGTGCATTTTTAAGAGATTTAAGTGAAGTCGAAAAATAAATGTGTGTATGAATGTAAATGCTTGATGATTGTGTTAATTTCTTCTTCTTATTATTATTATTATTATTATTATTATTATTATTATTTGCTGTGCATATTCACTTACACAATCATCTACTGAATGTATGTTGATGGATATTGTTAACTTTTGTTTGTTTGTTTGCAGTATTTAAATTAGATGAAGTTAGCTTTAAAACCAAGTGTCACATTGCTGTACAGTAATTAAACTATCCGTCCGTTTGTTTGTCTACAGTTTTGGAGCAATTCTAATCTTTTCGATCTTCGGATACATATACAACCAGCATACATAATAATTGTTTATAGCATGAAAAAATGTGTGTTTGTTCCTGAGTGTGTAATCTTATGTGCCTTTGTTAATTTTTGTAGATTGATTTATCCAAAAATTAATCCAAAAATAAAAGTGATGTTTCTTTCTGCAATTTGGAATTGATTCCTCTGCTTCATTTGCTGGCAACGTACAGCACTAATTACCTACATGTGTGCGCACGCACACCCTCGCGCACACACACATATATGTATATAGATACACACACACACACTTGGACGCACACACGCATGCACACGCTTGCACACACACACATATACACACACACTTGGACGCGCACGCACACGCTCGCACACACACACACACACACACACTTGGACGCACCTACGCACGCACACACCACGTAACCCGCAGAAACCGTTCACTTCATACTCCACTGCCTCAACTTTCTGGCGCAATAACAACTAACAATGGGACATATTTTAATCTGTTTTGCTATTTGTTATGCTATACAGATGGCCACCCATACGTGTGAACTGTCCTCAGTTTAAGTCTGTGAGAATCTGGAACAGGTCAGCTCCACTTAACGAGTTAACTACCGGCACTTAACGAGTTAACTAGCGGCACTTTAACTCAATGCCCGTGTTTGCTTTGCCAGCTGCTTTTTATTTCAAGAAGCTTATTTTGACCAGATGTCTGCAAACTTTCCCATAATGTCACCCGGGGAATCGATGACCTTGTTCAAAGCACTCGCGGGAGGTCCCACCCCGCGGCAGCAAAACCTCGTTTGTGATACGAGAGTCTCGCCACCCTTCACTCTCCCGCTCTGCTAGTCGACTGGCGGCGACCCGGGGTGGGAGTCCACCCAGCGCTTGTACAAGTCTTTGCTGATGTCTGCAGCCTGGATATCCAGGAATGGCCGCATCGGGGTAGGTGGGGTGTGGTCGGGGTGGAAGGCTGCTATCGGCTGTTTATGCGCATGCGCACTATGTTGGAGAATGACGTCCTTAGCCTGCTAGAGCGATAACGCTCCCTTTTATCGTCTGCTTCGCGATGATGTAATACAAGCACTTATCTCACGATACAGCTTCCTTCTGTTTCTTCCTTAAAAATGAGAAATATGATTACGTCTACGGGGTTCCAGTACAGCAGTAGATCAAAAGAAACTGATACTTTATTTGTGTCATCAGAATATTGTCAAATACGGAAGAAATAAGAAAGAAACTAATAAAATAATAATAAATCCGATTAGAGCCTTGGCACGTAAGAAACCAACTACAGCTTTCAAAAAAAAATTTCTCAAACACGGGATGAGTTTACATTGTTGAACTGGACTACAAAACCCCAGAACATATGACAGGATGTGATTAGCTTTTATCTAAAACTTGATAAAGACTGTTACTGACAAAACAGTTCGACATAGCAAAGATTATTTAACCCTCTACGCTCTAGGATCACAAGTATAATTGTTAAAATAAAAGTCTATTCTGGTATTAACAGGCATTTCAAAAATGTGTTTGATGGTGGAAGGATCTGGATGTTCCGAAACTCATAAAAATACGATTCGCTTCGCTGTTGGCAAAGAAACATTTGCCACAAATGTCGCATGTATGTAGAATAGAATCAGTGGGAGAGTCTGGGATAGGACATTAATGATGGCTCATACATTCAGTGTCAGAACTAGTTTAATGGAGACTTGTCCAGACAATACAAAGAAGGGAAGGTTTGAATCAGCAGTAGTACATGGACGGTGAATTGCGCATGCAAGATGGAGGCAACATTAATTTTCAAACATTCGGTTATGGAAACAAGAAATGGGCTCGATAAGGCTGGCAAGCGTGTCTATCGCCTGCTTGTGTGTGTCGGTGTGTGTGTGTGTGTGAGAGAGAGAGAGAGAGAAAGAAAAAGATGTACGAACATAAATGAAATATGAAAGAAAACATTTCTTATCCTGTAATTTCCTCGCCAGGAAGGCAGACACTTGAGACCATAGTCAGGCACTCGCGGTCACGTGACCACACCAACACCCTCTGTGGCGCTGTACAAAGGTGATGACAGGTAAACTGTGAGCTAGAACATGACACACTGTAGTACCTACGCCGTACACGAGGTCTGCTGACCAATTGAATCACGTTCAACAGTTCCTCCCCCCTTTCTCTGACGCAGATTACTTTACACAAAGTTTCATTACTTTTTAATGTCTGCGCTAGCCTGTGCTCATTTACTCTCTATTACTTTTTAATGCACGCAGGGCGAGGTAAACAAGGCTTAAACATGATTCACTAGATACACGCAGAGCTTTGTGAGACACGCGAACACGACACTGCCCCTGGTGCCCTCCATGACCCCACTTTACCTCTGTCTTTCAATATACTAAGAGTAGGATGTTTTATTTCCTCTTATGGATCCGTCCGTCCGTCCGTCCGTCCGTCCGTCCGTCCGTCCGTCCGTCTGTCTGTCTGTCTGTCTGTCGGCAAAAGCCTTGGTACTTAAGGCTTCCCCCCTCTCCCTTTTCCTTTCTGTCTCCGTATTTCTCTCTCTCTCTCTCTCTTCCCGTCTCCTTTATTTTTCTCAATTTTCGTTCTTCGTTCTCATTTTGTCCAAAATTTTATTTCTGTCAAGTTTGTAAATACATCTCTTATTGTCTAACTTTCATTTCGACTAACTTTGCCACATTCGTTTTCTGCTAATTTTATATTAACATTTTAATTTTGCTTTAATTTCTTTCGGCCACTGTTCGATATTGGGTCTTCTTGAATACCATTAGATAGACTACGGTACTGTTACTGTTGTGATTTCTTGTAAATTTCTGTAATGTTTTATTAATTTCGGTAATGTGGGTGGCGGGGGGACACATCTATAGGACGATCAAAACAAAGTATCACTTTTGTGAAGTAAGATGCTAATGCATAATTAAGCAACAAGTGATTTAGAAGAAGCGAGTGTACCTCACAGACAGAAATAGATACAGAGAGATCCATAAAAAAAGGAACGAGAAAAATAGAAGCAGCCTATATTAATAATATTTTTAAAGGCAGATGTTAAAATAGATGCTACAAAATGCACTTCACTGATCACCGACACGCATACAAGCATCTTGCTTTAAAATACTGGCAACTAGTGATGTTTTAATATGCTGATCATAACTGTCCTCATCGACTAACAAACATAAAGCGACACTTTAATAGGAGCAGTTATTGATCCTCCCTTCACATCAAACGTGCTCTTTGAAGTCTTCTCCGTTATAATGACGAAGTCACTTGCGGAATAGTAGGTATGTATTGTATCACATGTATCTCAGCCGCCATCTGTAGGTCTTATGTTCACAGAGTACGTTTACCAAGCCTGTTAGCCTACCCGAGGTGTGTAGATCAGCTAACTGGAGGCTAATTTATGGTCTTGGGGTAGGCCTATGCAATTGTTTTACCAGCTTGTTTATTGAAAGCGGATATCCCAGTGGTAAGCGCACTGGCGTCCGAACTGAGAGGCGCTCGGGTGAGGCGGCAACCTTCCCCCCTGTCCACCCAGGTGTCTGGAATGCCTACCTGACTCCATGGCATCCCCCTCACGTAAAGCTGGTCCCGAGAAAAGTGAGATCTCTACCACCTCACCCCCCCCCCCAAGACATGAAAACATCAAGGGACTACCTTTACCATGTTACCTTGACTGGAGATCTTCCCTTTCAATTTCTTTTTTCTTACTTAAATATGGCGGCGAGAGTGAATGACTTACCTCAAGCGAAGCAAACTTTTTTTCTTGACCTTACAAACTGGACATGATTGCTTGATAATACTGTTCTATTGATAATTTGTGAGTAGCAGAGGCTATTATAATAAAAGAAATACAACTGCATATTACATAGGGTTTTCCCAAACGATATTAAAAGCGCTTCACAGACAAGAAATAACAAGCAAAACTAATCCTTTATAAATTTACACGCAAACATTTACAACAGAAACACCTACAGAGTAAGTAAAGAGTTACACTACACCAGGGCACAGTCTGTACATGGTAGGGTGAGCTCAGTGATTTTCCAAAAAAAAAAATAGTCTAAAATTTAAAGGAAATTAAAAAAAGTTTGAGAGACTTATGTTGACGGGGAATTTATTTCATTTTTGCATTAGTCATGAACATACTTCAGTACTTCAGTGTGTGTGAGTGTGTGTGTTTGTGTTTGTGTGTGTGTGAGTGTGTGTGTGTTTGTGTGTGAGTGTGTGAGTGTGTGTGTGTGAGTGTGTGTGTTTGTGTGTTTGTGTGTGTTAGTGTGTGAGTGTGTGTGTGTTTGTGTGTGTGAGTGTGTGTTTGTGTGTGAGTGTGTGTGTGTGAGTGTGTGTGTTTGTGTGTGAGTGTGTGAGTGTGTGTGTGTGTGAGTGTGTGTGTTTGTGTGTTAGTGTGTGAGTGTGTGTGTGTTTGTGTGTGTGAGTGTGTGTTTGTGTGTGAGTGTGAGTGTGTGTGTTTGTGTTTGTGTGTGTTAGTGTGTGAGTGTGTGTGTGTGTGTTTGTGTGTGTGAGTGTGTGTGTGTGTTTGTGTGTGTTAGTGTGAGTGTGTGTGTGTGAGTGTGTGTGTTTGTGTGTGTGTTTGTGTGTATGTGTGTGTGTGTGTTTTGCATGCATCTGATCTTGCAAGTGTGAGTGCCTCTTTGGCACATTTTGGACAAAAAAATAATTTTAACAGCGGAATCGACAAAAGGCGCACGATTATCCCTATATTTCTGCTTTTCTTTGCTTTTCTGTCACGTGGAGTGTGCGCAGATGTGCGGGAAGTGACGGTGAGGTGGCGGGAGGTGAGGACACCTGTAGCCAGAGTTGTAATCATTCTTCGTTTGCCCTATGTTTATAGTTATAACAGTTGGGATGACGATTAGCACGACATAATACAGCAATATCAACTTTCCCACTTGGTTCACAGTCGATTATTTTGCTCACAACGTGTGTAGCTGCCAGGCGCTTCCTTGGAGTTGTTTACCATTTGACTTTCTCTTGTCTACCCGGAGAGTAATTCTTAAAGGCTATTCTTCACGTATTTTAAATGTTCCTCTTATTGGCTCGTCGTACTTTGCTTTTGCCCGCGGGTTAGGGGAAATATACACGAAGAGTCCTTTAGCCTTGCAGCAAAGTCAGTCAAGTGGCTCACTGTGATTAGGGCACAGCATGTCGAATGATAATGATGATGATGATGATGATGATGATGATGATGATGATGATGATGATGATGATGATGATGATTTTCCTCTTCCAGTCATCCCTCATACCACCACACTCCACCTTTACCTGTGTTCGCGCTCTCTACCTGACGGCTGCATGGCTGGGTGGCGGCTCCATCCCTGTGGCAACAACATCCTCGCGGTCGACGCCGACTACCATGTCTGGAGTCCTCACACGGCGGCGAACAAACGACGGTGGAGTAACCGTGCGCTACACGCCCTGCGCCAAGTCTGAGCGGACCGACCTTGACCTGCCGGCCCCCGAAGAGGAAGACGAAGAAGACGAACACGACGCCATCTCCATCCTCTCTCCTGCCGACGATGGTGGTGGAGGCTGCGGCCTGCAGGAGGGGGGACCTGGGCGGGTGCCAGCGCCGTCCAGCACCTTTTCTGTCGTCGCAGCAGGCGGCGGTGGTGGCAGCGGAGGAAGCTGCAGCAGCAGCAGCGGAAGTAGTGGCAGCGGCAGTAGACGACGTGCCGCAGGATACCGCGTGGGCATAGCCAACCGCGCTGTCGCCGGCGACGGCTTTGAGGACTACATCGAGGATTTCGATGGTGCTAGTGACAATCGCTTACGCCAGGAAGCTCTTGTTGCTGCTCAGGGTCAAGTACCAGGCGTCGATTTCGAGCTGACGGAATCCCGACCTCTGCACTCGGAAGGAGTTGTTGCGTCCGTGTGTGGTGTAGGGAAGCGAGAACCAGTTGAGAAGGCGGAGTCGGCAAAAGTAGGAAACGACTTAGCGGGAAACAGAGCCACTGGTGCTAGTTCTGCTGACTCGACTTCCGCAGGGCCCTCGGCTGTTGCGTTTGGCTGTTCCACCAGCCAGACCCCCACCGCCAACGGACCCCGTCACCTGCCGGGGTTGGACCTTTTCCCAGGGACCTCTGACCGCACAAAGCTGATAGGAGAGCGGCTGAGCTCCGCGGACAAGATCTCGCTGTCCTCGCCTATCTATTCCAACAAGGTTGTCGAGCAGCGGTCCAAGTCACAGTCCCGGCAAAGCCTGCTGGAGGTCTTCAGCAACAAGCTGGATCGCGTCAAGAACCGCAAGCGCTTCTCAATAGCGCAGGGCTCTCTGCTGAAGAAGCCCAGACTCAGTGAGGCTAACATCAACATAAACCGGGTTCAACGGCGGCAACGCCGAAAGGACATCGAGGAGAAATTCGGAAAGCGGAAGAGCATTCGAGGGGACCGCTTAGAGACGGCCACCACAGTGTCCACGGAACACGAAGGCTGCAACTGGACGTTCGTCTTCGATCCATCCGGTCGTCTGTGCTACTGGTGGTCGTCTGTTGTCAGCGTGGCCTTCCTCTACAACTTCTGGGTCATCATCTACCGCTACGCCTTCCAGGAGATCAGTGCGGAGAACATCGCGGTCTGGTTCACGCTGGATTACACCGCCGACCTACTCTACGTTCTTGACATCGCCTTCCACTTTCGCACGGGGTACCTGGAGGACGGGGTGCTTCAGACGGACCCGGTGAAGTTGCGGATCCACTACACCAACACCACCACATTCTACATCGACTGTCTGTGCCTGCTGCCGCTGGACTTTCTGTACTTGTCCATCGGATTCTGCTCCATACTGCGGGGCTTTCGTTTGGTCAAGGTGTACCGATTCTGGGCCTTCCTGGACCGCACCGAGCGCCACACCAACTACCCTAACGTCATCCGGGCCACCACGCTGATGCATTACGTGATAGCGCTGTTCCACTGGAACGCTTGCCTGTACTACATCGTGGCCTTGCGCCTGGACCGTTTGCAGGAAAAATGGCGCTTCCCTAAGGAGGAGGGCAGCGTGGCGCTGAAGTACCTTCACGCGCTGCACTGGAGCCTCATCACCCTGACGACGATCGGCACGCCACCTGTGCCCAGGACGATCGGGGAGTACCTGTTCGTCATCTTTGAACTCATCTTCGCTCTCGTCCTCTTCGCCACTTTCCTCGGCCACATTGCCAACATCGTCACTAACGTCAGCGCCGCCAGGAAAGAGTTTCAAGGTAGGCAGCTGACTCTCAAACCTCAATTTCGGAAATCTCGTCTCGCTTTGAGACTGGTTGTCGCATTTTTCATTCGCTTCCAGCTACGTCTCTTTCTTCCTCTTTCTCCATCTGTTACCCTCCTATTTCTCGTCTCTTTTTTCTGATTGAATATCTTTGTAGCTTCTAGTGTCAAATACAATTTACGTACATATACGTTCCTCCATATGTGTATCGGTCAATGGATTTTTGAAATACCTGGTCTTAATGCTCTGGTGGGCATCTATAGCTTCACTCCAATTTCTATATCAATTTCCTAGTGCAGCTTGGAAAAATGAATGCAGCAGCCTCACACTCACACACACACACAACCGAGCGCATACCTGCACAATCAACTCCTTATAGAACATTATCTGTGATAGTATTAGTTTTTACACCTGTTTTTGATAGTGATATTGTGATACATCAGTTTTTGATGGTGTTAGTTGTGACATACCTGGTTTTGATAGTGCTGCTTGAGAAATGGCTTTATTCGACAGACTACACGTCTGTATTCGCTAATATCAGCTGTGACAGCTGTGATGCCCACTGAACAACATCGGTGTTCGATAATACCTTATGTTACATATCTACATTTTTAATACCAATTCTTTATCCGGTAAGGTCATTAGTGGAACCTCTGTATTCAGTATAAATCTCTTTTCATTAACACCAACTGTAAGAACTCGCTGCAACCAACTATTGCATCTCTAAGTGATGCAGCAGAATGTCTTCCTGTTCCCTCAACATCAAAACATCATAACGAAGATGCTGATAGTTTTAATTTATTAAGCACTAATCATCTTTTCTGTTTATTAGGCACTAATCATATTTTCTGTTTATTAGGCTCATAATTTTTTTTTCGCTTACTAGGCACTAACCATCCCTTCTGATTTCTGTTCGTAACTCTACCAGCCTCCATTTCTGCATTTTGTCTCATAACCTGTCAGTTCCTTTCGCGCATTCGCAGAAATATTTCCTTGGTTTAAAAAAATGATTTTAATGCAATAACAGGGAAAAAAGAGAAGACAACACAATGGACAACGAAAAGAGAAAATTAAGTTCTCTGATTGTGTCTTTCTTTTCCTCTGTTTCTTTCTCTCTCTCTTTCTCTCTCTCTCTCTTCCCTTATTCTCTTTGCTCATCTTCTGTTAGTTTAAGAAGCAGTTCTTTCAATACCTAACCAATTCCTTAATATGAAAAAAACATTGATTTTCTTCTTATTATTTCTTTCCACCGTAATGTTCTCTTCAAACATTCCGCTCACGTACGCTCGTCGATAAACCAAGTAACGATGATTGCTGTTGTCCTCCCCCCCCCCCATGAGGGAAAATGGCAAAGTATGGTTAGGGTTTTGATTTGGAGAAGCATTTGATCAACAAATGTTAAAGATCGGTCGACCTCCGTGCTGTGTTTGAACAACTTCAAGGGGCAGCCAGAAGGAAGAAGGAAGCAGGTAGGTGAAGAGGTGTTTAAACAACGAAGATGCTTTGATGTTTTCCCTTTAACCTTCGCGAGTCTTGCAGAGGCTTTCTCTTGTCATCAGAATATTGTAGATGCGAACACATATTGCTCTATGCTTAACAAGTTGTGTGCATTAGACAAATGGCGTGGCGAAGGGAGTGGAAGCAGAATTGTTCCCACTTATTTGAAAACAAACTACGGGCGCCCGACACTCACTGTAAGTGGGCTGTTCATTAATGTACATTTTGTAAAAGGATGGAAAAGGCTGGTTTCCAATGGTATATTTCTCTTATACTCCAGAGGAACTCATTTTGCGTGGGGGTTGAGGCACGAAGGATGAGAAGAAATTAAATTTTCACGCGTTCTTCTCGTGCAGAGTCTGAAGGTGATTTTTAGACTTCATATTTTCAAGTTAACTGTGAAAGTGTACAGGATTGATTGTACTTGTAGGTCCTACTGTCGTGGCTGACTAAGAACTAAATCTTACAGCTAACACACGATCACAAGTGGTATTTGATAGACTATGAAGCAGATGGACAAACGGAAACTGTTGGTAATGTATACTGAGTCAGATGTGAGCTGGTCCACACGAGCGAGTTCAATCTTGTACAAAGAAAAACTAACGGTTGTCACAGGTGAGATATAAACCCAGAACCATTCACTATCATGCTGAGTGGCGCGGCAGTAGAGAGGACAGAGAGATAAGTGAGTATAAAGTGCATCTTGCTTCTCAACTTTGCTCCCTAAAAATAAAATCTGGCTTGGCTGAGGTGGACGCAAGGCGTCTTGTCCTGTTAGCCCTGACATAGCCTCTGGATAATCATAGACACCAACAGCTCAGAAGAAACGGACACAACTTCAATGACAATAATAATAATAATAATAATAACAACATCGGTTTTATTTAGGGCCTTTCCCCATCACCAGCCGGGTTCAAACGCTTTACATGTAGGAAGGCGCACGAGGAAACATTTTCTTAGACATCAAACATGAACACGCATACATACTGCACCACACACACACACACACACACACACACACACACACACACACAAACAAACAAACAAACAAACAAACAAACAATGCACAACAGATCACACCTACACATCATGTTTGAGACTTGTCTAATACAATAACATAATAAGCTTCACTACCTTTAACAGCACCGAAGTAATGATGCAAGCACGTTTCGCGCATTTGCACGCACGCACGCATACATTCACAGATATAAACATAGATATAAATGCACAGAGACACACAAATGGAAACAGAAAGAGAAACCTCCATTCACTTAATAGCTATTTTAAAACCCCTTTTATTGGCCAGAGCCTTTAACCGAGTGCTGTAGTGTGATGCCTCGTTCTGGTTTTAAAATGGCGAGTGCAGAGTTTAATAGCCTACCGTACTATGAAGAGCGAAAAAATGAAATAATAATAAAAATGTCGCCTTTTTTTTTTTGCCTACTTTTTTCAGGCAAGTATGGCAACTCAATAGTCCTGGCACAGTTTCCTGAAGTCGATCCTAGCTGCACGTACTTCAAGTACTTGAATGCAAAAATGGCTTAGCATCATGGTGAGCGATGTTCACGCAAAACCTGACTTGCTAATTGTAAATAAAACAAGTACATCGCAGCTGAAGCTGTGATACATCAGAAAAATAATATTTATGGCGATGCGCTTGACAATATTTCGACCTTGCACTTGAAACTAATCCCACTAGAGTTATCCCTCCATTACACGCAGCCTATCCATCTTCGCGTAATTACCACAGAGGAGTTATCCGCCCAGAGTCTCCAGAGTCTTTCTTGCCAATATTTCTTCCCTCACCGATCGCGGGGAACTGAATGTCTTTCGATCATTCGATAATAACAGTGAATGGAAGGGAAAAGAGAAAATCTTTCTTAATGTATGTTTATATAACGTTGCACATTTAGCAAATTTTACAAACCTGGAAAAATTATCAGGCTCTTAACTATCTCTAAATATACACGAATTCCACTGACAACTTATATCCGAGTAATACTTTCGATCCTTCGATAATAACTCTTGTGTATTGTAAGGAATTAAATAGTGAACATTCTGAATTATTCTTCCATAATGCATGTTTTATGTAACGTAGCACATTTAGTAAATTTCACGAAATTGGAAAAAAAATTATCATGCTCTTATCTCCAAATAATATTTCGGTACAGCATCTGTGACATACATTACATGATGCAGTGTCTCTAAAGTAGTTCATTTACATGGCAAAAGACTGTTAAAGAAAACAAAAAAGACTGCATGTTCCGTTCTCTTTCAAAATTCTTCTTTTTTTGGGGGGGTGGGGGATATCCCTCCCACCTTGTTTCCCAATGGTAACATTGTTATGTAGACAGCATCCTTTTTTCTGCTGAACCAGGCTGAACTCTTAGAAACTATCCTGTCATCTTTTCCCTTTTCTTTCTCTCGCGCTTACCAATTTAAATTTACTTAGTATCGATTTTGTACGCAACTTGCCTGTCGGGTCGTCTGAGAGAAAACTGATTTTGCACAAAAATCACCTGCTTCACAAACACCACAAAGCAGCAAAAGAGACAAGGAAAGATGGCCATCGAAGACAACAGTGTTACGAAGAATGAGAAGAACAAACGAAAACAGTCTTACACAATGGAGAGAAAGAGTGTGTGAGTAAGAAAGTATATGTCTGTGTGTATGTGTGTGTGTGTTAGAGAAAGAGAGGTAAGGGAAAGTGCGACGTTTACTGCGGGTGAGAACACCTATTGAGAGGATCAAAGAAACTGGGAGAGCTAGAAAGGGTAGGAGAGAAATATATAAAAGAGTAAGCGAGGTAGAGAGAGAACGAGAGCCGGGAATCCCCATTTCCCTCTTTTTTTCTGAGAATAAGGAGGGGTGGATGTGCCTGCACGCTACTCACGAATATTTCTGCTTGACATCACGGCATTGGATTTCGCCCATGGACAGAACCGGAATTTTATATTGAACTCGATTGGATTTGGAGGCCATAAAGCATCTTGGGCTCGTCTTTTGCCTCCCTGTCTCGGAGGCGGCAAGAAGAGAAGAAATCTAATTGCGGACAAGAGCGGCGCCGGTCCCCTCGGCATAGCTGACGTCACTGTGGTGGTTGGCTAGTGCCGTGCGCATTACAATGTGCGAACCTTTACTGAGAGGTTTTGTCAGCCAGAGATGTAGGGAGGAGAGGGGAGGGGGAGGAGGGAACAGCCAGCTACAGGGAGGGATCAGACAGCTGTTTGTACTTTTTAGTCAGGATCAGGTTGATGGAGGATCAGAAGATTCTTGCGGACAGCAACCGCCTTCTGTGTGACCAGTATAAGCGCGACTGATTAAAGGACGAAATCCCAGCCTTGAAGTCTGCTGCCCTTGAGTGTTTGCGTGTTTGTGCATGGATGTGTTGGTAGGTACGTGAGCGCGCGTGTATGTGTGTCCGTCCGTGTGTCCATATGTGTGTGTGGGGGGGGGGCGGGTGCGGGTGCGATGGATAGAGAATCGGCAGTACGTGCAAATATTTCTATTTATAGCGCATTTTTGCTTCCCAGCATTTTAAAGATCACTGATTATTGCGATCTAGATTCGGCCTGATAATGATCGTCATTTACGAAAGAGTTTAAGGAGACGAGAGACGAGAGAACTCTTACTCTTAGAACTTTCCTACTCTTCGACTGACTGACTGACTGACTGACTGACTGACTGACTGTATTTCGAGTTAACGAAAGTGTTGGGTAAAGGGTGAAGATCCTGTTGCCTAATACCTTTATAGACTGTGTCCTGTGAGAGTGGTTCTCCTCGTAGAAACTTACCCTCTCCTTGATGAGATACCTGTTCGTGTTTTGTTGAAGGAAAGTTTTGCAGTCATTGACCTCACCGAGTTCTGTATTCGCGACCTTTTAGTCCAAAGTCGAGCATGGCAACGAAACTTCCTGAATCTAATTTGATAAAGACAAAGGAAATGTTAAGAATAATCGACGACAGGACGCACGCTATAAAAAATCTAAGAAGAAAATAAGATTAGTGGGTTCCCCTACGGCAAAGCTATGTAGTTCTAATGCAAAACCCTGAAATCGTTTCATAACACAGCTTTGTAAGACTATTATTACATACAGCGAGTTCGATAATTTTCTGTATTTATTGACCTTTCCATTGTAGCCGCCTTATGCTCCTCGAGGAATAACAAGGAATAAACTAAACTATTCACATTTCCACATGATTGAGAAACCACAAAGCTTTTGCAGACAAGCAAGGACAGGACGTGGATATACAGATGGGCAGACAGAGGAATTTATCTGATATATAAAGGCTAAAGCCTTGAGATCTCTAGCGAGAAGCTTCAAACCTGTTCTTAAACGAGTTACAGAAATCCACATATTGTCTGTCTTCTCCTGTCACAGAGCCTTTTCCCCAATTTTACTGATGTGGGTGTCCTTTATTTTCTCCATTGGGTGACATAGGTGAGATAGTAAACCTTACATAGTGGTCTTCAATCTGTCGTTAGTGATATAACGGTAAATATACAAAAACATTGCTACTCTCTAGAAAGTGTGCTGAACAGGCCTGTAGAATGATGTCCACAGGAGTGTATGTGTTTGTGTAGAGTTATCAACATTTTAGCAGCATTATCATGGTAATAGGTCTATTTACCAGTGGAATGTCGAGGACACATCTGTATTTTAATATAATTTTAATCACTTCTGTCGCACAAGACACTTACAACATAATTAAAACATATTAACGCGTAAATACAAAATAAACATAGATATGTAAATATAGTATAAACATTAGCATGCAAGTATACACAATAATATGTTAGTACAGTATAAACATAAATATGTAAATGTAATGTAAATATAATATATAACTATACTTTAAGCATAGATATGTAAATACACTATAAACTTAAA
Source organism: Marisa cornuarietis (assembly GCA_004794655.1). Taxonomy (NCBI): domain Eukaryota; kingdom Metazoa; phylum Mollusca; class Gastropoda; order Architaenioglossa; family Ampullariidae; genus Marisa; species Marisa cornuarietis. The sequence continues at coordinate 2,403,910 of SMMW01000627.1, read as the reverse complement.
ATTACAACAGTAGTAAAAAATTAAAATAATTTCGTTACAAATGAGAAAGAAAGTAATGCATGCTTGAAGAGAGACAGATGGATCTATTATGTTACTGTCGTTGTAAGGTGAGTTTTAAGGGAGAACTTCTAGCATTTTGTCGCTGACAGAAAGACAAGTAAGAAAACATGCAAAAAACATAAGGTGGGTGTAGATTGAATGGAGGTACGGAAGATAAGGGGCATAAGCTAAAGAGATAAAGAAAGGAAGGAATGTAACAATTTAAAGGAACATGCAGATAAAGTGATCATTTGGGGTTAAATTATATACATTGACGTTTTTAATCTTTTCTGCTAAAAAAATAGGGGTTTCAAATAAACCGTTTAATTCAAATCGTGTCTAAAATATAGCTGTACACTAGTTCTCGGATTCCACCGTCTTTCCTACTCTTTTCGTGAAGGGAAAACATACTGACCCCATTTAGTGAAATAAGAACCATTTGACTAAGATATTTTCTGTGACACCTGGGTTCTGAGGTTGAATCAGCTCTTTGTTGCATTCAGGTTTGAAACTGTATGGCACAGCTCCAGACCTATGATGCCAGTACATAAGTGACCCCATTTAGGATGGTTTCGAGGACGTCACTAACACGCAAATACGAATAAGCTATTTATTTGCAATTTAACATTTTAAGTGGAAACTACTTAAAATGCCAGTACCTATTACCTAAGTCTAACTTGCAATTGCAATTGCTTTTTTCTTCAAAGAAAAAAAAAATGGCAAGTTGAGATCGCTACATGAAAGACCATACTGAGCGTCGGCTTATGTTCCTAGTGTTTTTACCTATAAGTACGCACGGGCTCAAACCTTCTGCTCCAGCAGCAAACTCGTATTTCTTTAAATGCGGTCCAATGTCTGTTACAGACAATATTAGCTTTATTTTAGTCTGTGGGTTAAATTCTTACTTTATATGAAAGAATTTTAAATCGCAATAGCTTTGCTGGATTGATAGGCGATTGGCAAAGAAATGTGCACACGAGGGATGTTCAACTTCTGTCTGGACTTCAGTATTTCACTTGCTTTCAACGAGTGTAGACCATGTGGACTCGATATAGTGATTCTTCAGAGTGTTTCCAAATTTTTTTTTCGTAATTTTTCCTTGCCTAGTTTTCCCAGGATGGCGAGGAGAAGCAAGTCGATGCTCGCTCCACCGAGTGATTTAGCAGCGCCGTCAGAGCGTGACTTTCGAGTGATCAGGTTGCGTCATATCTGGCGTGGTTTTCAGGCTGTTGACAGTTTGCTGGAGCTGAAAGAAACTTATGGCAATGATGCTCGATCTACAACGACTATCACAGACTGGTTTCAGCGATTTGGCAGTGGTCATTTCACCTGTGATGACGAACATCATGAACCAAGGCCTAGGACGCCAAGAGACCCAGATAATGTCGACAAAGTTTGTGAATTCCTGGAAAGTGATGGCCGTGTGACCATCAGGGAGATGGAGATTTAGCTAGGAATTCCTTCTACAAGTCTTCACAGGATCATCCATCACGATTAGAACTTCAACAAGAAGTCAGCTCGCTGGGTGCCAAGGTTGCTGACGGACCAGCAAAAGAAAAGTCGTGTGGACTGGTGCAAGGAATTCTTGGAAACATTCAATCACGGGCGTTCTCCTGGCTTCAAGCGCATCACAACAGGTGATGAATGTTGGTTTTACAATCTGGACCCTGAAACCAAGGCCCAGTCGATGATTTGGTCGTTGCCGGAGTGAGGAAATTGATCCCAAAATCGGTGTTTTTGGAGTGTTTCAAAAATGCATCCAAAAGGCCGAAAAATGTGCTGCGACTGGCGGTGAAAGAGTTTTTAAAGAGTTGAAGAATAAGAAGAAGATGTTAAAAAACTTCTCGGGGTTTGTTTTATATCCGAGTAAGGGTGAAAGTGGAACATCCCTCGTACATTGTAATAGATGGTTTGTTTTGCTGATAAATGTTCTCTGTACTAACTTAGGATATATCTTGTTTTTTCTTTATTGTTAAACCTTGTATTCTGTGTGTGTAATTTATGTTTTTGTGTATCTGTGCATTATGGAATCAAATGTAAATAAGAAATTGAGCCCCTTAAAAAGTAAAAAGCTTTTGATGTTAACCATTGTTGTTACTGTTTCATTTGTCTTGCAAATATTATGTAAAATCCAAACTTTTGTTGACTCCAGGTTTTAAAGAACAATGCTGTTGAGAAGACTGCAATGCTGTTGATATTAACTCTATAAAAAAATAACTGAATTTTGTCATTTTCTTAAGCGAATGCTTACTATTGGAAGGTGTTGGAAGGTTTTTAATCTAATTAATTGAAGGGTAAACTGCCCGAAGGTTTGAAGCTTAGATGAGGTCTGGGATTGTGGAGTTTAAGGCTCGTTTATTATAGACGTATCTCTTCCTCAGTCTCTATCTGTGGTTTAATATTACGCACAGTGTGCACGTGTTTTCTCATGCTACTGAACTAAAAAAAAAAGAAGAAAAATTCGAAAGCTAAAATCAGGAAAATCGTACCTTTTGCTTTGACCTATTTGCAGAACTGAAAGAGAATGAGGAAGAACAAAAAACACTTCTAGTTATCTGAAATTAAAGTATAAAGACTGGCTTAAAAATATGTGAGTTATAGTAAAACGATAGAATGTTTCATTTCAATTATGATGACATGTTAGCTTTTTACAAGTTCCAATTAAAAAAGAATATTTGCCTGAATTCGTAAACAAAAATACGAAACAAGAAGCAAGAAAAGACGAGATATTTTTCGCTTTGAAGTTGAAGTTACTGACGTAGAATGGCGCTTTAGAAAATGAAATCTCGTTCAAAGATTGCCCGATTGGGAGACTCTACGAGAGCGTGCTTGTGTCCAGTTGGGCCCCTCGCCCGAAGTAATGTGAGAACGTGTTGGCGTGCATGGGGGCCGACTTCCAACTTTGCTCGCACAAAAGTCTCTCATTAGGGAAAGGTCCTGGCATTTAACACAAAATTATAATGGAGGCAAGTCAATCGAGTCCCACAGTTCAAAGGCAAGCAGAGTGGAGCGGAATTCTCGATTACAAAAAAAAGTCAATGGCTTTCAACGATCTAACTCTCTCTCTCTCTCCCCCAAACCCACCCACACACACACAAACACAAGTCTCATCATCTCACCACTTGCTTGATAATAAGATCGACTTTGGACTCTGGTTACGCTGGTATAGCATGTTGCGCAAGCCACGTTTGCTCGTGCTTGACAAACCGTTTTTCGCTGGCTGATATAATTGCATCCTTCATCTAGTTCCGCGAAAGACATCGTCTTTGTTGCGTGCACGGGAAGATGGCATCGCGGAATTGAAAGTCCCTCTTAGTGACATACTTTCTTACCTCTAGCCCTAGCTCCTGGTGATTTTACCTTTTTGATCCCACCCCAAAAAATATATAAATAAATTGATTTCATATTGTTTGTCGATCAAAGAGAAAAGGGGATTTTTTTTTAATCTTTGCAAGATCTGTGTGAAGTGTATTGATTTTGTGACAGTCCTACAATTATAGAGGAGCGGAACACCTTACTGGGAATTTTCCAATAATAAGTTTGGTGATTTTCTGTGTTCAGCAGCCTGTCATTATAGAAATTTGCAGTAGAAGAGTTGGGGGTTTTTCCTGTTAAAGATCGTGTCCAAAAGGGCTATTGCAACGAACGATAAAGATCCTCCGTTGTTTCAAAATTACATTGGGTTGGTTTATTTCACGACGGTTTAGGTTTAAGTATTTCAGAAAAATGTTAAAAGTCACGTGTCAGTATGGTAATCTACTAGGGTGTACTTCAACATGTTCTTTGAAAGATGGAGATGTGGAAGTGTCGCCTCTCTTTCCTAATTTTCATCTTTTGTGGTTGGGCTATTCTCATGAGGAAACAATGCAAATGTTTAATCGAGCTGTCATTAATTAATAATGAGAAAATGTGTTGGCGTGATCATTTTATTGACCTGTGAAACTTGATTATATCTGTTAATGGGAATACAATAATTATAAAATGTTTATCCATCTACTTGTTTGTTCCACTGATTACAATCTTTTGGCCTGCCATCTTGGTTATAATAATAATAATAATAATAATAATAATAATAATAATAGTGAAGATTTTTATAGCGCATATTCACACTCATAGAGAGCATGCTCTTAGCGCTTAAAACGAGGAAGAGACGTGGACTAAGTAGACACAGAACAAAGGGGACGAAAGAAAACGACAGTACTGACGAAACAGAAAACATTAAAAGGCATCAAGTATTAGGAACAGAAAAATATAGTGATTCTGCGAGAAAGATGGGTAAAGTAGCAAGAGGGAAGGGGGCGGGGTTAAGAAGGACGAGCATTGTGTGGACTGTGTAAGGAGAAATGCTCAAGGAAAAGGTGCGTTTTCAGTGCAGATTTGAAAGATTCAGTTGTAGGAAGGTGGCGGATATGGAGAGGAAGAGAGTTCCATTGTTTTGCAGCACAGTAGCCAAAAGTCCTGTGACCATATGTTGTTGTTCTGGTGACAGGAACAGTTAGGATACGGTCGTCAGACGAAGAGCGTAGTAGTCTGGACGGAGAGTAAGGGATGAGAAGTTCAGAGAAATAGTCAGGACAGGAGCCAGCAAAGAAATTAAAACACAGCACAGACAGTTATAGGCAGGAACTTTCTTGAAACAGATGGATTCTCTCTCTCTCTCTCTCTCACACACACACACACAACACTCTCTCTTTCTCTCAATCAACCACACACACAGACACACTCTCTATTAATCGCTCACACACACACACACTGTCAGTCAGTCACACACACACACTCTTTCTCTCTCGCTACCTTAATCAGTCTCTAAGTCACACACAGACACTCTCTCACACACGCACTCTAACACACACACACACACACACTCGCTACCTCAATCAGAAACACACACACACATATACAAACACACACACTCTCTCACACACACGCACGCACTAACACACCCATTCTCTCTTACACACACATGCATACTCTCTCTCTCTCTCTCTCACACACACACACACACACACACACGCACTAACACACCCATTCTCTCTTACACACACATGCATACTCTCTCTCTTTCTCTCACACACACACACACACACGCACGCACACACACACACACACTTTCTCTCTCAATCACTGGCTAATTACAATAAAAACCTAGTCTTTTCTGGAAAGTTCTGTCAGATACTTCCTATTTGTTATGTGCAACACAGAAGTAGTCCCCGCTTCAACTGTGTCCAGGGGGAATAATCTTCCGTGGGAAGTGTTAATCGTCTGACACGTCATTACAGTTTTACGCAATTTTCTCGTCGCTGACTTTTCGTCTTTTTTTTTTTTTTACGTCATTGAGATTTGGCCCGATTCTCACGTCAGAACGTAATTACGTAGCGGAGACGCCGAGAAATATGACGTACATGGAGCGAGCCCTTGCATGCGCATTACCCCGGGTCGCGCAGTATGGAACACAGTCACGCCCGCACCGAGTTGAGCGCGCTGCCCGAGCGTCTGACCTTCTCGTCGCGCTATTGTGACCGAGCCCGCACCCCGTGGTTGTCGTGATGGAGGTGAGAGTAATGTAAACAGGCCGACTTGGCCGGCAGACAGGCCGCCCCATCCACACACCCCAAGGGCACACTTAGTCTTTAGGGAAAAAGTGTTTGATCATGTGCCTGCTGGCCGGCTGTGATGTTAGTTCCAGCGTGCGATTCCAGACACTGGCAAGTCCATTATCTGGAGTCAAGCATCTTTTGTTTGCCGGAAGGACAAAATCGATCTTCAAGAAAAGTTTTTTTTTTATTCTTCTGTTCTTTCCGCGTCAGATAGGCAAAGAGAGGAGATGAGAAGAGAAAGACAGAGAGATGGAGACAGATGACAGAAAGACAGACAGGCAGAAGGAAAGAAGGAGGAAAAGAAAAATCGAAAATGCCTGTTATTGACAATACATCGCCTCCCTTGGCAACCTCTTTTTTCGTCTTTATCAACATCCTCAAAAAGAACTAAGTACAAATATTAAAATAAAAACGTGGTGTACAAATTTCTCCCGTATTTTATCGTAAATTTTAATCTTTTATACGATTTCACACTTAGTGTGCTTAAAGCCCTTCTTTATAACCGTCATGTGCACACTTGGTCAAACTTTCATACGTATTTGTCCGGTTCAAAAAGACCTTCACAGGTTATCGCATGGCGATTGTAAACAATGTTTTGTAAATCACTTTATACAATTAAATACTATAACACTTTGACCTTTCGTTTGACTTTTTGACCCTTACAATTATTATCTCCATCATTTAACACCACTTTCATGAGAGTCGTTATCAACGATCATCCATACATTGTAATCTTCGCAAAGAAGAGTAAGCTGGGGTCGATGTTACTGATGT